>JAODUE010000013.1:3179520-3197813 GCA_027564755.1 Amblyopsis hoosieri
CCCCCCCCCCCCCCCCCCCCCCCCCCCCCCCCCCCCCCCCCCCCCCCCCCCCCCCCCCCCCCCCCCCCCGCTGGGACATGGGTGACAGCCAAAGTGTTTAACCCGTCTCCAATTAGCTGTGAAAGTCCTTTGATTTTAATGCTGCACTGCAGTCTGGCGGTACATATCCCTCACCCCTCATTATTTCACAGCCTAATTTTCAGACATAGCTCGCAGTATCTCCCCGGATAAAACACTGGCGCTTAATTACCGCTGCAGACCAAACGCTGAGCAAGCTGAAGGACAGGGAAGGATTGAGGACCCTTCGACTGTGGGTAACTCCATGGAAGCAGCTCTTTCAGTGTGGGATTCTGCAGGCTCAATTCTAAACGGTATTGGCATCCAGGCCATCTGAACAGCGGCAATGGGACATTTACAGGGAATGGAGTATATGCAAATTGCGGATTTCCCCACACCGCTCTCAAAAATATGATCGCACACCTTTTGCCATGTCTTGTTTTATATTAGCGGTCGCAGGGGGAGATTGTCTCTGGTGGCTGGTGCCTTAAATAGCCCCTTAAATATATACACAGTGGATCTCTGCACCTGATGTCAAGAGATAGCTTTCCTTTTTCAGATTGGAAAGCCTTATAGTGAACTGACTCCTTACATGACAGACCAGATCAAAACATAATGGAATAAAAATATCTTGAAAATCCAATCTTGTGATTCTGTGAAGGTGACATTGCTCATACCTACCTCCCACTGTCTCCAATGTACAATAAAGCCTTTTGTGACAGTCGCAGGTGATCCAAGCAGTCTTTCGTGCTACTAAGATGTATTATTATTGAAGTCACAGAAATGAAGGGCAGGACAAGGGGTTATCTAGCCTTAAATTACTACATACATTATAAACACAATGGGGAAATATTCTGCCACATTGGGCCCTCTCATTCACACTTCAGAATGGTGTCAAATCGACTGCTGTTTTAGGCCAAATTTAATAGACCGTAGCATAAAGCACTTAGGCCATCTTAATTAAGGAACACTTTATGATTATTGCATTGTAATAGAGTTATAACAGGGCTTTTTATTATTAGTCTACAACAATGTGATTCGTTGTACTTGTGTGGGAGAAAATCCATGACTTTACTATACAAAGCAAGTTAATCTCATCAGATGGACAAAAGAAGGCTATAGAGAATAATTAACAAAACTTCAGAGCTGTAGTTGAAGCTCTATAACACTGTGTTCTACTGTTATATAAATCAAAAAGAGTTAATTTCACAATGTAAGGTAAATTAACCTTTATTATACTTTTTTGTTGTTTTTGTTTTGAGTTTTCATTGAAAATCGACTTGAATTGCCAATTGTTTTCACAAAGTCAACTACAGATTCTTTAAAAATAGATTTGCTATATACTATACATATATAACTGCTCTAAATATGAAACATGATGCATGTAGAAAGCTACAGTATTTTTAATCCTGCTGCTCAAAGTTGGGATAGCAACATAAATGTGTGTCAAACATTCATTTCCCTGACACTAATACTCCTCATGCTGGTATTGAAAGAACCGTGATAAGGCACCAGCACACAGTACTGGTTTAATACACACACATGCATTTGAGTAGGAATGTGTACATGTGTGTGTGTCCAGCATATGCATCTATAGAGGAATATGAATGATTGAAACTTTAATTATTTAAAATACAACGCAAAAGACGTTGCATAAGCCTGAAACCAAAAACCTTGAATGAGAAACAGCTTGTGTAATGTACTGATTTGACAAGGTGGAGGAGCAGGCTCCATTATGGTAAATGGATTGCGTTTATATATTTTCTAACATACAGGGGTTACAAGCGCTGTAAATCAGATTCACCCGTTCACACACACACACACACACACACACACACACGGTTGTCTCATGCCGGGAGCAGTCAGGGTTTAATGCCTTGCTCAGGGACACATCAACACTAAGCCATGAAGAGCCGTGGATCAACCCCCTCTGACCGCTGTGCCGCAGATTTCCCGCAAGCCAGTTAAAGGTGGAGTCAGCGATTGTAATTTATAACACTTTTTGACGAATTCAGCGAATATCTATTCACGGTCCTGTAGCTGCCCGTTCTGTCTGTGCATCGCAACAAATAATCTGGTGTTTCTCCACAGCCCTGACACAAACAGATTAGTGCTGACCGCATGCACACAACACTATAGCCTCGCCAGACCACCCTGATCTCGCCAGCTTCACTTTAATTTCGCCGTGAGAATCAGTTTTACCGGTTTACCAATCAGCGTCGCGTTTATAGCTATACGGGCGTGGTTTAGGTGTGCCGACCATGGTGCAGACAGCGAAAACGACCAGATGGTTCATCCAATCAACTGCCAAGTATTTTTTTGAAAGCACCTGCCCTTCACAAACAGTTTCAATGTACCACTCCCCAGATGGACGTGTGACAACAATCAGGTTAACAACACTATCCCAGCCTTGGCAATGTGTGTCAAATGTGGTGCAGAGCTTCTGAGGGAGCACTCTATGAAAGTGAAGGGCGAGGTGTTTTTGTTTTGATCGATTTGTTTGATCGCTTTCTCCAGAATGACAGTGTACCTTCAAGATGTAACATTATTACATTGTTACACCTCGATTAGATGACAACACACAGACACACACACACACACACATACACACACACACACACACACACACACACACACTCACCCTATAGCTACCAACCTGCCTCCAAATGTAATCCCAGTGACATCTAAGGGTTTCTACAGGGTTGTGGGAGGTGGTGTGGGGGGGTGGACAGTGCTATCGAATCATCACCAAGGAGGGAGGGGCAAATCCAAATGTTATTCACCAAATCTGTAAAGAAAAACGCTCATCCATTGTGTACAATTAAAACAAAGTTAACCCATGTTGTATTTACACTCTGATCTAATTACACTCTCACCATTCTGTGACATTTAGCCTGTTTGTACACACACACACTATTATTCACATTATAAATCCATACAATTTAGCTTGCATGGTCACCTAGGGGGGGCTGCTGCCAATTGTAATCCCTATAGATAGATGTTCAGGATGCCAGCAATAGCCAGAGACTGTAATAACCAATACTGGCGCGCATTACGATAATGTGGAGCTCCCGCTATGTTGTTACCAGTGCTGCTGAAATTCTACCTTCATTTGCTCGATGGCCAATGACAGCCAACCTTTGCTTGTCGAGGTGTTTTCGTACATCTTAAACCAGCCTCGTGAACGGCGAAGCCTCGAATCGCTGAGTGGGCGTGCGAGCGGTGAAAGGGGTTAGCTCGCACTGGCAAGGTCAGGCAAGGTCACCGCTTTCCAATGTCCACGAGAGGCCCGTCCATTTCTGTGATGTTGAGTTTCCAGCGCCGGGCCGATTGGCGTCCTGTTTTCACTGCCTCGTTTCTGGCTGATTTACCGGGGCCTGCGTGGGCGGGCGGGCGGGGTGCGCCCGTCTATTCATCTGTGCTTAACTTGGCCAGGGCCAGAGGTCTACCTGCATTCACATGTTCATACGGGGGACTTATTAACTATCGCCGCTAACGGGAGCACTCAGAGTTAATTACACAAATGGATATGTACATGGCTGGGAAGCAGCACACCCTGGTTTTATCTCCTGCATCTTATCGCGTAAAATTGACTATGTGTCCCTGGGCAATAATATCCAATGATGATTGCATAATATATCCCTGTTAATAATGTCTCTTCCTTAAGGTTATTTTCTCAGATGGCACTCCTTTCTAAGGTCACGTTCTGTACAATACATAATCTGGCATAATGTATTTTTCTTGGAAAAATTGCTCGATGGCGCTATGCTGTGGGTGCCACTGCCTAAATATGACCATGTTTTATTTAATAAGGTGTATATACTGTACTGCACATACATGTATGTAGCATGATTCATTTTGCTGGGCCTGATCCATTTTTGTTCTATTTCCTGTGTGGTATTTTGATAAATGGACAGTTTAGAGGGAACCAATATTTCATACAAGGAACTTGATTGCTCTCTCAAGCCATCTAATGCAAGCCGTTTCACGACACAAACAATGAAGAGGCCAAAAGATGGATGGCCGAAATCATTCGAAGACACCAAATTGGCCGCATTTACTTTAACCACAAATCATCGGTTTTAGTGGCCGATCAATGGAAGGAAACGAAGACTAAGTGTAAAGCTTGTCATCCACAGCACTTAGACGGAGTGAGTCACACAATGTAATGCACTAAAATATGGAAAATTATGTTTTGCTTACTATCGCATTTGGCAGAAGTAAAGCTTCTCCACATGGTACAAGGTGACCAGTTATTCATATTTCACACACAAGAATACTATCACATTTCTACCCAAACTAATGCTACACACAACCCAGTACAAATGCTCACGCTTTGATACATGATGATATGTGTAGCCTACATGATTTTTAAACTTAAAAAAGTCCCAGGGGAGGAGATTGTATTTCAATAATTGTCATTCATAGTTTCAGTGCTTCCAAGCTATTGTAACTACATGGAAGGGCAGGGAAGAAAAAAAAACTCACATTCTATAACATTTAGCATCAAAGTGTCACGTAAAGCTCTGATGAATGGCGGCGCTCCCGAAAGAGGGCTGTTTGTGTATTCTCCTCAAAGCCCCTTCCGTCTTAACAAAATGTAATGTCTGCTATACGAAAAGAGATCTTTTCTATCCGAGAACAAATTGGCCCACCGCTGGTAGATTTTTAGCTGAGTCCCTTCAGCCTGCACAGGTGAAAATCAATGAATGAGTATATTCCACCACCGCTACGGTACGTGTTAGCCGTATAGCTCTTTTCAATACCGCACAGCCACGCTAACTTGAGCGCAGCTCACACACTTTGCAAGCCGCCAAGGTTGAGGAGATGCACGGGAGAGGGATGAGAAGGCGGGGGTTGGGGAATTGGGACGGCAATTGGGGGCGGGAGGGGGGGGCGGCTGGAGGTCAAGCGGAGAAACAAACAGAAGCCTGGCCAAGGCCTTCTGAAAACGAAAGGAAGAAGTGGTGCGAAAGCAAACAGGGATGAAATTGGTTACAGTGTTCAAGGACCGTGTTTTTTTTTTTTTTTTTTTTGTGCCAGACACTCAGAAAGGAAAAAATACATTGCTTCCCCATAAATGTGAAGAAGACATTTCTGAGGCAGGCAATGGAGAGGAAAAGAAAAGAAAGAAAGAAAGAAAGAAAGAAAGAAAGAAAGAAAATCCTCTGTGATTCTGTACTGTTGCTGTTGAAATGTCGGTACAACATTCTGTTGCACTGCCAGAGGCTGCCTCCCATATTTATTATACTTGTATATTATCTGTCTGAAGGGGCCAGCATCCAGCTTCCGAGACCAAGACTACAGAGAGCCACCCAGCGAGTCTTCTGCATCCCACCCCATATCAGAACTCTCATGCACCCATCACCATATATCAACAGGCCTGAGCAGCGGCCAATAGATCTCATCATCCTTCATTTACGCAATTATAGTATTGTTATCACTTTTTTTTGTATACCTACAGTGTAGATGCACCCAAAATTGTGTTTTATGAGCTATTAACTAAATAATAAGACTGCACTGATGAGACATATTGGTGTCAATATTGACTATATGCACATTTCTATAAAAATCTGGATTTTTATGGTCTGAAAGTAGCTCTGCACGTCATATCCGTTAAAGCTCACCCTGGACTTGGTTGGTTTACAACTCCTAATCCGCTCATACATCATCAAATTCAAATGTTAACGTTAATGGGAGACCCCCCTCTCAGCCCCTCCCCTCCTGCAGCTCCTTGACTACGTTTTAGCATTTTTCAAAGTTGGGGTGACGCTAAAATTTAGGGTGCTTGTTTGTTCCTGCTGTGTTCGTATGTGCTAATACTTTGTAAGAAAAAGAACAGACTCATGCACACTGAATAGATACACAAGTATCAATATAGTCCCCCACCCCCCAACATAAATATTAACTTCCTGAATTAAATGTTTGTATTGACCCAGTTTATATGCGCCTCTGGCAAAACACAGCTAAGTGTGTGCCTGAATTAAAGATTAAAGACATAACAGGCTATGAATTTACCATATACACCATCTTGTCATGTCACAATTATCCATATCAGATGCATTTATTTTGTGTACTTAGAAAACACTGTAAATGAGGTGCAAATATTATACAACATCACAACATTATGCGCAAGTGACAAATCTATTCATAAATGTCATAGCGAATGTCTTTGTGGATTTTGGGGGATTTTCTCACATCCGTTAGAAGGAAAAGACCCAAATCCTTATCTAATGAAAACCTCATAAGCTCCAGGTGCCAAGTTAAAGAAAATGTCGATTGTGACATACTGTGGGACCTTTTTAAAATCTGGTGTCTGCTGCCGCTGGTGTGTCGGGAAGCTTGACATTCGTCGTAACACCTGAAGAGATCTAATTAACAAGAAAGTGGATTATTTAATCACATTTCACCACGCAGTGTAGCTCCCTGCACTTCATTTATTACACATATTATGATTTTAAATATAGACATCATTCACTGTCATGGTCAGGCATTAGTGTGCATGAAGGGCCTGTCTGAGAAAGTGACTTTTCAAAAATAATTACGCTAAAAAAGAAAATGTGTTTCAATTTCTTAAGACAGGTTGAAATGGTCGACCTACGGTAACGGGGCATAATTTGACCAGAGTTATTTACTTTGAAGGGCAAACCCAAAATGCCATACCTATTGAAGCCTAAAGCAACATCTGAACTGAATATTGATGCCCCATATCTCGAAAATTCATTGTTGTTTTCACCCAAGAGAGAGAGACTCAATGGAAGCTCAAATGGTAGCTCAGAAATATGTGACTTATTATCATGTTATTTATGGCTAGAGATTCCTGGCAGCTGGGCGCAAATATATGTTATACGCAGTGGCCATTAATTATATCAGCAGACTGGTGGCTCGGTGATTAAATGTGATTACTCAGAGTGCCTGTTGATTTATCCTCTCCCGGGTTGGCAGCAGATGCCTAATAATTGCAGTTACATTGGTCCCAAAGTTAGAGTAATACGAGCAACATGCATACGCACATCTCTTGCCGTGGCCGGTCCAGATGTGCGATGATCTTCTGGAATTAGTCAAATCTGCGAAGCGTCTAAATCGGGCTAGTGTCTAGTGAGCCGCTGTGGCGGTAATGAAAATGTTCATTCGGCTGCGATATTTGTGTGTTGGTATATATGTTTGATCTACAAACAGTCCTAATTAAAAACAAAATCGCGCTTGAGCCACAGTCGTTGTGGCACCCTGGGGACAGCATAAGCAGCAACAGAGTCAGGAGTGACATTTGACTCATTCCTTGCTAACTTTATGGCCAGATGTGCAAACATATGAGTGCTGTGACATAGAGGAGGACTACAAAGGTATGACAGACATGTACAATATAGAAGGGGTACAAACAGAGCCTACCTGGACACTGTGTATTTACACATGTAAATACTGTGCAAACTAAACTCTCCGAGCCTGTATTTGCATGGTTTGCAGTGTGATGTGACTAAACTGACAAACTGAACAAATGAATAATATGCATGATAGTGAATGGATCACTGCATGCATTAAAGGTGTAGTTAGAGTGATGAGTTGATATATGAACTCATGAAGAAAAAAAACATAAAATAACTACGTAAAAACTCCTTCCCATTCAGTTCCCTGGGGTGCCCCTCAGAAGCTCTGCCATGCGTTGCCAAAGCTGGGACAGTGTTGCATGGTACAGTATGTACCACTTGTTTATAATATTTTACAAACTGTGCAGAAATGCCATATTATTATTTTTAGAGCGCACACCAATGAACAGCTAGCACACCGCGAGGAGCTAGTCCCTGAATTACACAATAATTGCATTGAAATAAAATAGCTTACTACACCTTTAAATGAGAAACACGTAAGTACTAGCGCGTGTACTCTGAAGGGCCTATGTAGGGCACATGAGCATACTGCTGTTTGGTGACCTTCCTTTGCCTTGAAGTGCCCCCTTGTGGCTAGATATTACACAATACCCCTTCAAGAGACAAGTGCTGAAACGGAGATGTTTCCTTTCGACCCGAAAAATTTTTTGCACCAGCCACCAGACATCACTGCAGTCGCTTGCAACACGCGAACGCGGCTGCGGGCGTTATTGAGCGTTCAACAAAGACAACATTAGACACAATAATGGTGCAATCTCCCATTGTTGTGAGGGTAAGTGATTCAACGACTTTTGGTCTTCTCTCTTTAATCACGTTAAAAATGGAACTGATTAACGCAGGAGCTGGGAGGCACACGAGCCTGCGTCTCTGCCTCGCCACCTTTTCTTTGATGTTGTTGTGTTTGCGTGTTACGCCGCCCCCTCATTTGAATATCACACGGTGAGGCGGCCCTGCCTGGCCACTCGCTGCGCCTTTGTTGCCGTGATTAAACAGGTGTCGCGCAGGGTTGTGTTTGCTAATGACAGTTTGCATTTAAATAGCTGTCACTCGCCCGTCACGGCGACGGGAGGAGGGGAAAGCATTTGTTTCCGGGCCTCTTAAGTATGTACCCATGATGCATCTGTTTTGCATAAGCTTAACCTAGCTTTGCAAATGAGCTGGGGAAAGTTTTGTCAAGAGCGCACCTTCGCCCATACACAGAAGGCTATATGTCGATATGTTGCGTTACCGGCATTAAATATCAAATCCATAAACTGTCCATCTTTCAACTCAATATATAAGTCAGCAAGTCAGTAGTAAATATTGATATATTTGCTGTATGTCTTCTCTTATGAAAAAGCCTGTAGTGAATGGCAGGAATTGATGCCCATTATCTAGGCCTGTTGTTTACATGACTCAATTGACCGCTTTGTCAATAGTCCAAGGTAAAATTAAGCAAATCTACAACATATACAAAGAGAGGCTAATAATAATCCAACTTGTCATTTGAAATATAAAAAATATATATTTTATGTGACAACGAGGCCATTGAGCAAGGCATATCCATCGTCTGTTAAGGTTTTGCAGCAACGCACCAGAAGTAATTATTATTCAGGTTCCTTCGTACACAGAACATCAAAGCATTCCTAACACAGTGACAAGAGTCACCAAAGGACTTGCATCAAAATGGAAGTCCTGTCATTCATGACTTTTCTTTGTAACGCTGAAATATTTATACACCTTTTAAAATACTTTTCTATGCATAAATCCAAAGCCGCATATATTCAGATTTCATATATTATAGACGTAAGATGCCCTATTTTTAAGACATGGAGGAATGTCAGCATTTCTTTGTCTGTCCTTCATGCTATATTTTCAGAAACACAAGAGCTTATTGGTGATAAATCTGTGCATAATGGAAACACCAAATATCCTAATAATGGTAAAAGGATTGTGTCGTTATCTGAGGTATTATGTCTAATCAAGACACAATTGGTACCGGGACTCTGAGTCAAGAACAATTGTATTGTCCTTGAAGAGCAAATTCCTATTTGCGATAATGGCTTAGCGATTGCTCGGTATGACTTCCGTCCTGCCCTTGACGGGTCAGAAGATACACGTGCTTCATTTATACTTTCAGCATACAAAATGGGGAAAAATAGAGTTGTGGGAACATGTGCCTTCTGGAAGTAATTTGCCATGGTGGTATTCTGTGACCAGCGGCGGCATTAGTTTACCTTACCTTTTAATTACTGTTTGTTTATAAAACAGAAAAACAAGGGTCTAGCAAGTGAAATATAATCACAGAAATTTGCATTCTGGGGGGGTTTTGTTTTGTACCGATCTGATTAGCCTCAGAGTGTAATGTTATTTTCTCCACCTATAACGCCACGAGTTCTCAAGAGTATTTTTGATTTCAAAAGAGCATTAGGGATGTTATGAGCTCCTAGTTCGCTCAGAGTTTGGTTTTTGGCAGTATTGTTACAGCAACATTTGTTTCAGAGACAGAGCTTAAGTAATTGGACGGGGTGGTGAATTTTGACAGAAATGGCTAGACATGCTCTCACAGTATGCTGCTATAAATTGCTAACAGGCAACCGCTGCCAAAAAAAGAAAATCACTTTGAGAACTGTACACATTATGCCCCATGTGTTGTGTTTCCCTGGCCATGTCTGACACACTAGTTATTAATTATTAAACTGATGGAGTGCTATATTAATCTGTCCTAAATCTCAATGGTTTGCTTTACAAATATGTATACAATGTAAATGAAATACTATTGTTGTGGCACTGTGAAGCCTGCACGCTCATTATGCGTAACTAGCTATTGATCCCTTCACCCTGCGAGACTAGGGATTAGTGGTCAACTTTGAACACCCCAATCAATAATGATTTCCCTGATTGTTTATTAGCACTAACGCCAGCATCAGGGCTAACCCTTTATATAAACAAGGAAATAAAGCCCAGCATTTCAACCAATGCTTGTTATCCCAACCGTTATTTGGAATTGTCTTATTATTTTTGTTAAGGAAAAGGGGTTTCTTGCTATATCTGAGATGTCATAACAAAGAGCTTACAGAACTCTGGTCTAAATCTCAGGGTTGAGTCCCTTATTATCTCATGGACTTTATTCCACTGAGTTTTGTTTGTGTTTTGTTTGGGTATGAAAGAAGTTCAACTTTATTCACAGTATGCTGGCCACATTAACGCTCAAATAGAGCTTAGAAAAGAAAATCCTTAGCAAAAACAATTCTATGATTTTAACCTTTATATAAACTGTTTAAAGATACTATTAAAAGTACCCCCCACCCTCACAGAGTTATTTTTTTGCTGCACACTCAAAGTGCATCAATAACCTAAAACTTTGTTCTGAGTTGCCTTGGTCCTTCGCCGTTTCACTGTGCTTTCATGTTCCAAACCTTTTGTGTTTGTTTCCCCCCTATCAGGTCACGCACCTGCAATTTATTGCAAAAACAGAAACCATGTGTACACTAGTATCTTAAAACCCCACGTTTTAGGCAGGATATTTCCTTAGGTACTAGTGCATTTATGAACAATACTTGAGCAGAATTAATGTTCTACCTTTAATCTCCATGACAAGGAACCAGAGAAAGGCACAGTTCATACAGCGCAGACTAAACAACAAACATCAATGAAAAACGTGGTCCGACCATATTGGGGTTAATGGACAGAGCATTGACTGATGGACGGGTTCAAGTTCATCCCTTAGGGCTCCAGTTTAGTAGCCTCACGAGACCATCCTGATCTTGCGAGCTTCAGTTTAACTGCCGCGAGAATCAGTCTGGAAAGCTTAGAAATCATTGCAAATGTGTCTGAGTAGAAACAGGGTTTACCAATAAGCGTCATGCTGATAGTTATATACGGGCGTGGTTTAGGTGTGCCGACAGCGAAAACGACCAGATGGTTCATCCAATCAACTGCCAAGTATTTTTTGAAAGTGCCTGCCATTTTCAAACAGTTTCAATTGACGGCTCCCGGGATGGACTTGTGACTAACAATCCATCTGGCATGTCAGGTTACCAGCAACCTAGACCTTCGGGGGGGACCTTGTGGTCCGTGCCTTTGGCTAGCAGTGGGGGTAAGGGAATCGGTGGGGCCCCGGTTTGCCTGACTCCCAGAGGGCTGCTGCCAAACACCGTGCACCAACCCCAAGGCCAATTAGCCTGCACCGTCCAACCCCAGCGAGGGCCGTGTGGGTGCAGGGGCGGGGGACTTAATTCAAAGAGCAGGACTCCGGGAGGGTTCCGTTTGCCTAATCACCGGCAGAGCTCGTGGTCCCCGGGGCAGGATTCAAGCTTTCAGGAAATGTAACAGGGATTTATATCAGTGTAGCGGGAGCCGCTGTGAGAATGCACACCAGCGATTCATGTAATCATGTGGTGTTATCATATGAAAAATAACAAGCGATATCTGGAGACGCGGAGATGCATGCTGGCCTGGCATCGAGAGGTTGTTAGGACACTGACCCTTCAACACAGAATCACCCACACCGTTAGACAAAGCATTTTGTTTTGTTGAAATCATTTGGCCTACATGGTTTTTGCCTTGTTTAATTCAATCTCTGAGTCATCGTCCATCACGGCTGTGGTCCCTATAAGCTGGCAGAGGCCACCGGATCACCAGCACCTCAGACACGATGAGGCTGCCAGCAGAGATCGTAAATCACAAAACTGCTAATTAGAATTTATAGTCATTGCACGGTATCCAAGCAACGCTGCCACGACGTGAGGTGAGCTTATCTCACGGGGCGCCGTTCTCCTGACCTTCAGTCTGGTGCGACCTTCTCACGTGCACTATTTATCCAGAGAGGCTGGAATAACAGAGAGCGCACAACGGATGGCGTACCGGTGGCCCAGTGGATAGCACTGTGACCTCACAGCCAGAAGGTCCTGGGTTTGAATCCCAGTCGACCTTTCTGTGTTGAGTTTGCATGTTGTCTGCGTGGGTTTTCTCCAGGTACTCCGGTTTACAACACTATCTACAAACATGTCAGGTTCACCCTCCAGCCAGTGCCATGTGACCAGTGACACCAGCTCCAATCTGGAGTTGGTCCCTGGGTGCTGAACAGCAGCTGCCTGCTGCTCCCTTGAAAGATGGGTAAAATGCAGATAATGAATTTCGCTATGTGTGTGACAATAAAAGCACCTTTACAATTAGAACGACCCAGCGTTGCCCTGCAAGTCAATGGGGAGGTACAGGGATTTCACCATAATATTGCCTATAATTTAATGGGTATTTTGAGCATATTACGATTAAAGACAGATTAAGTAATTTTCTAGAACACTTGCTAACAAAATCCCTCTGCAAGTCCGCGGTGCTGCTCCACTCATCAAAACGCATTTCGAAGCAAAGCGTAGTACTTTGTTGATGTTAGCTGTTTAGAAGTAGTAGATCATTTTTTCAACACGCACACAGAGAACGGTAAGCTAGTTAAACGTGAGGAGATATTTGGTGAATTTGACAAAAATGTGTATTAGCTTACAAATAGCTGACTTTACCTTTAAGTACCTACGTGAGGCCATGGTATTTCTGCAGCAAACTGTTTTCGGATAAATCGACTTTGTTTCAGGCCGTGCATGGTAGATCTAGCTGTCTGGACGCTGCCTACTCCAGCCTCCACAGCAAAATGCTGCTGGTGAGACACGCCCACAGCACTGCAAAGAATGGCCTATCAAATATACTGTAAGTGCAAATATATTAGTTATGAGCTTTCTTACGCCTAAAACTTACTGTAAGTGAAATTCACTTGATAATATTTCTTAAATTAATTGCAGATTTACTTAATTTAAGTCACTAGATAAACCATTTATTCTAGAAACTTTTTTTAATCTTAAAACAAGATAATCTCACTAAATTAGCAGTGAGACCAGAAGTGTTCCATTTGTATTCTAATTTAAATGCATTACAATGCTCCATCTTGTTATTATTCCAGTAATTCGGTTGCATTGAAAGACACCGTGGTCGGTATTCTCACTACCATGCGGCAGCCATTTTGTTTCTAAGTGACCCTGATTAATTTGCGGCTCATTGGCGGTGGGCCAGCGGTCTGGTCCCAAAAGATCCTATTTGAAGGTGTAGCGATTTTAATCCGATACACGTAGTCTACTTCAGAGAATCTCCTCACTGTCCACTGTACATTAGCTTTTTGTTCTGTGAGTGTGTGGAAGAACTGGAGCTCAAAGGAAGCGATGCAGACCGCGCGCCACGCATCACTATTCCAGCGCTGGCATTGTGTGTCCAAATTGGGAGGGGGGGGGTGTTGCAGAGCTTCTGTGGGAGCACACTGGTACTGGAGCGAGAGAGGGGTGTTTTTGTTTTGATTTTGTTTGTTTTTATTAAAACATCAACAATATTTGTTCAGCATCACATACTATGGCACCTTTAAGGCCTTCTGCTGCATTTAGTAGCATGCGGAGGATTAACAACGTCAGGTACAAACCGTTTGGTAGACCTTCCTTTGTACTGAAGCCCAGGTGAACGCTGCTGTCCCGATCTGATTTCCCGTGGTAAACCCACTTCAGTGAGGACGGACGTTGAAGGATAGCACCGGGGTTGAATATGGACGTGTGCATGAGAGATGTGCTGTGCGGAGAGGGGAGGAGAAAAATCACATCCGGTTAAAGGACCCATAAAAACCAAGTGTTTCTAGTTGTTTTTGGAATTATCAATGTCGATGTGACACGGAGAAGAAGTGAGCCTTTCAAGGTGTGCTGTTAGCTTCCTGGTCTGTATTGGCTAAAAAAGGGAGAGGGTCGGGGAAACAGGCGAATGAGAGATACGTGCATTTATTGCGTAGATTACTGCACACAGTTTGTTTGGTAACGCCTCTATGAGGATATGGCCAGCTACGTAGTAGCAGCGAAATATGCAAGGCAAGGAACTGATGTTGATCGCCAGTACACAAACCGTAAGTAAAAGTTAATGTTAAACATTTGCAGGTGACCAAATCTGTAAATCATTTTTTTGATACAGTAACTGCAGGCTACCATAGCATAAACAAGTTGAGTCTGCAGGACAGGCATATTATCAAAAGTGATGTGCACATCAATAACTACATTAGATTAATATAGGCTATTGTTCAGAAACAGTAAGCGGATAAGAAATAGGCTGCTTAAATAATGTTGTGTTGAATTACTTAACCTAAACATTGCTCATTGATAAAGACGCACTCGCGTGTGATACAGAAATTGTATCCCGTCGGAAACAGATTGATTTTTGGTACCGCGAGTAATAATGTTTTTATTTGGGTCAGTGATCATACAAAACATTTAACCTTAAGTCCGTGATAACAACAAAGATAGAATATGTCTTTGTTTAATTTTAACGTTTCTTGTTTAACTGAATAGCCTATCACTTTGTGCTGTTGCTAGCAGCTATCATAGCCCTGTAGCGGCAAGAACGGCTGCAGTTTCGTGCTATGTAACCATTCATTCATTAATTAATACATGCGGGGGAGGTTTTGGGGTTGGGCTTGCTTGGTAAGCAAGCACCACAGCACAGGTGAGCATACATACTGTACACATGTATACACACTATATACATGTATACAGTGTGTGTGTATATATATATATATTAGGGCTGTCAGACGCGATTAAAATGTAATCGTGATTAATAGCACGCTTTATGTAATTATTGCAATGAATATATCGCATATATTTACGTGTTCAAAATGTAACCTAAATGTTTTAGTTTTTTTATTAAAGGGTTATTTTTATAACAAGATATGCTATCTTTATGAAAATGTTTGTATTAAATAAATGAAATACAAACATTTGCATAATGGTTTCACTGAAACTATATAAACAGCGACAGACCCTATAGTGAGACAATGTCCAGTGCAATAGTTTGAATACTATTCAAGGCTGTTCCTGATTTCCAGCCACCTGCAAAGTTCCCAACACGCCAGTCAGAGGTGAGTAAAATAATTATGGAATATCCCCTCCCTGCTTTGGGATAAGGTAGGGGCGGGGGGGAGGATACAGGAACACCCAAATCCATGTTTTGTGACGGAAGACTGAATCGCACACGTCTGTGAATCTTCACCGTTTGTAGGTTCCGGGTGGTAACGGTGATGTGCGATGTGTTTTCGAGACACACACTGGGCCCCTTGATAAAAGTGGAGCAACAAAATGCCACAGGACATCATTTGCTCACCAGGTGCATCCCTTCGTCCGTGGCAACAGTGTATCTCTGCAAATGGACCTTTTTGTTTTCTTTTCCGGCAGGATAACGCCATGCCACGAGGCTAAGGGCTAAGATTGTCCCGGAATAGGTCATTGTCTACGACAATACATTAATTTTAAAAGCGTGGCAAACCCAGGCCCCCCTAGAATAGCCAGTGCCAGCCGACTCAAAAGAGCATAAATGTGAGACGCTTTGGGGTCGGGCTGTGCGGGAGAATCTCTGCAGAATGCTTTCAACACCTTGTAGAGAGCATGCCCCAGTGAACCGAGGCAATGCAGTAAGAAATACATTATAGTATTTGTATAGGTGTAGGCATTTATGGCGTTCTGACTCTCAGTGAAGAGAGTTTATCCTGATATACTCTGCTGCTACTAGTACTAGCTGCCATCTTAGTTTTGGGAATTTCTTTGTGGCTAGACTAGACCATTGACTTTTATTTGATTTTTGTGAAACACAAATACACCAAGCTTAAGCTGGATATAGAAAGGCTTATAAAAAACCCCACAATCAATACGAATTTGGCTTTGTAGAAAGCGTAACTTTTTGACCGAAGTCAGGGACTATATACCTGCCGGTGGAGTCGGTGTGCTCATGCGGACACTGTCATCCCTCTCTGCCGGAGTGCCGAATTAAAATACCCTGGGCTGTTATTCCAGGGTGTCAGACCACCTCCGGCAGAGAGGAAAGATGCCCGGGCAGTCAGACCATGACCCATAACAAGACTTAAAGCATGCCCGCTTCGTGTCACAGTGGCACTGGCTTTTCTCTCTCTCTCTCTCTCTCTGTCTCTTTCTCTCTCTCATCACTATCTCTGTGCCTCTCTCTCTATATCTGTATGTATCTATCTCTATCTATCTCTGTGTCTTTGTCTGCATCCATCGCTCACTGCCTCTGTCTCTCTCATTACCCCACAAAATGAGAGGAGCCTTTCAGGAATGTATGTGACCCTGTAACAGTGTAGCCTGCAACGCCCTCGAGGACATCAGACCAGCGCAGCTTGCCAGTCTATCACAGTGTAGGCTATAGCACATGGCCACCGGGGTTGGGTGGTAGTATAACCGCCCAAAATTCCCTATAGTCTCGCAGAGCTAGCCTTTACTTACGTCTTAAGTCTGGGACCCAGCGCTGGCTAACGGCATCAAGAGCCGCCTACTTCACAGGAGAGGTGTTTTGATTTACATGCACGACGACCAACTATGTAACTCAATGACAAAGTCAGACGTTTATACAGAGGAATATGTTGAAAAACGTACCAACACGACACTTATCTGTTAGATAATAGACTACGGTTACTGCTTAAATAACATTTAGCAACTTAAGTTAGTAAACACAGCATTGCTAGCATCAGATACAGTCTTCATGAGTGACAATGCTAACAGCCAATGAAAATCGACTTCCTCACTTCCAGAAAGTCGTCAATCTTACAAGGATATTTGTATCAGACGTTCAGCGCAGAGTTGCTTATGTGACGTAGCTCTAATGGACGGTAGAGGCTGAGACTAGTCAGTGGTATGACGGCCCCTAATTCCCCCTTGCCCTTCCGTAGGATAATCTTCCCTCCTGCAGACAATCCCTCCCCCCAGTAGCCTCTGCGGTAAGCGCACGACTGGGTCCCGTTTGCGGCGCGCTGTCTCGGTGTTGCGCGCCGCCACCGCTGCGAGTATCAGCGCAAAAACACCCCGCGCTCATTAAAAATGTGTTTCCCACAACTGTCAAAGCTGTGCGAGAGAGGTTAACTTGCAGCGTTAATTAGCATGCGTGCGTAACTATATAGAGAGGAGACTTTTGGGGCGGGCTGACTAGCTTAAAACTTCTGCAGGCAGCCTTTAGGGCATGTACATGGCAACATACCTTTTTCCAGCTTTGCCTGTGGATGGAACAGGTGAGAAGCAGAGGCACCTTTAAAACCCTTCAGCAACCGTCCGCTTCACTGCACAGTGCACACCACACAACCATTCTTTCCCGGGTTAAAGCCAACATGCCCACAACAATCTGCCTTGTACAGTAGAGATGCACAACACACCACGAGGCCACGCCTTTCACTGCTCCATCTACACTTCCCGACCCCCTTTGGAAAACAGAATTATTATCAGGAGATAACTGTGTAGAATTTTTAATACACATGTGGCACTCTTTACAAAAAACTATGCATTTGTTTTTACTTTTACGCTTTGCTTAGCGTGGTAATTGTTTGAACAACAGGTGTCTCATTTTGGGACAAACATCTTCATAATGATCCAACATCCTATTATTATTATAATAATAATAATAATAATAATAATAATAATTATTATTATTATTATTATTATTATTATTATTAGATATATATGGATGTGTGTAAGTATATGTATATACTGTATTTAGTTTTAAGATAGTTTTAAGCTTTTTGATGTAAGAAGAGAATTGTGCCAATAAAGGCTTGGTTGAAGGTCTCGCCCTCTCTCTCTCTCTCTCTCTCTTAATTCAATTCAAATCACTGTATTAGCAAAGTATTATACTTTTGTTTTCCATATTAATGTGAATAAAGTAAACTATGGAGCATAATAACATAACATAGTAATAAGAGCAGATGAAACATTGGTACATACTGTATGTCAGGCACTGTCCCTCATCTTGTGGCAGGCGGTAACGTAGCGTGCGGCCAACGCACAGCTGCCCGTGTCCTCC
>JAODUE010000013.1:3197913-3212474 GCA_027564755.1 Amblyopsis hoosieri
CAAAAGTGCCACCAGATCAGCAGGCCAGACCACGGGCGGGCGTGTAACCCACCCCACAGTACCAGAGCGCCCAACCGAGGAAAGATAATCCACCCCCCAGACCCATGTTATACACCCTAATGGTGTATAACATGGGTCTGTATGTATACATATTATTACTGTACCCTAATGGTGTATAACATGGGTCTGTACAGTAGGTATACATATTATTACCCTAATGGCGTATAACTTGACATGATCTCCTACAGTTTGCAGATGCTGCCTGTAATGATGTTTATGTCTTGTTGGATGGTGCCATTGACCCACCATTTGACCCCAACAGGTAATGTGCAATTCACTTTAATATTGTCTCCTAGAGGAAAAAGGGAAATGATAAAAGAAGGTCAATAAAATAATGGATCCAATTGGTCAAATAAACCCACAACATATGCAGGTTGTCTGCAGAGAAGTGTAGGGCCAACAGAATGGAATTTAGGTAGGTGGAGTAAGTGATGCTTAGAAAGGCTGTTGGTAGAAACACCCCTCACTTAAATGTCATGTTAGGCATGCTCCTTCAGTACAGGACAGTGTTATGTGGTAAGTCGTAAGGATCAACTTAAAAAGGTTTTTGTGAATAGGAAGGGAAACTAGATATTTGTCCTGTGATGGTCTATTTAAGTATCTCTGTTCTCTCACAACCTTGTCGGTTCATTGTCGTTAGTTTCCTATTGTTGTGCGTGTACCGCCTGTTTCTTAGTTAAATAAAAACGCGTGTGAAGCTCGTTCTGTTGTCGTCAATTTGGGTTGTACCTGCCCGCCAGCGTGACACATACAGCTGGTTGTGGGGCTCAATAGCTATAGTGTCGCCCGGTCTATTGTGCTGGGGGGTTCCTTCAGTGGCTGACTCAGTCACTTGCCATCATAATATATGATCCTTATTATTATCATATTCTGAAAAACATCCTTCTCTCCCACTGAACTTCAGCCCCCCTGTGTTTGTGTTTGTCTGTGCCTCTCAGTCATAGAATAGAACCCTCAGTGTGTATTCCGGTCAAATTGACCCTAATATGATGGACATAAATGTGTGTGGGGGCAGTGTACATTTCATCTTCTTTAACAAAAAAAAATATCTTATTATGTGTCAATTTCACCCAAACACCACACAAGGTAAATTCAGCAATAGTAAGTTATTACACTTTTTGTAAACATACATGCTCCTATCTTTAGTATTGGATTTATTCTAGACTGCTGTCTGGGAACACCTCTGAAAATCTCATGTTTTTCATGTTTTATTCCTTCAAGTGTTTTTGCCACCATTGAGGTAAAGAGACTTAGCTCTAAAGTGAAGAGCCTGACTGTCCTTCTGTTCACCCCAGAAAAGGGCAGGTAAGATTGCTTTCTGTTTTGCTTTTGTTATTCCCTCTAAATATGTAAAGGTCTGACACATAATGGACATTAGTTAATGCCTTTTTTTAGATGCAGTATTTAAGTGTGTGTGTGTGTTTGTGTGTGTTTTCTTTAGGACAAACTGTCGCAATGACTCTTTAAGCAACCTGAAAAAACAACTGGCTAAATACAAGTGCAAGGAGTTTACTCAGTAAGTGTTTGAATGTGTGTGTGTGTGTGTGTGTGTGTGTGTGCGTGTGTGTGTGTGTGTGTGTGTACGTGTACAAACATAACAGTGTGTTCAGCTGATCTCCATTTCTGTTTAACTTTAGATCTAAACTCCAGTCCATCAACGAGCTTGGTTGTGGGTCACCCAAACTTTGCTGTATCTTGTAATCCTTTACATTTATCTAATAATCACATTAATATTATGTATTCAATACATATATAATGTCCTTGTAATGCAAAAACTAAGTTGAATAATATAATGGTCATTGTTTAATTTTAGCAATATTTTTAAAATGCCAAGTTTAACTAATTGTCTTGTCACTTTGATCTTACCTGGAAGTGAAGCCATATACTTTTTTTTAATATTGTTTCTTCATTAATTAAATTCACACTTACAATAAAATTATATAAATAAAACATGAAGGTGTCATTGGTGAACATTTCCTTTTGTCAGGTGGTGAAATTGAGTGCACCTGAAAAGCTAAAATTATACAGCCATCAGAGATATGTTACATAAATATAAAGATTATATGTATTCCATTTGTGGACAAACGAAATTTACTGCAATTAACTGTAAAAACATTTTGAAATGGACTATTTGAAATACTGCCATTGGGGTTAGACTAGATTGGGGTTAGACTAGATTTGGGTTAGACTAGATTGGGGTTAGACTAGATTGGTGTCACTGGTGTTACTGTTTTTCAGTGATGTGATATTAAATATATATTATATTTTAATTTCTAGCAATATTTAGTTTGTTGATTGGTGGTGATTTAATCAATAGTTGATATTTTAGAGTTGGTTTCAAAACACTTTCTTTGAACATTTTTCAATTGTTAGTGGTTTGACAGAAAAAAAACACGATGGTCCAATTTAAATAAATGTATACAGTGTTGTATACATGTGTGCCATTCTACTCAATATTTTAAACCATAAAATATGTTACCACTACTCTATTCCACTACCCTGCCTTTAACTAAATATTCAGGTTATAACTAGAACTATTTATATATACATTGAATGTTAAATGATAGGTAACACCAATGACAAAAAAAATGCACATGGATTCAAATCTATACAAATATTGCAAATATGTTAAGCTTTACTTGTTGTGGCTTCATCAAGTTAGTTAGTTATTATTTAGAAGGTAGTTATTTATATAAAATGAGTTTCGGGTATTAGGAAGGAATACATTTCAGAAGATTTGTATCACAGAGATTCCACATTTTCTGTAGGATAGAGTAAGTAGGGAAGTAGTCAATCATTCAATCAGTGAATAGTATTTACCCAATGACCTTATATACTATGAGCACACAACAAGAAACACAGAATGCATTGTGTATAGACATTAGTGTGCCAGTTAGTGGGACTTAACAAAGTTGTACTGTAGTTATACTGCATTCGTGTTCTTGTCTCTTTCCTTTACATATTCATATTATGAACTTATATTGGAGGGACTTTATAAATTCATAAGGTTTTTCGTTCTGTAATTGTTTCATATTCATGCTATGATGATCCATCCAGTTATATTAAACTTTTATGAATTCCTTTACATGCCGAACATGTAAACAGTGGATAAATCTATATTTAATTATGTCACTGAATTTAATAAGAAAAATATCTTATGTTAACATAAGCATTAACCGAGCCTTAAATTATATAAGCACTTGCAATACATGTAATACTTGTAATACATGTTACTATTGTACTTTTACAGTATTACATGAACATGCGTTAAAGGCAGGGTCAGTCATTCTTGCTAACTTCGAGCTCAAATCAAATCAGATCGCTCTGCGGTCCTCCGCGGCACCGCGTCACACGTCAACATGTATTGTTAAGCAAATCGTAGTACTACGGCTTTGTTGATACGAACGGTGTTCGCCACTTTGTTTATGTTCCTATTTACGAAGCCAGGACATGTAACAGATTATTTTTTCAACACGCACAGAGAAAGGTAAGATAGCGAATTGCGAGCAGATCTATATTTGTTGAATTTGACAAGAAGTGTATTTGCTTACATTTAGCTTGCAATAGCTGACTTTACCTTTAATGTGACTTCGAAAATTTCAAAATAGTCGCTGAAAGGCTAAGCATGGAAATTTAATTTCACTTCCATTTCATAACGACACACAATAGCTTTAGTTTGTTTGATGTTTATTGTCACTCACATCAGGCAGTCTGCAGTATATACAATAGATTATGTTATTGTAATAGTATAGTGCATCCAGCTCACCCCATATCTGTGTCACCATCACACACATGTCCTAAAGTGAAACCTGCAGCTCAGCTTTGCTCTTGTGGTTGAAACCAATAACACATATCTTTGTCTTGGTTTGAAACACTAAAAGCTCATGTCCCTTCCACACTGAAGACTACGTGACAAAAGCACGCACACACCCACACACACACACACACACATTACTAATTGACTCGCACTGTTCTCTACCCCTCCCGTTGGTGGCCAGTGTTTGAAACTATAAACCGTTCAGGTCAGAAATTGGGTTTTGTGCGGGTGCTATTTCTATGTGTGGATCAACACGCTGTAGGTAAAGGTGTACTTTGTCTATTTCAAATATAGGCCATATTCGTTTTCAGTCCACTGTTGCTGCAACTCTAGTTACTGTAACTGTGTTTTAAATAATCATACAATACTCTTTATTATTTCATACTTTCAGCATCAATTAATGTATTGTGGTACATTGGACCAGTAATCTGAGTCAGATCACTGACATGATCTGCATTGTGGAGAACAGATTGATACAGTGACTTTTTATACCAAATGTATGGCACTTTTGTGAAGGGATTTTCTATGGGAAACTTAATTCCCAGCCAGAACAGAATCATATCTGATGCATGATCCTGTTAGTATAAATTAGTGCCATTCTCAGATATGTCTGTAGAAGTGCCAAATGCCTAATATATATTTGTTTTCTGCATTCAGCCAAATAGTGTGTTTTAACTTTCCATGTGCTTGCCAACAACTTCTGCAAAATAGGGTGTCAAATAGCCAGGGTTGGGAGGTAACTGATTACATGTAATCAGTTACTTGTTATCTGATTACAAAAAACAGTAACTGTAATCAATTACAATTACCAGATAAAATAGTGAAATCAGATTACAGGTATTTTTTTAAATTAGATAATTACTTCTAGGACTACTTTCAAACATAAAAGGGAAGTTTGCAGAAGAAAAATGCTTAAAACAATTGAATCTACTCATTTTAACCTTTCATTAACGTTTATCAATAATTGAAATAAAGTCCTACTTTAATGTGATCCCCTGCGCAACATATACGGTCACAAAAATAGAAAGATTTGGCGCGCCAATGGAGTATCTAAAAGTAATGGAAAGTAATCAGATTATGTTACTAAATTTAGGTAATCCAAAAAATACATTACTGATTATAATTTTAATATGGTAACTAGTAAATGTAACGGATGACATTTAAAAAGTAACCTGCAAATAGCCAACTTGGAATAAATAGGTTCACCTGCTAGAGAATAGCTACAGAACAGAATGAACATGCTCACAATTACCAATTATCAAAAACAAGATGAGTGACTTGATAATGATTTGGAAGCACAAATAACCGCACTTTCGAGTTGCTATTTTAACCACTCATACAGTAGCCTATATGGCTCATAAAGGTATTCTGACACACCCTGATAACTGTACATTTTATGCTTAGTCAGTCAGCCCATGCAGTTAATTGCCAGTTACTGAGGGAGGAGTTGCTGGGTAAATTCCCCCGTCATTCTTTACTGACACAGTCGGGACAATTCTGAGTCAACCTATTTGAAAACAGAAAAATGATAATGTGGCTATTGTCAAATGTTGGACTTGTGTGTGTGCTGGCGGGCCAATGTATTCTATGTGTATATAGGCCTATCAACGACTCGTGTGTGTGTGTGTGTGTGCGTGTGATTTGCTGATAGGATGTGAATCTGTGTCAAATATCTATTAGCACATACTGGTGTTTATCGGAGAGGCCTGTGTACACTGACAAAACACCGCTGCGGTGAGCCAGTTGATCTTAGTCACCCATCGAATACATAACAACCACTTCAGTGCCAGTCACAGAAGCTTACGTTAATTTCCTCTCCTCCGATAAACGCTGTCATCGTGTGTGAGGGAATCCCAACAACAGCATGATGTAGCTATACCCTGTAGCAGATGAGAGGATCTCCTCCATAAAGGCGCATTCGTTCCCACGCACTCGCCGCAGCCACTGCGAGTGCGATCGTAGTGTTCACCAGCCGAAGTCAAGCAGTGAATGATTACTATTTGGCCGGGTATGTTTTTAATGTTCGTTCTCTTATTATTTAGTAGGGTATATGATCTGTTGCCTCGTCATAGTGTAAGGCATTCCATTTATTTACAAATGTTAGATTGTTATCAAAGATTTAACTCCTCACACATATCTATAGTTTGAATTTTAAATATTTCACATGGCAGGAGTAATTTTATGGAAATTCCAACGTATGGATCCGAAGGACACACATTTTATACAAGGTCATCGACTCTATCCGTCACTACCAGACAGGTAAAGCCATTGTCTGTATGCTATAACGTTCAATGTGGCTACGCATTGTGCTCTACACCTGGTACATTTTTTGTCTGAGTTGTAAGCAAACTGTGCCCTGTGATGTCTGCCAAATGTGTAGGCTATACTTAGAAAAAGTAGCATACAGCCTCAGCCTACTGAGGGATTGTGCCGCTTAAAGTTTGGGACGCGATTGCGACCACAAAACTTAATTTAGCCTATTTCACATCTGTGTAAGGTGCGAGGGTCATTCTGTTACGGGACACAGTGATCGAGACGCGGATCGCCTTCCGAACGTATTGGGGCTTGCACAGGTATGGACACGATACCCGCTGTCGACTAATGTCAAACTATTGGAAGTTGTGACACAGCGGGTTTCCTTCAATTGCATATTCATATTACCACCCCCCCCCCCACACACACACACACACACACACACACACACACACACGTTTTATAGCATTTGTCCAGGAAATAATGCTTCCTTGTGTTACTGGAAGGAGGCAGTAATTATAACACGTGCAGGGTGCATAAAATATGTGATCTCACAAAGTGGGTCGACAAGCTGCTGAGGACATTGGATTTTAGTTGGGTGGTTTTCTGTAATTTCTTTCAGACAGAAATGTCTGCCACTGTTTGTGAAGGGGCGCTGAGGGCACACATATCCTTCCTGGAAGATCAGAGAGGAGCAGTGAGTCGTCTTTTGGACTATAATTCGATCTATTTTATATTTATTTATTTATTTATTTATTTATTTTAATATTGTCACATTTTCTCTTTATTCATAATATGTCATGTATTGTGTGTCTCACACAGCTTATTAACATTAATAAGAAATGGGCAGAACAATACCATTCAATGCTGCAGTATTATAAAGAAAAGGTAAGACATTGTTAATCGTACAGAGCTTATTTATTTATTATTTATTTTGTCAAGTATCATATTTAATCGAATTAGAATTTTGACAAATAATGCTTACTAGGTCCAGAGGCTACAAACATCAGTCCAACACAAACACAATCAGACTGATGAAGAAGAGGCATGTGAAAGAGGTGAAAACAACAAGCTTTTACAGGAACACGTAAAAGATTCTGGGGAGTGTATTAAGGTAAATGTGGTCTTATATTAATTTAACTGCAGAGGCAGACATTTGTAAAGTGCACGTTTTTAATATGCCAAATGTTTAAGATGTACGTTTTTAATAACAACACCTTTCAATAACTGGTCTCGAAACTATCAGAAACGAAACGAGAACGTCTCTCCTGAGTTGGTAAGAGCAGAGCAGGAAGCAGATCAGCTGAGGGAGCAGAATGACACTCTGGCCAGAAGGGGGCAGCATCAACAAGAGGAGATCCGACGACTCAATAAAGTGAGTCATTCGCTTTATGGCTGCGGGTCGGAAACCCCGGATTAAACCCCAACTGATTCATAATATGCAATCATCTGGCAAACATTCATTTTACGGACACATATTACGCAAGGTGTTTAGCGATAACTATCTTACACTCTTATTTCTGCGGTTTCATTGTGCCGACTCAGGCCCTGGAGGAGGCCATTCTGACGTCATTACCTCTTGAAGATCGAGGGGGCTGTCGAGAAACACAGGTGGACGTCTGGAAGCATCAGGTAGCTTTACACTCGGTTGGTAAAGCGGAATACATTTCAGTGCTTTCTTTGTTCAAGCACATTCTCCCCATCCCATTTCTACCATGGATCGCGTGTTTCTCTTTTTCAGGCAGATGTTTACAAGGAAGACTTTTTGAAGGAGAGGAGAGACAGAGAGATGCTAAATGAGAAGTGCTTAGAACTAGATAGGAAGTTGAGGAAGGTTTCTTCTGAGCTACATAAGATGAAATCCAAGGTACTTTTGTTTCTTCATGGTTGTAAAAACACTATAGCATGTCTCTATAAATGCCTATTGGTGCAGTTTCAGTGTAGGCCTATAGTTTTACTCTTTTGTGCATCCTCACATAGCATACACAATGTAATTAGATTTTATAATCGAAAATAAATGCTTTTTTTAATGCCATGCATCGTGGCTGATAATGATAATTGATAATCTCTAAAACTACAACTCAAAACAACTGAAAAAGGCTAACTAATTTGTCATAAACCTTTTAAAATGAGTAAACATACGCCAGGTTGTCATCCCACAGATAGGCCTATATTTAGCTTTTATTTAATTTATTACTAGATTTCTTTATTTATTAGGATATGTATAATATACCTTTATTTAACCAGGTAAAAGACACATTGACATTAAATCTCTTTACAAGACAGACCTGGCAAAGAGGCCAACTTAAAACATCTACATACAATTAAACATACAATGTCATTAAGTGGCTCACTATGCATGATCTGTCCATTATCTCAGTTCACCTGTGTGTGTGTGTGCGTGCGTGTGTTTGCGATCCTCCCAGACAACAGGGACACCCACTGCACCAGCATCTCCACGTGCCGAGTGCCGCTGCAGAAGAAGATCGCACGAACCCCTGCCCGTTGCCCAACAACACTGCCAACACCACCAACCTAATTTATGATCCTAACTAAACGGCAAACTATTAACTGCAAACTGTGAACCTGAGCTTGTGTCTACTTTATTGTCAATATATCATTATATAGGCTTTGTTTGTTTTGTAGAGACCATATTGTAACATATGCACTTTATAACTACTGTATACAGCTCAGGTAAATTTACGCTTCAGAGCTCAGCCTTGTCATTGGCCTGGTGACGTGATGTCATGTTTCTGAGGAAGGACAGTACTGTAGAAGAAGCCGGCACCACCGTCTTCTGCAGGTGGCAGTTGAACCTATGACCTCCCATCTCAACCGTGGTCCTGCGGACCCACTGAGGTCGATCTCCCTGCTCCAACACACCTGATTCAAATGCATGGGTCGGTCGAAGCCTGATAACGACCCATGCATTTGAATCAGGTGTGTTGGAGCGGGGAGACCTCTACAACATGCAGGGCAGGGGTACTCCAGGACCAGGATTGGGGCCCACTGCACTAGTCTATGCCAGACTAGTCTAGTGTGTGTATGAAGTTACCATGCCAGTTCTGTTGAGCTTTCCATCTTTGGGCACAAGTCCTTTCGCGAAGCCCGTGTACTGTATAGGTCAAGTTTCAACTGTTGTCAAGGACAGTGTTCTGTGGTGACTATGGGGTGGTCCAAATCTGCCTGGCCTTGTCTTCACTAAACCAGACCCTAAAAACATGCAGTATATTGCATCATGTAAGCGGTACGCTCTGAAGAAGCCAGCCCAGTGCTGAATCTTGTGCATCTGTTTAGTTGGAGAAGTGAAAAATGTGTGTCACACATCATGGCTACTTCACCAATGAAATGTATGGACAATATAATGTATACCTAGTACTGTAACAGCATTATTATACTTACCACTGAAGAGGACAGGCAAAAATAGAACCATACTGTCTCCAACTTCTATAATTCCTCTGCAAAAGCATTCTGTTTATATTCAACCTAATACATGTGTTTATTCTCATATGAAAACTGTGGAGCTGAGCCATTAATATATAATATAATATAAAATGTAAATATTGTCAACTTCATTCATTGTTAGGCATTGTACACTATTAAATGGAATGAGCAAAATATCTTGTGTATTTCAGTTTCTGGTAATTCATTGGAAAAATAAATGTTTAGGTAATATTAGGTATCTGCAAAATAATGAATATCGCAGGAGTTCCAACAGTATCTTTAATACACATTTATTGGTGCAGTTGTAGCAGCAGTGTGTTTCTGTCGATTAAAAAAAAATCTATGCAAGTTGTATGTGTTTTTATTTGCATGAGAATTCTCAGAGAAGTGATAGTCTATAGGCTACTAAACTATAGCCAGCTTCAGTTTAATATCGCTGTGAAAATCAGTCTGGAAAGCCTCGGAATCATTTTGAATGTGTCCGAGTAGCAACTGAACGTTTCAATCGGCGTCGTGTTTATAGCTATACGGGTCTGGTTTAGATGTGCCGACAGAGAAAACGACCAGATGGTTCATCCAATCAACTACCAAGTATTTTTTGGAAAGTACAGCCATTCAAAAACAGTTTCAATGTAGGCTCCCCAGATGGACTTGTGACAACAATTCCTCTGGCTTTTCAGGTTAGCTAAACTACTTCAACTGACAAAACCTTGATGGAAATGAGTGTCACTTAATTTGCTTAAAGTGCATTTTGCACTTTCTGTAATACAAACACTCAGGCTACACATGACATTACCAGATGTAAGTTATTACAGCATTAGGTACCACTTACTTCAAATGTATCGATACCTCTTTATAAATAGGTTTATTATTAATGTAGAATATTACATTATAATAATATTCAGGGACTTGAAGTAACAGAGTTGTAGACAAAGGACATCAAATGCGTTCAAGAGTCCGACATTTGCCCAGTGCTGAACGCTGGATGGTTTGCAGAACGTCGTTACGCTACGAACTGCTGCATTTCTCTGCCTTTACAGATAAATCTGTTATTAAATACATTCTAGGAATTGTTTGCAAAGGGACTGCATTATCAGCAACAACTACGTAAATGCAAAGGGAAGGGAAAGGGTGGTGTGTAAAGGTCGAGGCTTACTTCTGCGGACACTGTATTTCCGGCTAATCTCTTTATTACACCAATACTGTGCATGGGAAACCGTTTGTGTGTAGAGAAGACTTCGTTGTAAAGACGGCTTATTGCTTTGGCATACAGAAATAGCCGACACACCCACAAGGCTGTGGCAGTATGTAAGAGGAGAAAGTAAGTACACTTTAGTTGTGAACAGCTCGAGCGCTCGTCTATATCCACAGAAGTATACCCGGGCCTTAACAATTGTAAGCCGATATTGCACAACACCGTCCAGATCAGTCCGACGGGCCGCAGGGGTTATGCTAGGGTGCACGGTGAACCGAAACGTACAACGTACGTTTGCTGTTGTCGTCACCTTGGGGGAAAACATCAGCTGGTGGCTGATTTGCCCGATCGTTTTCCATGCGGTCGACAAACGCTTTTGCACACACTGGCTTGGGAACGCCTCGGGATCCCCCAGTCAGAGCTGGTTGATGTGGCTGGGGAAAGGGAAGTTTGGGGTCCCCTGCTGGAGCTGCTGCCCCCGCGACCCGACTACGGACAAGCGGATGAAGATGGATGGATGGATGGGTTCCAGAGTTATACTCACGGCAAAATGAGGAGCTCACCAGATCAGGATGGTGTCGTTAAGACCCCCCCTCCCCCCCTCAGTAGAAGGCGGGGTTCGTGTGCTCGATGACGCAGCGCCGGCAGTGGCGGCGGACGAAGCGCAGCGCCTCCGGTGGCACGTCACAGTCCTGCACGTTGAGCAGCTGCATCTCGGGGCAGTGCGCCCCCAGCGCCCGCAGCCCCCTGCCCGTCACGCTCTCGCACGCCCGCAGGCTGAGGCGCCGCAGGCCGCGGCAGAGCGCCGCCAGCTGCTCCAGCCCGCCGTCCGACACCAGCGGGCACTTGCCCACGTCCAGGGAGCGCAGGCGGGGGCAGCTGCGCGCCAGGTGGCCCAGCCCGTGGTCCGTCAGGCCCTCGCAGCCCCGCGCGTTCAGGTAGCGGAGCCGCGGGCAGTAGCGCGCCACGTAGCGCACGCCCACGTCGGTGATGCGCGCGCAGTGCGCCACGCTCAGGTAGCGCAGGCAACCCTCCAGGCGGGCCACCTCACGCAGACCAAAGTCCCCCACCAGGCGGCAGTCGCTCAGACTGAGCTCGCGGACGGACGGGCAGTGGAGGGCCAGGTGGCGCAGAGCCTCGTCCGTCAGCCGGCAGCAGCGGCGCAGGTAGAGGTGGGTGAGGCGCGGGCAGTGGGAGGCGATGGTGCGCAGGCCCTCGTCCTCCAGGGAGAAGCAGTCGGTCATGTCCAGGAAGTGGATGGAGATCTGCTGGCCGTGCATGGGCGACAGCTGCAGGGACGCCTCCGGGGTGAGGCTGATGCAGGTCACCTTGGAGCAGCCTGCCAGATAGGAAGCAGAGGAACCAGAGGAGATGGGAAGAAAAGAACCAGAGGAGAAGAGAAGAACCAGAGGAGAAGAGAAGGTCCAGAGGAGATGGAAAGAGAAGAACCAGAGGGAACAGAGTAGGAAGAGAGGATGTTAATTGTGTTCAACTGTTTCTCTCAATAAATATTGAAGCATTCTTTACAGATGTATTGAAGGCTAGGCTAAGAAATGAAAGCCCGCTAGAGACAAACCGCAGTAAAAAGGCCGCAGAAAACCAAAATATAGCCACAATGGAACTTGAAGAAAACCAAAGGGCTGTCCCTTTCTTTCATAAAATATGCATTTCATTATTCTGGAAGCTTTTAAATTAAAAACAAAAGTACAACAAAAGGGCCACAACTTAATAGCACTGGCCGTAAAACGGTATGTCCCGCCCAAGCCGATGTATTTTGTGTGTGTCACTTCTGTGTTAATGAAAGCAGCAGACATGGGCTGGAGGTACGGTGCTGAACGTTCTGCTCTCAGCTAAGAACGCCTGTCCTCTTCCATATGGGAGCTTATGGCTGGCAGAGCTACATCTGTGCCTCTAATGCCTTTAGCAGCTTCTGGAGAAAAATCTCAGAAGAAGAATAACCCTTTGAGGTAAAGTCCACAGATGTGTGTGCGTGTGCATGTGTGCGCGTGTGTGCGTGTGCTTGTGTGTGTGCGTGTGATGTCAACATATAGGTTGCCGTAGCAGCCACCCCTGGCTCGCTAATTCTGTGAAGAGGATTTCGATAGTTTTTCTATGAAGCCACGATTCTTCATAGGACTTTGTCTTAAAAGCTACACCTAAGTTAAGTGCATGAAACCAGACACAAAATCAGTTTGGAACCAAACAGCTGGGCAGTATGTGGGCCAATGGACTGTGCGTATACACTCATTAATCCCGCTTATCTTTTGTGGAGGACAAATGGTTGTTGGAGTTTGTCTGGAAACGGTCCCTAGATGATTAATTACATTAACAAGTTGCATATTGTTGGGACATGAAACCCCATCTGCCCGCTAATTTAAAACCAGCTGCTAGAAAGTTATGCTTGACGTGTTATTTATCCTAGATTAAGACGTGTTATTTATCCCAGAATAAGAAACATGTTATTTATCCTAGACTAAGAGACATGTTATTTAATAGGCTATTAAAACAGCAGAAAGGGCCTGTACACCATCTGACATGTTATTAAAGAGACGACAGGCAACATGTTATTAGGGACATGGGTTATGAGGGACAGCATGAAATAATGAGACACGTGTTATTAAATACACACAACATGATACTAAAGAGACAACATGTTACTAAAGAGACACAACATGTTATTTAAAAGACACAACATGATAAAAAAGAGACATGCTACTAAAGAGACACAACATGATATTAAAGAGACACAACATGATAAAAAAGAGACATGTTACTAAAGAGACACAACATGATATTAAAGAGACACAACATGTTATTTAAAAGACACAACACGATATTAAAGAGAACATGTTATTAAAGAGGTACAACATGTTATTTAAAAGACACATGTTATTAAAGAGGAAAAACATGTTATTAAAGAGGATCAACATGTTATTTAAAAGACACAACATGTTATTAAAGAGGAACAACATGATATTTAAAAGACACAACATGTTATTAAAGAGGAAAAACATGTTATTAAAGAGGTACAACATGTTATTTAAAAGACACAACACGGTATTAAAGAGAACATGTTATTAAAGAGGTACAACATGTTATTTAAAAGACACGTTATTAAAGAGGATCAACATGTTATTTAAAAGACACAACATGTTATTAAAGAGGAACATGTTATTAAAGAGGTACAACATGTTATTTAAAAGACACAACACGGTATTAAAGAGAACATGTTATTAAAGAGGTACAACATGTTATTTAAAAGACACATGTTATTAAATAGGAAAAACATGTTATTAGAGAGGATCAACATGTTATTTAAAAGACAACATGTTATTAAAGAGGAACAACTTGATATTAAAGAGGAACAACATGATATTAAAGAGAACATGTTATTAAAGAGGAACAACATGTTATTTAAAAGACACAACATGATATTTAAAAGACACAACATGTTATTAAAGAGGAACAACGTGTTATTTAAAAGACACATGTTATTAAAGAGGAACAACATGATATTTAAAAGACACAACATGATATTAAAGAGGAACAACATGATATTAAAGAGAACATGTTATTAAAGAGGATCAACATGTTATTTAAAATACACAACATGTTATTAAAGAGGAACAACATGATATTAAAGAGAACATGTTATTAAAGAGGATCAACATGTTATTTAAAAGACACAACATGTTATTAAAGAGGAACAACATGATATTAAAGAGGAACAACATGATATTAAAGAGAACATGTTATTAAAGAGGTACAACATGTTATTTAAAAGACACAACA
>JAODUE010000013.1:3213295-3243350 GCA_027564755.1 Amblyopsis hoosieri
TATATAACATTTATTTATTTTCCCTCTATTCGCAAGGAGATTCCGTTAAACTTACAGGGCCCTTACAGGGTCTGCTGCAGTGTAAATGACAACACCTCCAGAATGTTCCTCAAGTAATGTCATAGAAGCCACTGGACATACAGTATGTAGGCTTTACAGTAGCGTTACCAGCATGCACACTATTTACTATCAGTGGCGTATCGCTTACATGGGTGCCGCCAGGGTTGGACTTCAAGACTGAAGCCGAGCATTAGTCCTAACGTACTGTATATTATGAGCAGGGTTTGGAAGTAACTTGCATTTAACACTGTAACATTACATGTAATCAGTAACTGATTACAAAAACAAAAAAAAATTAACACTTTAATACATTAGTTACCAGCTAAAATAGTGGAATCACATTACAGGTATTTAAAAACATTATTAGATGACTACTTTCAAATTTATAAGGGAAGTTTGCAGAAGAAAAATTCATAAAACAATTGGCTGTTCTCTTATTAACCTTTCATTAACGTCAATCAGTAATTGAAATGAAGTCCTACTCTGATCCCCTCAGCAACAATGACGGTCACAAAAATAGAAAAATTTGGCCGCCAATGCAGTAAATGGCTTTGGATGGCATTTCAAGGAACAATGTATAAAGAACAATGTTTAGGCTTAAATACTGTAGTCTAAATGAAAAGTACCAGTAATAAGATTATGTTACAAAATGTAGGTTTTACAAATTTAGGAAGCTTTGGATAAAAGCATCTGCCAAATGCCGTAAATGTAATCCAAAAACGTTACTGATTATAATTTTAGTCTGGTAACTAGTAACTGTAACAGATTACATTTAAAAAGTACCCTGAGTAACCCAAGTACCCCAAGACTGATTAAGAGAGAGTTTGGCCTCTAGCTATACCTGCTCACTGACACCAGGGTTGTATTATAGTTCATAAAGAGTCACAGGTGTTCAGAAGGACCCCCCAGCGCGCTACAGGTCTACCGTACACAGCCCAGCACGTCAGCACGGCAACACGCCGACCATAAGTTAGCTCCATCGTACAGTGGGGCCAGTGCGCTATAATACATCAAACTGTGATACCGCAAGAGGGTATAGGAACAATGGTGTTGTCTGGCGAGCACAAGCAAGAGAAGACGCATTAGCTGGAGACGTGAGCAAACATAACGTACATTTCCCAAGGCTGCTCAGGATTTTTTGTGGAAACTTAAGGTTCTCATAGGCTCCAAATTCGATCTTGCAAATATTTTGCTGTGTGTCCTCACACTCCACAACTCGGATGGCGATGTGAAAACTAAATTAAACTTGACATTGCTCAGGGAAAGAACTGTACCCTAGCCTAATTTATGATGAATGAATGGTGACAGTTGTCTCTAAAGCCGTGTTAAATTAATATTCAATTGAATATTTCGTTGACGTTAATGTTGCATGAATTAGCTCACAATGTAGGCTATTTTCAGTAGGCCTATTTCAGGACTGAAAACGAGCGCAGTCCTGAAATCATTCCAGTGCTGCCTTCTACGCTGAGAACGCGGTTCCTCTGTCCAAGGTGCTGAAAAACGACGGTAAACAAACAGGCTGTCACACCACAACCTTTATCATAGCCTATTGCTTTAATGTTTATGTACCGTTTGGATCCCAACTAGAGTATCATATAATTATCGCCAATCCCTCCGTTCACGCATTTCATTAAAACAAAGCACATGCTTGCAGTGAAACGTGGCGAAACACGAGCGTTACGATGGCGCTGACTCGACATTCAGTTGATCTGCATCCAAAAGAAAGAAAGAAAGAAAGAAAGAAAGAAAGAAAGAAAGAAAGAAAAAGAAATAGGAAAAAACAAAAGTCGAGAGTGAAACACATACAAGCAGTTCACTCCTAAGTGTAGAATGATAAGGACTACCTCTTTTACTTGTGGAGAAAGCGTTCGGCATCAGCTGTTCCACACTGGTCATTCATTGCTGGAAGTGGGACTGAGTCAGTCACATGACAGAACTGGAGGCAGAGATCTAGAGAAAAGCACAGCATTTCGCCTTGCACCGCCATACTGTATTTTGAGCTATATCACATTTTTATTGCAACATTTTACTCCCGCGCGGTGAGTACCTTTCCAATGGCTTTTTGTAAGCATTTTTGTCTTTTTCATTACCCTTTTTATTTTTCCTCCTTTTGCTGGTGTTTGAAATGAGAAATGAAGTGGTGGTTTTGAGCGTTTTTCCATCCCAGGCTTCAAGTTTTTACTAGCATGCAGTTATTCTGATCGAGGGTGCCAAGAGGGTTATCGGGTGCGTTATTAGGCTTGGGGGAAGCCTAGGTACTTGCTTGCAGTTTTGTTTTGGGGTTTCGAACCCAAGCAGGTTTTGTCAGTATTTTAGATTTTTCAAACGTTGGTGGGTTTTGAAACCTTTTCCTTTTTGTTGCTGTCCACTTTTGCTGGTGCTATATGCTTGTTTTGCATTTTGCAGTGTTGTTGAATAGGCTATAGCCTTCGAGTTTTGTCATTTTGATGTCTCGATGAATCCAACCGATCAACCTCCTTGGGTTTACTTCGATTCCTGTTTTCTTTAAACGGAGTGCTTTTTAAACCTGGTGACGTTTTATCGTGATACTTTTCTTGCAGCTAAGCTCACAGGTTTGTTGTTTTTGTGTTTCTTTTTTTCACGATTCATTATACTTTCCATAGTAGCATTGTCGAGTATTTTTTGGATGTTTCTTTTTTCTTTTTAATAGATGATGCTTCATGCTTGGGAGTTTTGATTCTTGGGGCAGTTCAATGCGTTTTTGTTTTCAATCTCAACGAGGATGAGCAGACATTCTCCTATCGCAGGTATAATAAGAGCAAATAATGAAACGTAAATATTTATATTTACATTACAATAAAGATTAATAAGGTGACCGAAGTATGCACCTGTGGCTGACGTGTTCTTTTGGGAGGTGGACTATAGGGCACTATCAATGTTACCTGAAGGTTATTATGTGTCAGTTTGACGTATTGCCCTCCGACATTCAATTATAATGATCAATATTTCAAAACGTGTTAATCGTTTGGGTTCTTATAAGCGTCTTAAAGAACGTGTATCCGACTGAGGAATAACAGTACCTACAGTAGCCTATTCGATTCTAAGTCCATAGGACGAATAACTCGACCACGTAGCCAACATTAAAGTAGATCCCAAGTCTGTGGGCTTACATCAACAAAATGTATCTGTCCTAAGCACTTTCACAATGCGCTGTGATTCCTTTTTTGAATGAAATTATAGGCCTATGATACAAATATGAATATCCATGTCTAGGCATTATATTTTGAAGTGGGTGGCAACATCAGCCATGATGCCAATATCAATGCTTATGTCATTATATTTTGAAGTGGGTGATAGTTATGATGCCAATTAGTAAGTTTAACTAGCTAACAATTCAATCCATCCGATGTTAAAATGCTTTATTTTCATTTCAGTTGAGTATATTTTAGACTTAGACATTTGAGAATTCACAGAGAAAGTGACAGCCATTTTAAAGCTGTTGTTATCAAATTTGTACTCTTCAAAACAGCTTAAAAAGCAGGTCTGTATCTATAGATCAGGAAAATCGAATGGTTTCAGGGCATCTTGCTCCTGAACCCTGCAGCAAGACAACGTTGTGGACCTCCTAAAAGCCTCGGACACAGATGACAACTTAAAGGGTAGAGAAAGACGAATCGGCTATGTACATCGAATTTGACATTTAATAACTCAAAAGGTATAGCACACGTTTTGATAAATTAATCATAGGTGACAGTATTGTAGGCCTATTAGATGTAGGCTATGCAGTCTAAAGCGAAAACAAACAACTTCTAACAAAGGCATAAAACACGTGATATGTGATTTTATAATCAGACTTAAAGTATGATTTTAAAGTTGGCTACTTGGCTATTTCTGAGGTTTGGTATGAAACACGTCTACTAAACCGGCGAAAATGTAGCCTGAAGTAAATGTAATGAAATGAGCAATAGCATTGTGTCAAGTCAATACACATATTAGTGTCAGTTTATCCAGAGCCAAGCCTAAAGGTTAGTATTATGTTTAGGTATTTGCCGTCTGTACAGGCAATGAGGCAGCAAAGCCAAACCATGGCAGTTAATGCGACAACTCATTTAATGATATATGGTCAATAGCAGAGCTTTAGATCACAGTGCCATAGTGTCCAATGACAACTTAGTGATTTCATAAAACATAAATACCAGTGACACATGGACCACACCGTAAATGCACCCGTAGTACAGTATATTCCACACTGCAGGTCTGTAAGTAATCTAGTAATTTTGAACGCAGTCCCCTCCCCCCAAGAGTTCAACCATAGTTTCACTGGTGTGAATTTGTCCCTGTTGTGTGTCCATGAGAGTTATTTCCATCATGCTCCAAATGAGTCTTCGAACATCTGGCCCGCTGTGCATTATGAATAGTTTGTATTATGTCCTGCAGTGGTGCAGGCTCCACTCCAGACAGGTACCCTGTTATCTGGGCCTCGCCAGACCCGAGCGGGAGACGTCCTGAGGAATATGATAGCTCATGTGTGGAGATGCCTTTGCTCCCATGAATAAAACATCACCTGTGAGGGGGCTGTGTAGGCTACACGCTAAGCTTGAGCTTACCTATCTAGTGTGTGCATACGAGTGTGCGTGCGCGCGTGTATGTGTGTGTGTACGTGTGTGTGTGTGTGTTTTGAGTTCACGTAAGGGTGTTGGTTCACCAAGTTGTGCGCGCGTGTGTGTGTGTGTGTGTGTGTGTGTACATCTGGGAAACATGCATCCAGCAAAGTGCAACTGTACGTCAGGACTTTGCAGACGCACAGAGACGTAGCACATCATCGGCTACGCTTCCCGTCGCCGCGCTGCCGCTGTAATTACATCAAGATGTTGTTCCCTAACAACACAGGAGCGGCCTCACTGACAGACGCACGCACACGAGACGGAAACCGTGCCACAGTCGGTTACGTTACAGGCAGCCCACATGTTTCGCTGTGATCCAGCGTAAAGACAGACAGGTCTGTGGGTACAGTGTCACTGTTATTATTGAAGCTGAAAGAAGGCTCCATTTAGAACAGATAGGGAGTTCAAAGTTCATGGCGTTCCCACGTGATTCAACACTATCGCCATTGGTGTTCACCCGCTGCATGACAAGGTGCAGGAGGCAATTTGGGACAATGGAGCAGGAATAAGCGAACGTCTTGACAACCGCTGCCCCGCGATAGATTGAACCGATCAGATGCCAGACGGTGTTTTCTTACCTGTCCCTTTAACCTCGGTCTCCTCGGCCGGGTACTACTGTAGCAGGCCCCAGGAAGGGTGGAAACGTGTGCCCACGTGTGATTGTAGTCTGTCTGGAGATAGGTAGAGAACACAGTGATGCTTCTGGTTGGTTCACTGTGACGTGGAGAACAGGTTGAGCCGTGCAGTCAGATGTTTGCTCAGCTCCATAAAGTACTTCCCTTTTAAAGGTCTAGTCAGAAAGTGCAAGTTATTTTTAAGATAATACACTTTTTCTCACATTCACCACGTATCTCCTCGCATTTCGCTAGCTTACCGTTCTCTGTGCGTGCTGAAAAAATAATCCGGTGCTTCTACAAAGTCCTGGCTCCGTAAATAGGAACATAAACAAAGTGCCGAAACACCGCTCACCACCAACGATGCCGCTTAGCTTTGCAATGCTTTTTTAATGAGTAGGGTGGAGCTTCTGAGGGAGTTTGTTTTGATTTGAACTCAGAAGTTAGCAAGCGTTCTCGAGAATGGCTAACCCTGCCTTTAATTCTACACAGCATTCTGCAATACAAAGAACAATTGTGTGCAAAAGTGAGCAATTAACATCACTTCGAAAAAGTTTAATAGTTATCTATGTGTACCAAACTGTTGGCCACCCACACAACAACCGTTTGCTACTATCACAGAGTTGTGTAGCTCAATATTGAGCCTGTTCTGCTGTCACCCTCAAGTTTACTGTATTATTTTATCAACGTTGCAAAGGCCATCAAATTGGCTTAACTATAAGCTAACTCTTAGATCATATAAACATCAGGCTATAAGCATAAAGCTCCCACGCACTCTTTAATTAATTTCCTCTATATGGTTAATATTGTATTAATTAATTAATAGTGTACTGTATACCTATACCCAGAGCCATGGAAAGAGAGAGTTACACCAACAGAATTTAAACATTTTCAAAGGTCACATGGTTCATGGAGAGGCAAAACCTATGGCAAAAAAGTTCCAGGAAGTGCTTGGTGGGAAATTTGAATATATATATATATATATACAGATATATAACTGAATTTGTTGGTAATTAGTAGTAAATAAAATGCACAGATTCACATTTGAAATAAAATGTATAGGGTATTTTTAGTATTTAGGCTAACTTCCGGGAACTATTTTGAGGCTCCACGATCCACCATTGCTGTGAAGAAACGGTCCATTGGCGTGAACGGAGATGACGCGTCTCTCTCTTTACATGGCTCTGCCTATGCCTAAGTACTGTTCTGAGTTAGAAATAAATCAAAATAGGCAAATAATAATTGGGGGGTTGCTATGGGTGATCGATGTTCAATTCTCAGTAAAGCTACATGTACACTGTGATGAAGAGCAGATGTGAGGAAAACAATTTCTGCCCACCGCGTTGAAAGATGAGCTCCGTAGTGCCGCTCCGAGCAGATGTGTCTTTTGATGACCATGGCACGATACAGTATAGCTAGCTAGCACCTAGCTAGCTAGCACGTACCAAAGTGAGAATAAGTAGGGGACATTTTTCTACACTATTATAATATGATCCACACGCCGCTGAAGTCATTCAGCATTCATATCACCACGGTTACGGTAAGGGAACAAATCGTGTCGTGTTAGGCATCTTAATGAGGTATTCATCCTCTGCAAAACTTTCGTTTCTTAACAGATAAACAGCTTACCGTTGGCTTGACCCATTCCACATAAATGGTTCCTAAGTACACGCTGTCCCTCTTTTTCTGAGCTGTTAATTTGATAAGTGAGGGGATCGTTCACTTCATATTCTGGGCAATTAAACCATTATCTGAGGGAAAGGGTCAGGCTCAATGACTTTCCAGTGTCAATAATGGGAATCATTTGTGATGTAGTGCATCGCTTAAACAAGCCTTCTGCACTGACAGGATGAAAGCTGGTTTTGTGTGTGTGTTTGTGTTTGGAATGGCAAATAGAATTAGCAGTTTTCCTAAAATTACATTCTGTCAACATTTACGCCTGACTTGCAAAATCAAGCCAACCACATTTTCTGAAATTAATTGTCAGATTATGTAAAGACTGCTCTTTTCCCCAGAATCACAGATGATTAGGCCTTTATTTACCTTTGTTTGGATGACTGCATGCTTCTCTCTTGAGAACAGGATGGAGGAAGAGTAACTCTCATTTAGTTAAAAGTCTGCAAATTAGGCAGCAATTACATTTTCTAATTTCTTCTTCCTAATTTGAGCTAGCTAAATCTGCAATGGGATACTCTAATTGCTCTGTCTCTCATTTAATAAAAAAGTTCTCCAGTTCTCAAGCCATACGGTCTCAATATAACAAATGCTCACGTTATAAGTAATATTTCACTGACAAGTGAGTAGAAAACCTGAAATTGCAAGAAATTGTCTGTAACTGTTCAGGGTTGTACGACACCAGCCCTCTCTGGTTGAAATAAGAGGATTGGAACATGTCAAATATTCTGACAAATTGAGTTTTAAGTACATAAAAACAAACAATAACAAAAAAAAACAATTATTTTATAGGCTGTAACCTGATTAAAAAAACAAAACAATATATTTGTCCTTTTATTGTTTTTTTTTTGTTGTTTTTTTATGAGTTCATTGGACAATATTAGATACATATTCTCCTCATGAAATTTTCAGAATGACTCATTTAAAGATCAAACTCAGTTACATTAGAGAGTGATTTGGGTGAATGGGGGGGGGTGAGCTGAGTCACCAGCAGACCTTTAGAGGTTTATTTTATCTTAGTGCTTCAATACAATGTAACAAACATGTTTAACAAAATAAACCAGTGTTTCACCTGCAGGCAAAACAACTGACCTGCATGTGACCTTATGTCTTTGACCAATAAATAACTCTCACTCTCTTTATTCACATTAAACATAAATAAAGCAAACACATAGAGAATATTAAGTGCCTATGATATTAATGAAAGACAATGTCATGCATTTCTCCATTTCATTTATGATAATAATCTCATTTGCGGTTAATAAGGAGAACCATTGCAGTGGAGCAGACCTGTTAAATTCTCTCTCACTGCTTTAGTGGCCATGATATTCCTATTACATTCCATACAGTATATGACGTTGTGAAAATAGATGTTGCAGCGTGCGAACATGAGTAAACAGGAGTTTGCGTTGATGTGACTTTACAAGATTGTCTGGGCATGTCCAGAACCCGCTTGATTGATTGTTGACCTCAGCGATTTTTCTGCATAGCCCATCAACCCAAATAAATCAAACACCAACTTGAAAAAATATGGCTGCCATTATATTCTAGCGTGTGAATTTACCTGCTTTAACAAGCTGGTTCCAGATAGAATATAAACAAATGAAGGAGCAAGAGAATTATGGGAAATTATTATATAATATTATATTATATAATATTATATTTTATTATATTATTCAGATGACAGCGTTACAATAACGGTTCATATCTATTCTGAGATCGTTTGTTGGCCATAACTAATGATGTTTATTGTTTGTATGATAATCTTGTTTAAGCAATGGACTAACTGAATGACATTGTTAAAGCACTACTCATGGTTGATAATAAGCTTTTCGGAAGGAACAATTCAAGTTTATTCAACATAAACAAATATAACTGATATTAAATTTATTGTATACACTGGCTGCAAGGTTTATTTACATGAAAACACTTTAACCACAGGGAATTTAATAAATGAATGTATCTAGCTTTCAAGAGAGAGGCATATTATTGGCAAACAATGCAGGTTTAACCCATACGGCATATGCTACATTTACAAAACAGTTATGGTAACTCTAATAAGAAAGCCTTCCCCAGCTCAAACCCAGAGCTTAATGTGGAGAGCTAAGCTCAGACTGAAGAGCAGATTCAGTCTGTTGATTCACGCTTCTCAGCGCACATCTCTGACACGGCTAAGTGACTGTGAGATGCTGAGCGTTATCTGGCATTGGAAAGTCAACAAACAAACTGGAAAAGGAGGTGTGTGTGTGGGGGGTGCCTTCCAGAGCAGGTGGCAGAGCCCCACAGATGCACCATAGATGCAGTCAGGCAGATAATGTCCCCCCGCGTTACCTCCGGGACCCGATTACAGAGGATCGTCCCCATCTGGGTCAGCGTCAAGCCGGTTCTGCAGGCTTCAGCTGTTCTCACTGGCGTCCTGATAGCCTCAGCTGTGACTCACCTGGTCACGACCGGTTGTGGCGATGAGCAGTATAGACACACATTTGTAACACCGTTGTAATATAATATCATGTGTATTATGTGATTAAAAAAGTGTCGTTTTAGTTATAGGTGTGTGTGTGTGTGTGTGTGTGTGTGTGTGTGTGTGGCGTCAAAAGGGATGTTTCCAGAAATACAGAATGGAGACATTTCAGCACAGAAGAATCTTGACTCTACTATCAGGGATCACAACCTCAATCTCCAGTGTCTGCCACTAGCAAAGCACAGGTGCATTCAAGGAGAGAAGGCTATAGCTAGCTAGATATTGAGTTTGTGTACCCCTAATGGTAAAAACATGTCCGCCAAGCTAACCTTTCATGGGTGTCTCAACAAACAGTTCATTCAGGCGTAGTGAGGGGTCTGGTAGGACGATGAATATTTATTATTTGCCACATTCAAACTTGGGAGTCTGTACGACAGCGTTTGACTTCCCGCTGCAGCGATGCAGCCTCACAACACTGTCTGAATGGATTTAGAGTGTTTCATCCCTAGCTGTTCATCTATTGTAAGAATGTTGTCACTCTTTCCAGGGTGGAAACTGTCAGGAGTTACTGAGGCGCATCGCCAAACTTTCATTTGCTGTCAGTCCCTCTGGCCATTTTAAACCCCACTTACTGTCTTTATAATGCTCCATGCGGGATTTAACATACAGTATAGGAGAGAGTGGATATTAACTTTTATTTCATGTATTTTCAGGATTTTATTCAGAGTAAATGTGCCCTTTAATCTAAGACAGACGTAAACATATGTCTTTCGAAAAGGCATGCATACTTACTACTTTGTTTTGTGGGTATAATTTACTCATTTAAATCCACCATTTCCACTTACTGTATTCGCTATAACAACCTTCTCCTAAGAAACTAATATGTTGTTGACACCTTACAGCAAGCTGCAGTCTTTCAGGTGACGGTTATAAATAAAACTACATTCCCTTATTGATTTTACCTCCAGGTTTTGACAACAGAAGCCAACATGCTTCACGAAGATTTAGCTGCCACCGCTATCCCGTTGATTCATTAAATACCACAAACTACAGCGCCAGCAACTATACGGCCATGGTACTGACACGCAAACCTTTGCTGCACATCCCCAATTAACATATTGAGCTGCTGCGGTGTGCTGTTGATGTTCTAGGATGTGTGTCAGTGCCTGTCTTGAGCAAAGACAAAAAAAAAACAGAGTGACACTGTAAAGAAGCGTAAAGTTTGCGACCTGACAGTGACTTTGTGTTGTTTTATATGCATTAGCTGATTTCATATGGCACCTAAATGACACCTGAGAGTAAAGTACAAACGTAATAAAGTAATCAAGCAGACACACTACATATGTAAATGGTTTTAATTGCAGACACGCGTTTGAAATATTCATTCATATTAGTCACATCAATTAGGCAAGGATCTCTTCCCAGCCAGTGTAATCATTGAACTAATTAGGTCAGTTAATGCAAGTTGAAACAATTTGAAAAGCAATTTCAGTTTCCAATTATTGAGGGGGGGGCGCTGATATTGCATGTGAAGAATGTCTGAAGCTTTGTTGATGGCAGAGAGGCTCAGGCAATACTGTCGGCAATGCAGTGTCAATGCAGCTGTGAAGACAAAACCAACAAATATTTGACATTACACACAAAAGCCTTTTCTTTTTAATTTAACCCCAGATTAGATTTCCAGGTGAAAATACAGTATATTTTCACCACCGGTGTGCAGTGGCTATAACTACATCCTAAAAGCAAGTAGCTTTGCTATAAAAAGTAAGAAAAATAAATTAATATCCCAGACGTAGGAGAGAATAGATCACAAAAAAAAAGATTTTTCAAAAAGCAATTTATTTTGCTGAAAGATTGGGACATAACCAGTTGGGGAGTGTATATATACAGCACAAACATTGAAACAATAAAAACAAATATTTTTCCTTAATGGCAAAAAATGTATTTAATGTTCTATTAGTATTGGATGTCGTCTTCTTAAGATAGGGACCAATGGGATTTGCGGGTACAGGAGTGTCTGTAATGGATAGTGAAGCGGCGGCAAATGTACCGTGATTCTGTTTACATATCAGGAATAAAGGTCGTGTCTGAGTGGTCTGAGTGGTATGCATGTCCACAGGATGCAAACTTGAACATTTGAAAATCTAGTATGGATGTTAAATTAGTTGCACATGAAGCATGCGTGTATACAAACACACCCTCAATGAGATTTATTTTCAACTAAGATGAACTGTTCTGCAAAAAGTGTGTGTCATTTATATAGTCTCATAATCTCATCTATGAGCCATGCTTTCCATACATGCACATTCAAGGCCCAGGCACACTTCGCAACCATGTGACGTAAACATCTTCGCGCATCGCGCACCTCTAAAATGTTCTGTCCGTGACGGACGTGCACATGGACTGCATGTGTGCGACACATCACGCCACAGACAACTTTGAGGCCTTGGCGCCTGGACACACATTATCAACACAGCACTTTATAACAACATAACTGGTTGAAACTTAGTTTAGTGACCTCCAGGGTCACTTCCCCATACGTTGAGCGTGCCTCCTGCCACCAATTTGCCAAGTTATACGTCAACACACGTCCCTGCTCAAAACTCAGCAAAGCCTTCCTTTCGATTACTTCTCACCATTTCTACTCTGTCCTGACTTACAGGCCTTGTCCGTTCATCCAGGGATTCAGTTCCTCTGCCAGGTCTTCGCAGTTTGATTATCTATCTGTCGGATTCTTTCTCTCACTGCTGGCACTGTGTCCATGTTAACTCGAACGATGCGGACAGCAGCAGCAGCATATTCCAATCTGGGATCTTGCATCAGAGAAAGCGCATGTTGATTGGCATTGTCCTGACTGCACTATATCCAATCGTAGATGTTAGCGGAAATGATTGGCTAGCGAGAAGCTCTTTAAGGACGTGCAGTTTCCATTCGGAGGCAGGTGAATCAGACGGGTCTCGTGCAGTGCGTTTGGTTTTGATTGAGCGATACTAGCGATAAGGCTTGAGCGATTATTATCTAACAGCATGTTAACGTGTGCTGTATGACCACATTGATTCAGTGTAACCATTGGAGACAATGTGCTGGCTGCAACAAAACATGTAAATATGTTACCCCATCTTCCTTGCTGTCTACCGTGTGAGAGCGATTTCCTTTGGTTCTCTCTTAATCATTCTTTCATTTAGTTGTCTTTTATTTCGGAGCCACACCAGCTGTTACTGCAGGAACAGACTTTACTCTAATAACGCTATCTATTTATGTATTTGCAGGGACAAATTAAACTATAACTCCCCGTGTCTCTTACTTTCCGCCTAAAGTTGTCTGATCTAAGGTGATTTTCTCCCCAAAAAACATCCCTGTTTGTTGGGGAGGCCAAACGTTGCTCCTTTGATTTTTGGTGACCGCAGGCATGCGCACACACACACACACACATCCGCCATCATAGTGTAGCGATGCCGCTCGCCGTTTGAAGAGCAGGCTTGAAAGAGACTCAAGACAAGATGGCCACGCTGCGTGCGACTACGGCGGTCTCGTACACGGACGTGGGAGGCCGGCAGAGGCGTGCTGCGATTCACAAATTGAACTGAGCGCCGCTTAGGAAGAGGAATATTAAAACTCAGACTTCACCCTGTGATTGTTTTGTAAATACCCACCAGCATAGCAATGGGGGTATAAAACCCACTTGCTCCGGAGATAAATAACACGCAGCTAGGTGAGGAAGTTAGCACATTTGCTTTATTACTGACTTCGTACATTGTTTTAGACATTCCACGTGAGTATATGAAGAATTGAAAACCGGAAGTGCAAATATCGTAAAGTGTTTTTAAATGTCGAGCTGAATTCTTTCCCTGTTACAGTCTGCTACAGTCAGTGGCATTTAATGAGTGCTGAATCACACACAGCCACTCAACATAATGTACTGGGAGTGGAAGTATAGAAGGTCAAGTTAATAATAACTGTACTGACCTCCCTCCCTAATAATAAACCCACTGGGTCGTCTTAATCATTTTTCAATCAGTGGAGCAACAGGACTTGAGATTAAAATCGCAAGTTAATAATTACTATCAAATACTATATGATTGTTTGTATCGCATGTTAGTAATCTAATGTACAAACTATAAGGCGAATTGTCTAATTTTGTAAATGTTTAAATATTAATGGGAATACATTGTCTTTGATACCAAGTATAGTATATAACAGTGTCTGCTATTGAGAGACAAATGCTTGCATAACAGTTTAATAATAAAACGTCCCTCCCTCCGGTTAAAGACAAGCATTTTTACTCTAAAAATACTTGAAAAAAAGAGGTATCTTAAGTAAAATACGTTTATTCCTTAATTAAAAAAAAAACTTGACAAAATGTAATTCCTGCCACTGCAACAGATGAACAGCGTACACCAAAATATTCTTCAAAACGGAGAGAGAGGTTGGAAAGAATGATTAATTGATTTAATTGGTGATCTGTATGCCACAATGCCACGGTCACAAAGACAACTGATTGGCCTTGAAATGAATGGCTTTAAGACTTCGAGAGGATCGTGGGAAGCAATTCAGCTACACTGGAGGGTCATTACATTTCCTAAGTGCCATGTCAATACTGACTTTTTTTTTTTTTTGTCCAGGAGGAAAGCGAGCATTAAATAGAAGCCAATAACATTGGTACTCGCTAAAACGGCGCACTTTAACGTTAAGCAACGTAACATTGTTCTTTTTAGACACACACAAGAATAATCACCTTGAGTTTGGATGCATATTCTTCATTCTTCATTCATAGGCTTTTGAGCTGCCTACGTACTGCATCCATCCGTCCTGGGCCACAGATGCATTGGAACAGTCTCAAGCAGTGCTAAATTATTGTAAACCCTCATCTTTCATTGCCTTTCATTGTGTTTATTGCATATAAAGGGGTTGCTCCTCTTTGCCAGTGTCATGAAATTCTGTCGTGATTGTTTATTTTTCCCAGTCAGTCTTTCTGACAGGAATGTGCTTCTCTCTCCAGCTGGATGTGCCACTGCATATGCCATCGACTCACAGAGGCCCTCTCTCTGTGTCGATTGTGCTGTTGTGTGATTCAATAACAAAACTAAGAACATTTAAGTTAATTCCGCCAGTGTGTAAGGTCAGCAGAAATATGTTCACTAAATAAATAGCCTCCACCTTTCGCTGGAGTGATGGATGGGGTGATGACGACTGTTCCTTGATTGCAGCCATTGTGTCGATGTACTTGGTGATAATTACATTGCGCTGTTTGCCCAGCGCCATGCATATTTCATCAGATTACATCGTAGCTAGATGGAACAGACTATTGCCATATAGTCTTCGACAGTAGTCTTTTTTTATGCAGTATTTCCTAACATTACAACACTTCGCGTCATGATGTTACAGAATATAGGATCATTTAAGATAGCCAAAGGCAAGTCAAAATAAGGTTGCGTTCCATACTGTAGCATACAGTAGCATAAAGCAGCGCAGCATACTGTAGCAAATCATTGCAGCGTGTGTAGGGCAGACGCCTGTATGTTTGAATTTAAAACAGAAAAGTACTAAAAATGCATTTTTGGCATTGTGCTCAGTCACTACTAGAATATAAATAATGTACTATACATTGGAGAGTACTTTTCTATTCTAGAAGAAGAATCAAAGTAATTGTTTCAAAGAGAAATATTGAGCTGTCCCTCTTCCATTTGATTTCTTATGTACAACGGATAATAAACATTGCCAAGCAACACACACACGATGAAATAATGCTATCCAGTATAAAGCTGTTGGTCCACGTGAGATATGTAGGGGGTTTGACATATCACTTGTGCATTCTATTGAGCTGCAGATTCACACAGCTTTTTAATTGCAAACATTATTTTAGTTGACTTCGTTTGAAGTCAACTAATGTACAACTTCTCATTCTTCTGAAAGTGTTCACTTTCAATCAAAGCCTTTTCCATGGTCTTTCTCATCATATCCTTTTTCATCTGCCAGCTATTATCAAAATGCACTATAAATAAGCTCTAGTGCAAGTAATGAATAACAGGAGAATGTAATTCAGTCTCATACTGTATACAATAATCGAGCTGGTGTTAGTTTTTACAGCAGGTGCACTAGTGGTTAATGCGTTCATTACCAAGCTATGTTTTGTCCTAGCGTGGGCCCGGAACAAATCAATAAACTAGCTTTCAGAGGCCAAACACTTCCTTCATTAGTCTAGGCATGGACATCTAAATAATTTTAGTTTCTCCATCAGTGCAGAGGGTTTACTGATATGAAACGTGAAAACGTGAATTATTTAAGCCACACCAAATAATAAAGCATGACTATTTTAAATAACTGCTAGAATACTGTGCTGAATGATAATCTCTGAAATGGGATATCACCACGAGGGAAAGCCTATGGCTGCAGAATAATAATGACCTTTAAATACAGACAGCATCTCTATAATGTATGATATCTTTAATGAGTAATATCGCTAATGCTATACAATGTATGCCTTGCAGAGAGTTAAGGTTAGGCTCTCTGCTATGCGCGGAGCTGAGAGGTGAGGAGAAAAATATCAAGCGCTCCTTCACGGCACTGACGTCTGGGTCCTCTGGGAGACGTGAGGCATTCGACATTAAGCTTCCTGCAGCCACCTCATACATATTATTGGGCTCGCTATGAAACCAACCTGGGCATAATCCTCTAAGCTCTCCGAGGCAAAGCGTTGGAATCAATGTAGAGTTAAAATCACTTGAAAGGGGTTTATACCTTATTCATATCATATCAATGCACAATAGGGATGATGATAATAATAATAATAATAATAATGTATAATTATTTAATTTGTGTTCACTTATTTGCTTATTTCATATAAGTACATGTATATCTAATTTTTAAAGATATGTTCCAAGTGACATGACCATTCATGGGGCATATAAAACAAATGTAACTATACTGAGCACTTTATTATTTAGGCCATTAGGAACTGTGTTTGATGATTAAATTTAATTTAATTATGTATTGACATGGTGGTAGTCCTGATGACAAGATGCTTCAACTATTCTGATATAATATTGGTTGCTTACAATTGACCTTGCCCAGGCCCCGCCCCTATTTGCATGTCCTCCAATAACAGTTGAGCATTTTTTTTAATCTGACGGAATTTTCCGTCAACTGTCTGTTTTGCTGTAATAGTGCTTTGGTGCTATGGTGTGTCAAGTGAAAGGGGCGGGGCTTGGGAAAGGTCAATTGCTGGTTTCTGACCTGTCCAACTAATGACAAATATAGTCGCTTTAGATAAAAACGTCTGCCAAATGCCCTAAATGTAAAATGTAAAATGTAAATATTGCTCCTATGTGAGTTGCTGTTAATCTCTCATCAGAGGAAACAGGTAGGGTTCACCAGCCTTGCGTGTAAAGTCAGCGTGTGAACGGCCCAGCTCCACTGCTGTGCGACCCGACGCCCCTCTCGGTCGGCCATTTCACAGCAAGACTTTGATCACCGCGCGGCCCGCACCGCACACGCGGAGCGCGGTTTTATTTACACGGGGAGTCAAGCTGCATTCCATCAGCGCTAATAATGCAGGCATGACACTTATTGTATACGGCCTGGTTTGTGTGTGAGTGTAGGAGCAACAGTCAAACGGATGATGCAGGGTTGAGAGAGCTGGGGTGAGAACGGAGGGAGGGAGAGAGATGGGAGGGTGGTGGAAGAGAGAGAGAGAGAGAGAGATGCTGAAAATGTCAACTTTTGTTATTTTGCTATTGGTGTTATCTGACATACTGAACCCATAATCTCTGTTATTTCAATGTGCCATTCTATCTCTCAGCACCCCCCCTCCCCTCACACACACACACAGTATTTATCCTCTCTTTTGCGTAGCTCACACTGTAACCTAATCTACTGTATAGACCTTCAGCATGTGAGAACTATTTTACGCCAAAGACTATCACTATCATATCACTCCTAGAGATCATATTGATCATGCTGTCTGTGGTGGTGGAGGCTGCCAGTCATTGTTTCTCTCTATGCTCAGACGTCACGTTTTTTCATAAACGTGACGTATAAATAAATAAACAAAATACACCACCGACGCGCTAACTATACGTCAATTATTTATAAAGGTGAAAGTCTCACATTGACGTAAAAACCCATCCAACAGACACTGTGCCAGTCTGTGACTCTTAATCCATCGGGAAGGCTCATATCTTTTAAATGAGGTTGCGTGCTACACAATGTACTCAAGATTGAGACATCCTCTCGTGTTTATGTGTGCGCCTCTCTGTTGTGCGTGCGTTATATTACAGGCGGAGATAAGAAAATGTAGAAGTCAGGTGACATAGTCCATAAAACTCTGCCGCCACACCAAGACAATGCAACTGTCAAAAGTGGATTGAAATGGGTCCACTGTGGAAGACTTACTTTCATATCCCTGGCATGTGTGTGTGTGTGTGCACGCGTGCATGTGTGTGTACTGTACACTAGTAGTATTTGTACAAAATATTGTCGACATACCCTTAGGTTGTATTTACTGATGCATGCAGCTGTATGGGCCCCATTAACAAAACAAGCCTGTGCTAACTTCAATCAATTCAGTCAAGCTAGATGTGTATTGGGTCTGTTGAGTGACCAGTTCAGAACACACACTGGGTTCCAAAATGGTGACACGTGTAATCCTATAGCGTCGTCGTTGCCTGTGTTGTACAGTATTGTGATTTGAAGCAAATGAAGCCACTATTGAAAACAGATGTTAAAGGTAATATATTTTAAACATTACTACAGTAGCAAATAGCAACTATTTTCTTTGTAAAGATATAGTGAATTAATTGCATCCTGAGCAGAGAATGACGTCACACTCCCTCTGTGTGTGTTGACTTCTGAGCTCCTATGTTGTTTATTTTTATAACTGGGCTGACGCGTCATGTTAGTGCACATGGAGTATTTGTTTCAGTCTGAGATGCTGGTGCATTTTGTGTGACATCTAGTGACAGAAAGTCATATAGATCCACTTTGATATAATAGTATCTATGTGCTATGTTATTGTGATTGGTAGGTGGGTCTGGTGATTATAGCACACTGTGACATTACATTTGTGACTTTAATTTGTGATTAAATGTATAGTCAGCTATTGTAAGTTAATTGTAAGATAAAACACATTTAGTCAAACTCACCAAATATCTCTTCGAATTTCGCTAGCTCACCGGTCTCTGTGCGTGCTGAAACAAGTGTCCGATACTTCTACGTGGCCCTGGCTCCATAAAAAGGAACATAAACAAAGTGGCGAACACTGCTCACAACAACAATGTCATTAGCTTTGCAATGCGCTTCAATGTGTGAGGCTGAGCTTCTGAGGGAGTTTGAGCTCAAAGTTAGCAAGCGTTCTCGAGAATGACTAAGTCGGCCTTTAAGTCTTAGGCCTATATATGGTGATGGAGCCTTCCATAATCCCTAGTAGGCTTTGCATGTTTATTATTCCACCCGGGTGTTTCAACCCGATTATGAATTATTTAGACATCAAAGAGTCCAATAATCTTCTGGGAAGACACCTAGACTAGGTGCAGGCAAATATTGAGTCTCTTTTAATTGTGCTTTACTTAATACACTATAATTAAGAGAGAAATGAAAAGAAGGGGAGTGATAAAGTATCTACAGTATGCATAGTGTGCTCAGCACATTGTTACTGTAGTCCTATGCAGAATGTCAATTTAATAATGCACTTGAGCAAATCATTTTCATTTATTTTTATAAGACGTGGAATTTATTTAGTTGCAAGTGTCTCTAAAATCATCAAAATGGACTACCATGAAAAGACATAACATTTATCAGGGTATAAATAGGTGTATTACCACACAATATTAGCATAATATTGTGTCAGCTGTCCCAAATGTTTTTAAATTGTTATAAAGGCTTTTGGGTGAAATAAATTCAGCAACTGAAACAGAAAGCCTATTTTGTCTCTTTTGATGTTCTGCTTGGATATACTGTATATGATTGAACGTGGAAAATACAGCAATATCAATCTTCATGTTCCTTTCATGTTTTGTTTTTATGTCTTAGAGGCTCAGAAATGTATTTATATTTGCCCTGTAGTGTCATGGTATAACCCTTCCACATAGGAACCCAAGGAAACACAAACATACATTCAAATGTCATAACAAGTCATAAGTATTTTAGTTTAGTGATTAGGGTTCCACCCGACAGGTTGCGGGTTCCATTCCCGACATGTAAGTATCCTTGGGCAAGATGCCTTGACCCTAGCGTCTCCATAATACTTGAATATGTACTCACAGTACAGTCGCTTTGTATGGAAGCGTCTGCTACATAAATGACCCAATTGTAATCAAAACCGTAGACGTGTGTCTCTATTTTTAGGCGGGAATAGAGGATGAAAAGAGAAGCTAAATTAGAAAGTAACTGAACCCCTCATTTTAGCATTAGTGCATTCATCTAGGAGATTCAAGCAAGTCTGGGGAGCTGGAGTATGAAACGCTTACACAAGCCCCCCTGTCAGCGCACCACCCCCATGCACAAAACAGACACAAAGCGTTGTAACAATATGTTCTCTTTCAAATCGGCACACAGCGACTGCCAGTTGCAATAGTCTGTGTTTAACCTATAGGGGGCAGTACACTCCCCTGCCCCCTGACCCACTGTTTTTATTCCTGGAAAAAAAGGTCAGATACATTTAATGCACATTTTTCAATCTAACTTTAAATGGACCAATCAGCCAAAGGAACTCTTGAAAAGATTGTGTGGGTGTATTTTAAAAGTTGTTTTTCTGCTTACGGACTAGACACGAAGAGAGTGTACCCCTCTTCAGGAGCATTTACACTGTGAAAAGGATCTATAAAACAGCCTCTCAAACAAGGAACTGTGAAGCATCTGAAGGGATTTCTACATGCTCATACTGAACTGTGCCGCAGGCAATCAACATTAGAACATCTACAGCATCCACTAGATTAGAGGCATCACTCCCATATTAACTGAGCGTTCACACCAGCCAGCAGCGAGAGTGTCAAGGTGGCCAGAAGTCTTTAATTGTCTATGTGGAGCCGGCGTCGCTTGGCGGACAGAAACTTTATATTATACGGTAGCACATACAGCCATTTTAGGCTGCCAGAGCTGAATCACCAGGTAGGCTATGAGAAATTGTGGACAGTTGATCAGAATAGGGGTTTGTAAGCTCCAGTATTTTTTTTTTTTTTTTTCTAGTGTCCCATGTAAATAAATACACGCTCAGCATTTCAGCTGAGTCAAGTCAAGTCAAGTTTATTTATATAGCCCTTAATCACATTGCAGTCTCAAAGGGCTGCACAGCCTATATTTCACATGGAAACAAACAACACCCCCTTATCCTTTCCCCAAGTAAGGAAAAACTTATAAATTAAAAAACCCCATGGGGAAAGAAGGGAAGGAATTTTGGGAAGGGCCCACAGAGGGAGGAATCCACATCTCCAGGACGGTTAAGATGCAATAGGTGTTAAGAGGCAAACACGATTTTAAAATAATACTTAATAATAATAATGAGCAGAATTAACATTATTACACCATTCACAAATAAATATCTGATCTGAGAGTAAGTACTTAAAGCACATTGTATAGCACCGCACAAGCACAGTATGGTAAGCGATAGTCCGCTACACTTTGTGTCAAGTTCACCAAATATCTCCTTCTCCTGTTTACTATCTTACCAATGGCATTGAAAACAGTTGTGTTTTTGTTTTGATTTGACTGAGGGTCAAAGTAAGCACGTTTTGAATGAACTAGAATAAACTATACCTTTTTAAAACAAAAATAATGGCAATCACACTCAAACATACACACAGATTCACATTACTGTGCACATTATACGGATGCAACTTTTTCCATTGTGCACAAAATATGACATAATTACAATCCACAATCACTTTAAAGGACTGGTTTTTCCATAGTAATTGTTTTCTCAAATAAATGTACCTAAGTAAAGACTATATTTTCAAATATATTTACCCAAGTAAAGACTATATTTCCATGGACCTGTTTGCCTCATCAAAACAAAAGCTACAGTACGTCCATTCTCTGGATGTACTGTTTATGTTGAAGAGATTGCAAGATCTATCACAATGGAATAATCCAGTACATTGAAGATACTTCCCTGGTTGGTTGTGGCAAATGCATGCGGCCTATTATGGCACTTCTTGCGTTCGGTACAACTGCGCAATCACAAATAAGAGCGTCTTATCAAAGCAAGAACATACTGTACTGTAATCACTTCCTGGGATATCTTTAACCTTGGTAACAAATGACATGCTTTGGGTGAGTTAGAGTTTTTTTGTTTTGTTTGATAGTCCTGTTTGTTTTCATTCCTAAACCTCTTGTTGAAAGTGTTTTGATATTTGGTGGCAAAGATGGTCCCAGCAGATGGTCACAGATCTAAAATAGTTGGAATTTCACCTGTATAGAGGAAATTCTTGGCCTATTGTTGTGATATTGCTTTGAGGTCTGCTCTCTTCTTGGAGCAAGAGAGGCAAGGTCAGTAACTCTGAGAGACACACACACAATCAGCAATTAAAGCGAGGATTCTCGTTCTAGGTTTTTCCTGAACGTCAAGCTTCAACCTTCAACGGCGTATAAACGTGACTGATCGGTGCTCTTCTGCACGTGTAATTACCAGCATGCCTTCAGCCAGGGGTGGGTTCATTCACGAGAGGCAGGGGGAAGTCTTCATCTCCATTACACTGTTATGTATCCGCACCCCGTCATCAGGAGCTCCGACAAGGGTGTTTGCGGTATCACTTCGATCTGGGTTATAAGGATTAGCCGCCCTACTGAACACAAGAAGGGTTATTTCTTCTTTGCAGGTCGGCTTCTATGCAAAGAACTCATTACAGGATTGCATATACAGAAGCGCAATTAAAAGACATAAACACAGCAGGTATTGAGTCCTTATATCAATATCCCTCAAATAAATGGAAACCTGAGCCGTGTTTCACCCTAATATTCAGAGAATACTATTTCCCTCTCTGTGACAGCGACAGAAAATGGATTTCTCAGGATATTTTCTCACATTACCCATGAAACCAATCAACCTTGAGGGTAGATGCATTTCACAGCTGTGTGCGATTGGGAACAGCAGCGGTGATGGGGGGTGGTGGACCTCCGGGACGTTCCGTCTGCCAGCACCTTGCCAGCACAAACACGCCACACAACCCAGGCGGAGGGTGCAGCCCTGGAGACGGGCCGTTCAGGCCAGACCGACGGCTGGCAGGACGCCGGTGGTCCTGGCAAGGTCATGGCAAGGTCATGCCAGGGCTGCAGATGGCTTTCCGGGCCCTTGACACAACCCCACTGGAGACGGGAGAGGCGCTGCCAGATAAACGGCACCAGCAGTCCATTTAAAATGCGACAAGAATGTAATCTGCGCGTAAACATAAGGAGGCACACAGGATTTGAACAATGAGATTACAGTTAAAATTCTACGCGCTGTGTTTTCATTTGGATAGTGAGGCCAAAAAATGAAACATACGTTGCTCGAGGCCTTTCCCATTTCACTTAGCATTAAGGCTCCCCTCTTAGCATAGGAATGGGCCTTGCTACAAAGCAAACAACAGAGGACCCACTCAGATGTGAACCTAAAATAGCAATACTCTGCAAACTATATGCCCTCTTCAAAATGAAATGAAATCACAATGCACTGCAGTGTATGTAGACATATTTATTTTGCGTTGTGGCAACAAGCAAATAAGACTATTTTGTGTGCGCGCATGGGTCTTTCTCTGTGTGTGTGTGTGTATGTGTGCTATAGAGTCTAATGTTGAATTGAGATGTTTACTTTTCGATTAAATGACACCGAGGTGTGAGCACTTGTGACAACACATCCAGAATTAATGTATCTAGAACATGTGGCCAGTGGGGAACCAGATCAAGCAGACCCCTCCTCCAATAGCCCTGGTCTACAGTTGTACTTGAAAAGAGTTTGGTGTTTAATGCGTTCCAGTGCTTTCAATACATGCTTGAAGTGGTAAATGTTTAAAAGCGCTAGAATGAACAGCTTTATATGAATATTTCAGCTTGCTGAAGGTTACATTATGGTTGTGTAGTGACGTGTTCTAGTTAGAAAAAAACCTCAACACAAAAAGAGTAGAATGTATTATATATATTTTTTTATTATTTAATGTCCAGCTATGTTGTTGCTACGGTAATGGATATTGACAATAAAGTATTTGCTGCCTGCTGTACGCTAAGCAGAGGCATGACAAATGGTTTCATCAACACCCTCATTCTGTTTGCTAAATGAGAGCAGATGTTGTTTGTCAAGAACACAGCTTAAAAGGAAACAGGAATTTCCGTCTGTACAGTAAAGAACTGGCTCTTAACATTTCACGTAGCTATGCAGAGAGGAATCTTTCAAAACAAAATGTGCAGAGTGAGTTTTAAATGATGATGCATCGCACCCTGCTGCTGTCCTTAAGAATCAAGCAGAATTAAGACTGAGATTGATCTGTTATGCGCAAAGCGGCTCCTTGTGTTTCAGCAGACAAAGCAATTAAAATGTTGTTGTTCCCTAAGCGGTGTCTTGTCTGTCATGAACAGTGTTGGGCAAGTTACTCAGGAATTGTAATAAGTTACTAGTTACTTATTACTCCTTCAAAAAGTAATATCACTTTACTTATTACTGGGTATTAAAAGTAATTAGTTACGTTACTAGTTACATTACTACATTACTTTCACAATCACTACCCTGCCACACCCCTTCCGAAAAATTACAACTTGTGTAGCCATCTCGTTCTAGAATTCAGTCCTCTTTATTGGAACAATAATGAACCTTAGGAGTCAACAATCAGCCAAAGTGAAAGGTTGGTTCAATTAGTCTACCATAAGTTTGCTAGGACCACAAATATTGAAATGCCTGAACAACAATAATGCAGAATCTTTTGGATTATTAATTGTAATATTACGTTTTGGAAATAGTAATGAGTTGCACTACTAATTACTGGAAAAAGTAATATCATTACAGTAACTAGTTACTAGTAACTTGCTACTGCCCAACACTGGTCATGAACAACACCCTTCCTGGATGATTATCAGCCTGCACCTATATTTAATGGTAGCGTGTACCAGTTAGGGATGGCACCGATACGATATTGAGATCGGAAATCAGGCCGATACTGACTTAAACAGCTGGACTGGTATCGGTGACAATTGTACAGTTGTAACCGATCCATGGGGCTGATCCAATTAAATTAATTTACACGTGTAGGTCTACTGTCAAGCATCAGCCATGTCTAACCTACCCAGGCCACAGGAGCAGCAGCAGGTTTCTAACATGCATCCAAGTCCTAAAATAGAGATTGGCTGTCATTTACTTTGCAACTTAACTTAAAACTGAATTTAACACTGGAATTGGATCGATACTGGGTATCGGCCGATACCCTAAGTGCCTGTATCTGTATCGGTATCAGGACTGAAAAAACTGTATCGTGCCATCCCTAGTACCAGTCAAATGGTCGTCGAGTGTCTGGCGCACAAGACGATAAGGTGTTGCATCACAGTACTGTACATGTTACAGTCAAGATGGCTCCATTTTCATCTTGGATAACTGTCTCAGTGCTTCTGGTGAGACAGACCACCAGTGCTGTTTGTTTGTTTGTATGGAGATAAGAAAGAACACAGACGAGAGAGAGAGAGAGAGAGAGAGAGGTGAACTGAAAAACACAGTCAATTTTCTTAGTGAAATTATATTTTGCTTCAGGTAAGAAGGCACGGCCCTGCTGCTATACAGCGTAGGGTGATGTATAGACGTGCTAGCGAGATAGCTACTAGCGTGGAGCAGTGACGGACCCAGCCTATTTATTCGGGGACTCCACCATGACCATGTCTGCATCCATAGTCGTCAGAACAGACACTGCACAGTACCAGTTTCAATTTAAATACTAAAAACCTATTGGGGGTGAACAGTGGGGATAAATGTGTTCACGTGATAAAATCCATGGTTGCACCATTCTAAACACCTCTCTCTAACAACCCTGTGCCAGTCCTCCAGTAGGCAACTCTCGCCACAACTATAGCAGCCGTCTTTGAAAGGAGTCCGGGCAGTTATTTAGGAAGATCGTATTGAAATTAATAGGGTGAGAGCTATTTGCAATGGTGACCGGGACATTAAAAACTGCATTTAATGGCGAAAGTCAAATTTGACACAAAAAATAACTGTTGTATACTTCAGGCAGTTTGCATTAGCACAACCACACGATTGGCTAAATAGGTTAATGCTGGGCAGTTATAAAGCAGACGATTGGCTCGTTTGGGGATATGGGAGGGATATGTGCCTCCAACTGCCAAATTTTCCATTTCAAAAATCTCCCAGAGCTCCTCCATTCAGAATTCTTGAATTGGCATATTTTGGACCGTAAATATTGAACGTTTAATATTTTCTATGCCGGATCAGTAGGGCACTGACCGAGGTAGAGCCATGCACGGTAGGGGACACCATATTCTGGGGTCATGGGTATTTGTTCACAACAAGCGGGCAACCTTGGGCGCTGAGAAATGAATCCATCGCAGTGCAAAGGATCTGCTGTTACCCCTCGATTGGCCATGAGACTGGCTCCTATGTGGAGTCAAATCCCCTACGTCGTTGTACGTTGTCCAACATTACAGCAGAGAAGCAAATAACTTTTTTTTAGGCTTTTTAGCTTCCCCATTTCCTGTGGCAACTGTACGCCATACATGCTTCCCATTATTATGAAAGGAGGGCGTTACAGTGGGAGTCAAGTACTGCGAAGATGGCGATGACCGCATCTCGTGCTTCCAGGCCATTATTCAATAAAACCTATGGTGACGTCACAGTGCGTTTGTCCATTGACTTATACACCATTGTGTTCTTAATTCAAACCCCTATAACCGCTGTACAGTTCTGTTTGACACAAGTTCTTTTGAAATGAGAGATTTCAGTGAGATTTCATTTTCAGATGACAAAAAGGGGAAAGGATAATAATAATTTGGCTCAGGTATTACATTCACATATAAAATACTAGCTACTCTGGTGCAAGGTTAGCATTTATTTACAATATAGCCTTAGCCTGTATTTCCTTTACACACAATGAATGCTGTGAGAAAATGTGTCACTTTTTTGTGTAAGGTGTAAACGGAGGTGCTGTAAGAAGCAAGATACCTTAACAACTTGAATAAACGCCCAGCGCCCTGGCGTTCGTCTTGGAAAAAACGCTCAGTGCCACGCCACGCTCCTGGCATTTATATAAGCCTGGAAAAACCGCGGCGCTCCCATTGGAATCAATTGAAAAATAACGCTGGCGTGAGAGAAAAAAAAAACGCTTTGGCGGACACGGGGCTTAAAGGGTGTGTCGCTGTTTGACGGAGAGAGCACGTAGCCTTTCCTTTGCCTGTCAAGCTAGCTTTGCGATGAGCAGAGTGGCGTAACTGAGTTGGCGGGTAGGGAAGAAGAGAAATGTTCCCTTGTAAGGGTAGAAGGAGATTACACAAGAAATCAATTCAATGGCCCCTCTTGCACCAAAGAAAAAAAATCCCATAAATCGGGCAGGTGGTCTCTTCAGAACCACCTCAGGAACGAAAATCATTTGAGTGATTGTGTCTGGCAAGGCCAAGTGTATTACGTGCCCAGCTACAGTGCATCAGTAGGATAATATTTTTCAATTTCTACACTAATCATCATGTTTCAGGTTATTTGTTTATTTATCAGGCTATTCCCAAAACAGACTAACCACCAATAAACCTTTGTCTTGTCCAGACAGTTTCCTTTTAGGCTTAACTGTAGGCTATACATCTTCTTTAACAGACTTTTTTTTTATGTTGCTGTATTAGTGCAAACAACATTAGCATGTTTAGGCTCGCTTACGGTTGGTTATCTTTGAGCTTAATGTGATTATGTAAATTCTGCTTTAAAAACAAAGAAAAAAAGCATGATATAAATATACTGTAGTGTACACTGTAGAGTGACCATATATTTATATTTTTTTATATTTTCATGCTGAATGGATACCCATAGTGGGTGGAAGGTTGATAATGTCGGATTGAAAGAGTTGACAAATGCTTCCACAACCATGTTTATCAACTATAAAGTATAAGCACTTTTGTCTGATCTGTGTGTCCGCGCTGCAATAATCAAGTTTTCCTACAAAGTGGTGCAGACGGCAGATCGCACCGCACAACACTATTCTAGCCGTGGCAATGCATTTCAATGTGTGGGGCGGAGCTTCTGAGGAAGCACCCATATGGCATTGAAGGGAGAGTTGTTTCTGTTTTGATCAAGATCAAATCAACAATCATACTGACTGACTCCACCTTTAACTTAAGACATAAACATGACCAAGGCTTTAACATGGCAAATAGCAAATACCATTTGCTTTCATAACCATTATGGCAGATAATATTTTTGGCCATTTCTCACAGCACTGTGATTGATTCCATCCGTAGGCTACAAACAGTAGCCTACAGTCTTCTAGTCCCATAGCACTATGTTGACAGAATGATGTGCTTTCATGGCGTTTACACTCCCTTATGTAGAGCGCTTGACTTGGAGTCATGGAAGGCCTTTTATAACAACAAGGCTGTAACAAGTGCAGTGCAGCGCTTTTAGTTTATGCTAGCAATCTGTAAGGCTTCAGCTCACGCCCGTCTCGAAGCGTGTCGGCTACGTGACGTGACCAACCAATCGTGCGCTCTTCTGTTGATTTCAGGCAGACTGGGCGCCATAACAGCGCATTGCCATTGCTGCCTCTCTCAGTCCATAATCGAGATTTCAGTCAGTCAAAGCAATAGTGGCGTTTGAGAAGGCGAGAGCCACAGTTCAATGCAAAAATGCACACGCAAAATAAAAGCAGAAGCCTGATCCCAGACATTTTGGCATTTAGAAAAACTTGGCACATTTTTAAGGCCCTAAAAAGGCTGGGGATAGAGGACTATAATGTCAGCCTATAATATATGGTATAAATACAGTGAACAGTATATAGTTTAATAGCTGAAAGAGATTTAAATGTGCCTCTTACATGTACAGTAGTGCACAGCCCAGGACACAGGGGGCTTTGACTCCGGCAGGTAATGTGTCCCTCCGCTGTGATGTGATGGCAGGCCGGGCACTAGACCCTCTAATGGTGATCACAAAGATTTTATAATGATAGAAGGATGGAGCGTTGTGATGCATTTCAATGGAAGCAAAGATGGAAGGCTTCTGGTCTCTTAAGTGGGCATGTCACCAAGAGCATTCAGCTCTGAGCCTGACTCCACCCACAACAACTTTGATAAATCCGTCAAGGAGCTGAGTGAGGGGAGGGGAGGGGCTGAGAGGGGGACCCACATTAACGTTAAAGTTCAAATTTGAATTTGATTATGTATAAGTGTACTGGTTAAAAACTGATATGACGTGTAGTTCTGTTTTCAGCTCATAACATGCAGATTTTTATAAAAACAGGAATTGTGTCAATATTACTGTGTCACCAGTATTGATGTGTCTCATCACAGATCAATGCAATTACTTTGATTACAGCTCAAAAAACACATTTTAAGGGTCAGCTACACTCTCTGTGGTTGCCCCTTGTACAGTATTACAGCACATGGGTGCAATGGCGGAGCCAGCCAGGTTCGGTGAATCTCCTGGAGCTGTGCGACGTCAGGGGTGGGGCGCCGCTTAAGGGAGATTGAAAATAAAGTAAACGGCGATGTCAGCGAAAAAAATAAAAAAATAAAATTTAAATAACTAGGGATGGAATACATTAATCCCCTTCACGGGGAAAAAAGAAGAGAGAAACCGGGAAAAAACACACACATGACATGAAATATAACGCAAGGTACCGTGGAGGGAGGGGGGGTGTCTCCATTCACTGTTGCCCACTGGTGATTTATCTGACAGGAGAGGCTATCTATCGCTCCGCCCCTGATTTGTTGTGTCCTTGGTGTCCTGTCTGCTAGCATCAATACGGGCGCATGTCAGACTGTGGGCTCGTATTACCATTGGATCGTAATTATAAAGCTCATTTCAGCACACGCCTGTGCGTGTGTGAGTGCGTGCGCGCGCGTGTGTGTGTGTGTGGGTGGGCACGCTGGTAGCAGTGATGTGGCAACAGCTTGAGCTCTTTGAGTCTTTGAATTCCTGCTGTCAGATGCCAAGGCTCCTTGAGTGACAGGTTTAATTTCTTTGTAAGAACCTTATATTCACACACATGCACGCCCACGTTACCTCAGAGCACTCCGCGCACGTCTGTGTGTGCGTGTGTGTGCGTGTGTGTGTGTGTGTGTGTGTGTGAGAACCCTAGCTCCCTGTTTGAGTGTCTGAGCACGCGAGGAGAGGGGTGGGGAGTAGAGAGGAATGTGAGAGGGGTGGGGAGTAGAGAGGATTGTGAGAGGGTGTGTGTGTTTACAATCAAAAACAATAGCAGCATTGCGCACAAATTGAGGAGTGTACCTTTAAAATATCAAAATGCATTTGCTGAATGCAGAAAGGGCTTTGCTTCACAGTAGCGCTATTGAATGTTAACCGCCATGACCAAGGCCAGAGAGAAGGCTTATATTGGCTGTGAGGATCCAGAATGGCAAGCCAGCGTAATGAATAATGAATCCCAATATAAAACAGGTGTGTGTGTGTGCATGTGTGTGTGTGTGTGTGTGTGTGTGAGGGTGTGTGTGTGTGTGTGTGTGTGTGT
>JAODUE010000013.1:3243450-3259796 GCA_027564755.1 Amblyopsis hoosieri
TATAGAGAGAGAGAGAGATATTCAACTCTACAGAGTGTTTAATCAAGCTGGGTGTTATACCTGAAACTGGTATAAACAGGAGTTCTGGTACAAAGGTTTCACCTGAAACCAACGTAACGATGTTGTCCCTGAATGCCCCGCCCTTGCTTCCTGTGTCTGCTCTACAAACAGGCAGCTGAAGGTCCCTGTAGGCAAATTATCTCAGACTCTTCTCTGTTGAAGAGACTGACTAGTTTGTTAGTACTGGTAGTCATTCTCTGTCTATCAGTTATGAGTTTTGTATATGTGATATATTATTATATATTGTTATTTTATTGTTATTGTTAATTGTTATCTTATCCCTGATATAGAGTCTATCAGTTGTGAACTCATGGTTAGATCCATAAAATCGTCTGTGGTTTTACTAATTGTTTAATGCGACAAATGTAAAGTACAAATAACTTCTGCATTCTGCAATTGCATTTTCACAATATACACCATAGAGCGTAGACGTGAAAACATAATCTCTGATAGACTGTATACACTGATGTTATGCTGCTGTGGCTGTGCTTAACCCCACATCGCCCCCTACTGTTGCTAACACGGCATGTTTTGACCCAGAGACGACAACAACAGTGTTTTAAAGCGCCAGGCGGGCCTGTGATTCCTCTGTCTGTAGCGCGGCTGTGTCGACTGTCGTAAAGGCTTTTCACATGCTGATCTTGACACAGGCCAGGTGGGCGGAGCCTATCACACCCTGATGTCATTGGTGGACTCGTTAATGTCCGTGATGGACAGCTGGAACTGTAGGAAGAAGGACGATTGTTGCCCCCAGTGTAGCTGTCTAGTGTGCAGGAACCCGCGCTTCTTATAACGGCAACGCCGGGGAAACAAAGCGTTTGAGGCGTTAACACTGAGGGGTTGATGCCGAGCCGCACGGTATTGTACAGTGTGTGTGTGTGTGTGTGTGTGTCGTCGTGCCAGATTAGCGTACACACACACACCACTGCTGCTGTCTGAAAGGTCCACTGTCTCTTCTCACTGTCTTCCAAGCCTGCGGCGGAACAGATAGCACGGTAGGGATTGGTACAGCCCTGTCAGGGCTCATTCACCTGTCACCTATCTGTCAAGGGGCTGTCAAGGGGCTTGGCTATGTTAGCAAAAACACATGAACCTTTACATTTGGTCCCACTTTATAGTAATCCTTGCTTATGAAGGCATTGTGAAGGTTTCCTTACAGCCTCTACGAACACCAAACTATTAAAATGGCAGTCTTTAAGGACTAGTATCATTACACAGTATCACCAGGTTTTTTTTTATACATCTCTTGTGAAGGGTATTATTTTAGTATGTAGTGTATACTACATCCATTGGTCTGCATTGTGGTGTACTATACAGTACAGTATGCATTACAAGCAATCTGCACAGCTCTGCCCCTAGTGGCGAGAAACACCTCTAGTTTCTAAAAGACATTCACATTGTTGAGTCCTCTTTCAGCACTTTTTAGTGCTTATAGAGGTATTATTTATGACTTTCAAAGCAACAGTTTGTATAAAGTGGCACCTAAACGCTTTTTTATGTACAAAATTAACAGTAGCTCATGTGCAGAGAAGAATTAAGATGTGGATTGATCGGTGGAGACGTCTCCCTTGCTGGCATACTCTCTCTCTCCTGTATCGTCTCTGTCCATAGCTAGCCCCGACTCCCCCACCCCCTCCTTCCCCGTCACTTCTACTTTCTTGGTATGTTCCATCGTGTCATCACGTGTCTCTATGTTGTCATGACGTTCGCAGTCATCTCCTCCGTCACAACCCAGGATTATGACATTTCTTCTTGTTGTATTTCATTTGAGAAAGTGATGTGTTTGCTTGCCTTCACGAGGCGGTAATATAGGGTTGTTGTCACTGCATGTATTTTGGTTATGCTTGAATCTTTACACTTTGTTACTTTCATTTAATTAATTCACACAATCGTTCTCACCGTTTGTGGCACGTTCCATCTGTTCATCGTTCTGCAGCCGTTTGGTTTCGTCCGAGTTCACCCATCAACTGAAACACACACCATAACACATGACATACATACTGTAATACATGGGGATTGTGTGTTGTCTATTTGGCGTGTGCAAGAGTGTTTATGAGAGTAGCATAGAGGTCATGGATTTGTGGAAGCCGTGCAGCATGGTCTGTTGTATGTCTGTCTACATGCCTCCTTTCGCCTTCATTTTCATCACCACAAGCCCTGCCTCTCCTCCTCTGCCTCCTCTAGTGACTTTCTAATGGTTGACATTCATGGGTTGCTGTCATCACGTGGTCATTTCTCATTTACTTCTGTGTTCTTCCTTTACAGATTCTCCCACCAGTGACTCAGCTAAATCCAAGGTGAGGAGTTGTTTATCTCCCTACATTGGAAACAGTAGGTAGATAGGAAATATATCCTAGGTCTCTTAATATTAGCAGACTGATGTATTGTTAATCCAGAATGCTCTTATAGCAAATATGAAACACTTGCTAAATATCATCTAGTACTATGTTATAGTAAATGCATGCCACATGTTGAGCTGTATGAAATCAATTGCTAAGCAATTCAATATTGAATACATTTTTTTTTTTTAAATGAATGCATAATCACATGGCATATAGATGATAATGTGGGGCAAAAGGTATTGTTAGCATAGATTCACTTTATTCTAATTTTAACACAGCAATGCATTCTATCATATACTGTCAGCAGGCAAACAGATCAAGACCAAATAAAAGTCTCTTGTCCTTTGTCAGAGATTTAACACTGGTCTAAAATGGTTTCAATCTTCAAAGTGTTATAGACAAGGTGTAGCATGAAACAAATTTAATAATACCATTTTAAAAGGTTGCTCAATATAATATTCAATCTCAACCAACATTATATCTGCAGCTCAACTCAAACGGAAATATATATGCGCTACGCTGACGCTAAGCTAACTCGTTGCTGCTTTGGCATGCCCAACCCTGTTTTAGACCATGTCTTAATCTTCCTCTCTCTGTTCTGAAGCGCTTGTGGCATTTCAGAGGAACTGTCGCGGTCGGAGTTCTCAACCAGCGGTGAAACAGTTTAAATCTCCGTCTGTTGATGTGGCCATCATATTCACAGCACAGAGTACAATTACCCTCTCTCTCTCTCTCCAGGGGTCGTGGGGGTCCGGTCGCGACCAGAGCAGCCGGGAGCTCCTGGTTTCCTCCATCTTTGCTGCGGCGAGCCGCAAGCGAACAAAGTTAAAGGAGAAGCCTGTGCCTAGCAGTTCTGACGAGGACGTGGATGCCGTCTTTGCCAAGGATGAGTTGCCCTGCCCGGCACCAGAGCACAGCCCGGAGGAGGCCCAGGCCCGCCCTCGGCCCAGCGCCAAAGACCCACCAGAGGGCCGGAGGGAGAGCGGAAGGAGTGTGGAGCTCCCAGTCAAAACCAAGAAAGAGAACCGGAACTCCTTCTTCCTGAAGGAGAGGCCTTCGTCTCCGTGCCACAGGCCCGCGGCATCCCCCCAGCTGGTGACCCCACATCTGGGGACGTCCGCGCTCTCCGACCCCTCCCACATGGAAGAGAGCACCTCCGACTTCGGGACCATGAGCTCCGGGGCCTCGTTGGCGAGGTCGCGACCCACGAAGTGGGCTCCGGCGCCCAGCGCCTCCGTCGACCTGCCCGAGGCCATGGAGGTGAGCTCCATCACGTCGGACTACTCCACCACCTCGTCCGCCACCTTCCCCACGGGGGCCGAGTCCAGCGCCGTCGGGGACGAGGCGGACGACGAGCGCAGCGAGCTGGTCAGCGAGGGCCGGCCTTGCCTGGAGACGGACAGCGAGAGCGAGTTCCCACTCTTCGCCCCCGGGGGTCGCCACTGCCAGTCCACGCCGCGCGCGGTTGGACGCACCGCCGGCGAGAGAGTGTCTCGGGAGGCATCGGGGCCGACCGGAGGGAAAGGGACAGAGGAACCCCGTCGCTTGGTGGCGTCCCACCGGCTGATCGAGGGCGACACGCTCTCCAGGCGACGCTCGCTGCGGCACAAGGCCGACAGCGATTCCTCGGCGGAGGGCGCTGGTTACCCCGGCAACGGGGAGCAGGCCCGGGCCGACACGTCCACGCGGCTGTCCTGCGTCCTGGAGGCGATGAAGACGGGCCGCTGCCCCTCCAGCAGCCCGGAGACCTCCTGGCACCTCCGGGTCAGCCACGCCCTCCGGCTCCGCCCCCGGACCTCCGCCGACGACATGCTGGGGTCAACAGGCCACAGGAGCCGCGACAGGAAGAGGAAGAGCATCCGCAGGAGACACACCATGGGCGGCCAGAGGGACCTCCAGCAGCTGTCCGTCATCCACGACTGGCGGGAGCAGGGCGGGCCCGATCAGGAGGCCGAGCTGTCAGCCGTTGAGCGCCTGAAGCCCAGATGCCCTTCCCAGGAGGTTTCCATCCGGGACTGGATCGCCAGGGAGCGCTGCCGGGCCGAGGCCGCGCCCAGGGCCGTCCCGGAGGACGAGCCGTCCCACGCCCGGGACTCAAGCCCTCTGAGGGCATCCCCCGGGCGTGCCCCGGGCCCCCCCGCCCGGGGGATGCCCTCAGAGGGCATGAGTCCCGGGCGTGCCCCGGGCCCCCCCGACCCAGCGGGGGACACGGGGGTCAACGGAGGTGGCCTGCAGAGTAAACACAAGGCCAGCCTGGCAGAAGCACACCCACAGAAGCTGTCTGGAGCCCACGTGGTGCGCTCCAGGTTCTACCAGTATCTTTAAACACGGGACCGAAGAGAGGCTGCCAGTGTGAATGAATGTGTTGCCATTTTACCTACAGTTACTGCACAATACCTTTTCTAAGAAGTATGTATACTGTAAATGTACTGTATGTATCACCTGTACATACTGTATATAGGCTCATATGAAATGTTAATGGAGTGAAGACTGCTGGTTATACTGGAACAGACTGTCAAATGTAACCCCAGTGATGCACGAAACCACACACGATTTACAATAATTACAGCTATGTTGAATGTCAATTTGCTCAACCTGGCTCAGTTACAGTAAGAATATTTTAAAGTAATGTTGGCTCAACCCATTACAGTAAAAATGGTATGAAGGATATATTATTTTTTGTTTACTAACAGTAGTTGCTTGTGACAATAATGTCATCTAAAAAAGACATATACTTGTATATGTATGTATTTTTTCCTCTACTTGAAATACGTTGAGCTGCTTTCTGAGCTGTACTGTATTTTTACAGTACAACCCTAACAGCCAGTTATTAGCTTGAGGAACTGGAGAGGTATATTGGTTTTATTATAATATAATGATTTCATACATTGAAATGAAGTACTGAAACAGATTATGTTTTGGCATGACAGTATTTCCAGAATTGTCCAATAGTTTTTTTTTAAACTGTCAATTTAAAAAAAATGATAATATATGAATCACGTTTCATCTTTCTTCTAAAACAATAAGTGCCTCTTTTTTGAACAGATTAAGGTGCCATTGCCTTCATTTTAAATGCAGTTGTCAAATAAAGGCTAACATTTTTGGAGCATGAAATCTTTTAAGCATTCCTCAGACATTTTAATTATTTAAAAGGTTCTTAGTTTGCTTTTAGGGACATGCATGTTTCATGCATGTCTCATAAGGGGCATGCATGTTTCACTAGAGATTTTCTGTTATTTTGGTTTGGTTTACTTCTGACCCTTGAAACATTCTGCAGTGAAAAAGCATGTAGCCTATAACCTGCAAGAAAACATCTAATATGTGGAACTCTATGAGAAAACACCACCTCAACAAACACTGGAAATAAATATTCTTTATTAGATGATGTGTCTGTTGTTTCTGCTATATTGTTTAGTTTGTTAATGTTAGCATAGTAGTAATTATTACAAATCATTAATAAATATTATTATTATACTTTAACCTAATTTGAGTATTTGCTCAACGGTGGCTCCTCCTACCTATGAATACGTAAAGAAGGTAAGAAATCCCTATCAAAATATTTAATATTCAGTAGCCTATGTGTAAATGTTTGTGCACATATCATTTAATAACCACAATTTGATAGGTTATTTGGGTTATTTTAGATTTAATTGTTTTACATAGGTCTTTAAATTGTATTAATTAATTATACATTATAAATTATAAATGAAACCGGTACCCGGAAGTACTGTCGTGACGTCGACGTCAACGTGACAGTCACTTCTGTTTTATTTATGATTGCCATGAATGTACATAGTTTTACATAGTTGTCCACACTTAAATTTGACATATTTTTACGAAAATGATCGTGTTGCTAGTTTGCGTAGCCTTCTTCACATTTCCAGACGCGTCTGCCAAGAGAAATGACTCACCAATTATAGGTAGGTGGGTGGTATTGCGACGTAAATAGTCAACTCGATGTAACGTAGCCTACTCTCGATGTAGCCTACTCAGTACGGTACGGTACCGGTACAATAGTTATACTGTAATACATTACGGTATACACATTTTGTTCTCTCTAAAGGTGTGTTGGCCCAGGAGTTATTTTCCCCTCAGCCAAACAGGACGTCGTATATCGCAGCTTCTTATGTGAAATACCTGGAGTCGGCTGGATCCAGAGTGGTCCCTATAATGTACTGTATTGTAAACAGCATTACTTTCTCACACTGTAATAATACACTACTACCGTATTATACACTACTAGAACATAAGATGTTAAGATTATAGCGATACCGAAAATGTTATGCATTTCACAGTGTGACTAGACTGCGATAACGATGTTATAGCAAGCTAAATTCCATTATAGCCCAACACTCACGTATTGAATAGTCCAATCAATTATCTAACAACCTATGTTCATGTACGGTAGGGTTAATCAAACAGTGGACGAGTACAAGAAGATATTCAACTCCATTAATGGGTAAGCTGTGAAACTAGTATACTGTAGGAATGTTCTCTAGTTAAAATCCTCCTTTGACTATTCTGTTCACACTTGGCATTTCGTGTGTGTCTAATCCAGATATGGTTAATAGATAGGATTTCGTGCATTTTTCAGACATAGCCTATTTGGTGTTTTTCATGAGCATGTTATACAGTATTTTATGCCAGCTGCTTTTTGTATGTTTTGACATTCTGAAATAAGATGTGATGTGTTTCCTTGAATTTCAACCCAAACACAAAGTAGTTCCCAGCATGTGTTAGAATACAGTTGAGTGCAGTGATTATTAACACTGTGAATCACAACAGAGTTCTCTATCCTGGTGGAGGTGCAAGCATTGTCTCATCGGGGTATGAGAGAGCTGCAAGAATCTTCTACCAACTTGCCATTGAGGTACTGTATGTGTTATGGAACATTGTGTATCATTGGTTAATATTGGATATATGCTTATGATTACGTGATGCATTTATACTGTATTGTTTCAGGCCAACCGAAAATGTGACTACTTTCCTGTGTGGGGGACTTGTCTGGGGTTTGAACAGCTCACCTATTTGACCAGCGGAAAGGTTCTTCTGTCACACACAAACACCAGTGGTGTATCACTACCTCTGAACTTCACTAAAGGTATTGTGTAACAGAATAACACGTCCAGTAAAACAACACAAACTATTTAGTCATACTTTGGGAGAATTAAAAACATACCCATTCTGGAAGGCTACAGTACACTTTTCAGACAGGCTTATAATGTGTTTTAATGTTTTCTCTGCAGATTCCAGGAATAGCAGGTTGTTCAGCGGATTCCCAGAAGAATTGTTGAAAGCGCTTGCATCTGAGCCACTGACCGAGAACTCCCACCAGTGGAGTTTAACCACAGAGGTGTGTGTTCACTATCGCAACACCTGGTTTACATTAGTGTACGAGAATATGTACACAAATGTAACAATTTATCCACTGTTGTTTAATGTCCATGTTTACATTAATGTTTTTTTGTTCCTATAATGTATGTGTTATTGGTTTTCAGAGTTTCAATGGCAATGATGACTTGAACAATTTCTACAAAGTTCTCTCCACAAATACAGATGGAGTAATAGAGTTCATCTCAACAGTAGAAGGTAAAACAAGAGCGACAGCTAGTTAACCCTCATCTAAACAAGTCCACAAGAGGGTGTTTGACTGTTCTATTATTCAGCAAACCAGTAAATAACAGACACAACAAGGTATAAAATTCCCTTGTGTAATTAAAGTTTAATCTTATTTCCCTGTCCCGCTAGCAAAAGACTTCCCCATCTATGGGACCCAGTGGCATCCTGAAAAGAATGCATTTGAATGGACCCGACCCTATATCACACACTCCCCCTCTGCTGTGAAGACCACCTTCTACACGGCTGACTTCTTCGTCAACGAAGGTCTGAACTCTGCAAGATACTGTAGAGCAGGGTTCCCCAATCCTGGTCCTATAGGCCGCTGCCCTGCATGTTTTAGATGTCTCCCTGCTCCAACACACCTGATTCAAATGACGGTGATGATAGGTCATCATAACGAGCTATTCATGTGAATCAGGTGTGTTGGAGCAGGGAGACAACATCTACAACATGCAGGGCAGCGGCCTATAGGACCAGGATTGGGGACCACTGCTGTAGAGGTTTACTCTGAGATAACGGGTACATTCAAGTAGCAAACGTAGCGGTATAGAAATTAAATATCTCAAACCTCAATTCCTCGGTCACTAGTTGTTCAGATCAGTTTAGTGACTGTAACAAAACGGTCAAGTATGCTGAGTGTATCCCAAGCGTTGCTTCCTAAATATGCTCCACCAATTTAAGAACATTTTTAAAGCTCTGCTAAAACATATATAGTTAAGGCCAGAACCCCTATAAATGATTTACTATAGTTTTACATCTTAGTTTTTGGCACCTCAGGGGCAGATTAATAATTATGATATACTATTTCCATCTAATCTGCTCTGATATGTAAATCTGCCATTGTTTTCTTGCTACAGCCAGGAAAAGCTTCCACAGATTTGATAGCGAGGAAGAGGAGAATGCAGCTCTGATCTACAACTACATCCCAGAGTACACAGGCATCAAGTCTGCCTTTGAACAGATTTATTTCTTCTGACTGAAGTCACATTCCTGGTCCAAAATGTAATTTGCACTGGGAGACATAAGAATGTTTTCAGAAAATCTTGTGATTTTTGTGATTGCTGCCTTTTGCACCTACCTATTATTTAAACTGAAATGTAATTCCAGTGTGATAGTTTTTAAACTATGTAATACAGATGGTAGATGTTTGAAAATGAGGTTTATAAAAACAGTACGGTAGTTCCAACCATATCTGCTTCTGCTCCTTAATGTCCTCTTTCTACAGTAGTTAACTAACCTGGCTCCGCTAGACTATTGCTCTCATCTAAAACAGAAATCTCATTGAGATTATAAACAGGAAACCCTGTTCGCATTATTGTTTGCCACGCTGCTGGCAGTCCAATCAGGGTGGACTAGTAAGATTACATTGAAGTCAAGCATGTTTCTAAATGGTGGTAGAGGTGGATGAGGCAATCAGAACAGTTGTTGCAACGGCGTTTGTGAATATGGTCTGGTTAGATCAGTTAAACTAGTTAAAGACAGGTGTTAGATCAGTTAAACTAGTTAAAGACCTGTGTTAAAAGTGCTGTAGGTAGGATTTCAGAGCTATAATGTTCCTAGAAATGCCATAGAAATCAGTCAGCTGTCAGTGAAATGCTCTGTGATAATATCTTGTTGATAGCCCCTGGCTCTATATAAGTCCATTCACATGTTTGACAGCACCTTGAATAATGTGAGGGAGCAGATAGGGGTGTGTTTTGGGTAGTTTTTTTTCAATATTACTCTTATTCTGTTTCATCTAGGTCTTGTTGCAACTATCAAATCCCACCCACATCAGTTTTAATTAGTTAATATTTTTTACTTTTGTTTAATTCAAGTGGAGCAGGTACAAACACGGTTAGTATTTCTACAAAAACTAATTTACTTTTTTTTTTTACTTTTTGATTTATACAAAGCCCTGCTGCAAATTATTGAAATGAAATGAATGCATAAAACTAAATGTACAATAAATATTTAAAATAAATATTGTCTTGACATTTTTGTTGGCAGTTGTCCAGTTGCAGAAGGACAATAATCCATGTCAGTCAAATTAAAAGTAATGATATGTAACTTTATTTTTAGTTTAACATTTGCCTCCATGCTTCCTGTCTAAGCTTTGTATTACAAAGTCTAGCATCCTGAAAAAAAGTCCCAAACCACCAATAGGAACCAGCTTTGTTTAAATAAGGACTGCAACAGGAATACTGTAGTTAAATGTAACTAATTAATAGGCAAATGTAACTTCCAAAATGCTTTATGCACAAATAACACTTAATATTTTTTCAGAATAAAATTATATTTCAAGAACATTTACACATCAAGCTGACGAGACAAGTATCTCCATCACAACACTACTGGAAATGTCATTGTGTAATCCAGAATGGAACATTCAAGATGTCAAAAATGCTGTGAAAACAAGTAGCAAATAACCTTGGGAACATGCACTGAAAACATTATTGTTTCTAATTAAGGAAATAATTCTACTTGTGCCTCAATACCTCAATTATCAGAATATGGATTTGCAAAATAATTTGTTATGTACAAATGTCCCACCTTATGGTGTAAATACTCATCCAAACCTCGATACACCAACAGGCTGATAGGTCCACAAGAATACTGCAGATACTGTAGTATTAATGCAGATTGAGTACAGTGTGGAGTATCTTCTAGACATGCAGATACGGTATACTGATCTTACACAGCAGTAGGAGCCATACTGTAGCTGAAAATGGTCATTCAGTCAATCTGTGAAACATACAATTCAAGACAATCTGTATTTCTTTGAATCAAGCTGGACTATTTCTGGTTAAGGAGTCCGGAAGCAACTGTTGCTAAAGTAAGGCACAGTGACTAAAACTACTGTAGCTAATGCTTCAGTTTAACAAGAAAATAAATAGGTAAATAAATAACTCAGTCAATACACATGAAGCAAAATGACACGGTAGGGTAAAATAGTTTCAGGAAACTGAGATAAGCAGCAACATGTTTTTGCTTTGATACCGTGCCATTGTTGGGAGTGCGTAGATCGAGGTTAAAATGTGATGGATGTTGAAACCAAATAATATCGGCAATAGCTGAGAATGATTTTTGTTTGTGTGCTATTTTACATACATACAACAGACATGACCACGGTCCAAAGTTAAAGGTTCTTTACAACTTTAAAAATAGGAACATTTGATCCTGAACCCGCCACCCTGTTTCTGTAACTCTGGGAATGTCGGCCAAATCCAGAGTTGGTTTAACGTACGGCCGCAGAGTTTGTGCTTAAACCTCACGTTCTCCTCCCGCGCACACAGTTTGTGAGAGGAGGCGATAGTCTCTCCGCGCGGCATGAAGGCGGTTGTCCGTCCATGCGACAGGAGGAGACAGCGCTCCTCTTTGTTCCATTCCATACGTATTCTAAAACATCCCGGCCGAAGATAAGAGAATCTGGCTGAGTGGGGATGGGGGCATTCTGGAGAGCCAGTCCGAGGAGAGAAGGTGGAAGCTGGGACGCATGAGGAGGTTGGGGGAGAGGTGAACTGGACGAGGTTGTGCTTGGGTAGAGGCTCGGGAAAGGGGGAGGAGGAGGGGAGGAGCTTAGCCCTCCTCCTCTATCTCCTCCTCCACCCGCTCCTCTACAGCCTGCTCCGGGAGCCTGAAGCACTCCTCGAAGAAGTTGACCAGCGCCTGGTTGAGGTGCTGCCTCGTGGCCTCGTTGTGCAGAAAGTGGCCCTCATCTGGATAGATCTCCATGGAGACACACACACACACACACACACACACACACACACATTCAGTGTGCTTGCGTGTGGCACTGGTGCGTCCACGTTTATGCATGCGCATGCATTGCCCGTATAACAACGTATATATGCAGTTTATATCAGTAAACAAAGCATTTCATTGTCTATTTTTAATTGTTGGCCTGGACGAACACATGAAACAGCAGAGATTTATCTGGTTTAAGATTTTGCATTAATCCCAGTAGAAGCATCCATATATCATTGAATTGTAGTAGAAACCTTATATCTGATTGGACAGTGTATGTTACTTACTTGTAAGGTGTAGTTGGCCCTTTCATGAATAAGCTGGGCAATGAACTTTGCTGTATGCTGAAAATGGACCTTCTCTGTAACAAAACATAAGACAATTTAGCTGGGCAGGTAAAGGCAGTATGTGCCTTTGAATATTTCAGTTTTAAAGCGTTTACCGTCAGCTGTCGGGTGGATGATGAGAAACTTCTTATCTTGGAATTGTGAAGCTCTGTGCGCCAAATTAGCCATCTGAAGTCATTACAGCACAGGAGCACATTAGATTATTCTGATGCTCCACACACTTAATAACCTGGATTCAAACAATACTAAATATGTAAATTATTTCATAACCCCATCATACCGCATATGCCCTTGGATCAGGTTTGGGCAGTCCAAGATATCGTTCAGAGAAGGCAGATGCTGGAAGAAATGGATAAAAGACTTGTTTCAAATCCAGTTTGTCTGAACAATTCCAGTCTTCTGTGCCATAATGGTATCTGTCACTGTCAACACTGTTGGCAATGTGAGAGACTGTCTTAGAAGCTAATTCACGCCTCCCCGATTATCAGCTCTCGCTGTCAGTGTGTTTGTGTCATGCACGCACGCACCTCTACCAAAAGACAGAACACTGTCAAAGAAACAAGCAGCTGCTACAAGCCATTTCTTTCATGTAGAGGTTTCTAGAAGAGCAAGTGCATTGTCAGGTGGAAGAACAAGGTGAAACGTCATTGAAGTGACAGGCAGTCTTACCGTAAAGTTCCAAGTCTGTGATGGGCGATAGAACGGCTCCGCATTTAAGTGGAGAATCCTCCGCGCTGAGCAACAGGCTGGTCACATAGCCCCCATACACCTGGGAACACAACAGACCCTGTTAGCACAACCACTCCCTCACTGCTGGCTTTCATATTAATGTTGAGGATTATGGAGGCAGAGGTTCTTAAATAATAATTGATTTGTAGCACCGATGCAAACATGTTGATACAACCAGACTAAAAGCTACACTTGGATACCATCATTTGTGCAGCTAACTTTTCAATAAGAAAGCATGCAGCGATCTCTCATGACCCATAAAGGCCACCAATTTGCCAAGTTATCTTGATTACCTTTCCAAAAGCACCAATCCTGGTTTTGTCAACATAGGACTCTTTGGCAATAATACTGTAGAAAAGGAGACATTGTTATGATTCATGACAAGTCTACAAGAACATGCTGACAGGCTCTTGCAGCTGGGTGCTTTGCACATTTGCTGTGCTCTGAGGGTATTTATGGAGGTGTGAGAATTTCCATTGATGTGAACACAGACACATTTACACATAACGCCTTAAACTGACAAACGTGTTCAACAAACTTTAATTCTTCTCAAAACTATTCCCCACAAGGACAAATGCATTCTGGGTAATGAGATGGTACCTTACCTGATAGCTTCCATCTGGTCTCGCTCCTCAAACACACCCAGCTTCTTCTGGACTCTGTGGAGCAAGTTGGTTCCCATGAATCCACTGCCCCGCCCATCAAAACGAATCACAATCGCCCCAAAGCTGCTGACCAGAACCGTGGCCCAGTCCATGTGGAACCGCTCCGACACCATCTGACCACCGGGGGTGCCATCGCTACACAAACACACACACACACACATACATACAGCACATACAGTAAAAACAAATGTATTAGCAACATACCACAGCAGAGACCTGGTGTCATCATCTGTGTTGCGTTGTGTTGTTAGTCTTCATACATACACCAGTAGCAGCAGTGGGTAGTGTGACGTCTCTACAAAACCAGCTGGCTTTAGAATTTGCATTGTCAGCGCTGGAACACAATAACCACAAAACGCATTCATCATCATTTTGTTCACTGGGAAGAAACTTTGATGACAAATGTCAATAATGAATGGCCTTACATATTTCACAACAAGCATATCTTTTTTATTTTTTTAACAATTTTTATACATTTTTTATTTAACACATCTACAATGTGAATTCCTTTTTGTTAACAAATTCAAATTATTTTTCAATGTAAAACATTCCCAAATCAATACTGTAATCAATAGTTGAGAACAGACATACTGTAATCTTCGATGTTGACTTCTCTATATTCCACCCTGGGAATCTGCATGAAGTCCAGACTTAGCTTCAGGTTAACATTGGTCTCCAGATCAAACACCTCTGAAAGAACACACACACACACAGTTTCCAGGGTAAACAGGGAGGGCAAACTAGTTTATACATATAGACAACAGATTGTGCTACAGTATAGCCTTGTTCACAGAGTGTGTTATCATTTGAGTAAGAAAAACAAAACCCACACAAACAACTACAATCAGATAATACACATCAGGTAGGTCATAATATCCTGACAACATTTATCATCATCATCTGCTGTGATATGTTATCCTCCTCGTAAACCAAGCACAGCTCAATAAACACATCTCTCTCTCTTTGTGAATTACAATGATAACCCCCCCCCCCTTCTCTCTACAGTACCACTTAATCCTATTTTCAAAACAATATACATGATAGTTTTTATAATATATGTATGTATTGTACACAGTAGTGCATTAAAATGGCATAACTGGACGTATCACGAGGACTTACTCTCTCTGTACTGTGTATTATAAACTGATACAAATGGCACGTCTGGACCTGAAGAAAGAAAGACAACACAAATAGTGAACAAATGGATTTCTGCTCCTGGAGAGCTCCTGAAGATTACTTATTGATTTCATGTATCATTTAAGTTTGTGTCAGGGCTCCAATCTCATCACTCCCACACATATTTACTGAGCAAAGCAGCAATAGCAGCAAATGAGATGTAATGCTCCGTGGTATTACGGTAACATTAGCGCCCCCAGGTGGATGGGGATGCACAAGCAGCCTTGTGTAGAAACAGACTCAACAGGCGCTGTATGTACACTGACTTGATTAAATAGGCCGTACTGTACTGCAGCAGCGCCATGCACAGTAGGAGTAGACGCTATGGTTTAGAGATCTGTTCTGGCGTGGGTTCAGTTCATCTGTATGTTATATGTCAATAAAGATAATGGTGTTTCTACCTAGGCAGTTCAGCAGGAAGTAGCTCATGTTGTGGCTAAGGGACCCGCTAACGTAGCCGCAGCTGTCGATGAAGTCACACGACAGGCAGCGTCGGTTGAATGTCCCGACCGTGTCCGCACTGCAGAAACAACAGAACCGTTAAGCGCCCCAGCGCTAGCCCAAGACTATAGTCTCCTTAGCAACAAATGAATGCATACTGTATTATTGTAATGGTTTACGTGTGGTCACCTGTACAGATGCCGTCGCTTTGGGTCATCCTCCGTGCTGAGGAAGTATCTGTTGAGACAGAAGCCGTTATCGCTGTCATTATCACCTCATGAGGCAGGTCCTTTAATATTAGCTTTTCGATTTGATAATTGTCCATCCTGTAATGTCTCTTCTTTTGTATACTATATTATATATTAATATAGAATATATTTTTATTATAAGTAATGGTGAATGGTATATTATGAAACATATGTGTTATCATTCAAGTCAAGATCATCTTAATTAGTAACTCCTGCAATTCTGACAATATATGTTACTAATAATATTAATATGTTTGATCTAATGTAACAATTAGGCACAAGGGGAGTTCGTTTTTATGAAACATTTATTTTAATGAACATTTTACAGGATGACTGTGTGTTTGTGTGTGTGTTATACATCAGCTGACTATCCTCGTCATAAGCCAGGACTTGTGTGACATCCCAGTCTCCAGACGTGATAGACTGTAGAGTGTCTGTACTGGTGTTGGGCTGGAAGACAGAAGACAGGAAGATAATTCTCTTTCGTTTGAGCCTCACATAAAAACAACCATCCGGATCTCATTTCTCCACCTTCGCAACATCTCTAGGCTCAGACCCTCTCTGTCGCATGCCAGCACAGAAACAATAATAAATGCACTTGTCACTTTCCGGCTTGACTATTGTACTGCTCTACTTACCGGTATTCCAAAAAGATTAATCAACAGACTACAACTAGTTCAACACTCTGCAGTGTGAATCCTTACTGGTACTAAAACCTCTGATCACATAACACCATTCTCATTCATCTCCAATGGCTACCTGTGTCCTACCAAATCGACTTCAAGACCCTCCTGCTCACTTATAAAGCTCTTCATAACCTTGCACCTACCTATCTTTCTCACCTTCTGCCTGACTACATCCCCTCCCGCTCCCCCCGTCCTACTTGTTACACCCCGTTACTAACTATCAACGGTGGGTAAATGGTAAATGGGCGTATTTATATAGCGCTTTTATCCAAAGCGCTTTACAGTATTTTTGCCTGACATTCACCCA
>JAODUE010000013.1:3259896-3273039 GCA_027564755.1 Amblyopsis hoosieri
ACACACACACACACACACACACACACACACACACACACACACCCACACACACACACACACACTATGTTCTTCCTCAGGCCCTGAAGGTTCGGCAGGCAGACGTTACCCGGGAGACGGTCCAGAAGAGTGTGTGTGTGCTCAGCAGAGTGGTAAGGGGTGTGTGTGTGCGTGTGTGTTATGGAGGGGGTGGGACATCCAGGTTAATATGCTTCAGGTGAACGGGGAAACATGAGAGTCGGCCTTAGATTGAACTATGCATCTCCTTACTGTCTTCCTGTGTTCCTTGGTATATGTTACTGAAGCTTGGCCAGGGAGAAACCTACAGCCTGCCTTGTGGGATGAGCAGGCATCTCCTGATGCTTCTACTGCTGGTACAGAGAGGGTCTAGATACAATTAACATCTACTGATGTTTATACTGCTGGTACAGAGAGGGTCTAGATACAGGAGACATCTCCTGATGCTTCTACTGCTGGTACAGAGAGGGTCTAGATACAGGAGACATCTACTGATGTTTATACTGCTGGTACAGAGAGTGTCTAGATACAGGAGACATCTACTGATGTTTATACTGCTGGTACAGAGAGGGTCTAGATACAGGAGACATCTACTGATGTTTATACTGCTGGTACAGAGAGGGTCTATATATAGAGGGGACTATAGATACGGGGGGTCTATATACAGGGGGTTCGACAGGTCACTATCTGGATACGTGATGTCACTGTATCAGGGGTCTTCTAACACAGTAGGAGGAGATGGATGTTTGTTTCCATAGACTACCATAGATGCAGTATATCCTTTTCTGTTGTAGGTTATAGTTTGGCCACCAGGGGTGGTATTGTGCATTTGGTTAGCTTCAACTTTTTATTTTATTTAACTTTTGATTCCAGATCTTTCTTTTTTTCTGTGGTGGACATGCATGCTTATTACAGTTTAAATGAAAGATATAAAGTATAAATGACCAAGGCATTACTGTGTTTATAATACTGTACACACAGAGAACACAGTGTGTGTGTGTGTGTGTGTGTGTGTGTGTGCGTGTGTGCTTCCAGCCGCTCTACGGCCTGATCCAAGCCAAGCTGCAGCTCATCACCCACGCCTACTTTGAGGAGAAGGACTTCTCCCAGATCTCCATCTTAAAGGTGAGCATGCCCCCCCCCCCCCGCCCTTGGCCCACGTCGTCATGGTCACGTCTCACCTCCTGTTCCCTCCTCCCCGTTTCCACAGCAACTGTATGAGCACATGAACGGCTCTCTGCGCGGCTGTGTGATGGAAGGTTCCCAGGTGTTCTTAGGTAAGACCCCCCTCCCCCGCCTCCCCTCGACCACTGAGGGTAAGAGGGGGGAGAGTCTTCTTGGATAAGACCCTGCAGGCTCCAGCAGGACCGGGGAGAGAGAGCGTCCGTGTGTGGTCCAGGTCAGCAGAGGCCACCTGGACTCTAAAGGCCCTTCATTCTGAAACCCCTTCATTCCTACACGGCTTGCGCATCGGCAGTTTTGTGCGGCGGAACAGCGCGCTGTGACGAATACCCGCGCGGCCAATGGAAACGAGGCGGCCAGCCTTGTGGAAGTGCAAATGGAGGAAGGGTTGATGTTGTACAGAGTGTAGAATATCAACGTTTCCTAATTTTTCACTTCAAAAATTTTTCAGCAGATCACTTAGTTAAACCAATATTGTGTTTGTAAACAGTTTGTTACTTTTGAATTTGGGATATTAATATCCCAAATTATTAACAAATTGCTCACACATACAATATTGGTTGAAAATATATATATTTCTTTGTACGCTTCTAATGCTAGAAAAATATATATTCGTTGTCTAGCAGGGCCTTTAGCTAACAGGAGTCTGTTCTTCAAAGCCTCTTCGTTGCCTAGAGACAAGGCGGGCGCAGTCGTGTCCTGTGAAGGGCCTGGAGAAATCTGCACTCGACTCTTTGGCGAGCACAGCTCATGTCGCGTGCTGTCTGAACGGGCTCTGACTCCAGTTTACTGGCCCTGTAGAGATGGCTGGATGTCTGTAGGCCTGAACATTACATTATTATTCATATGAGCTCTCTTCTGCTACGTCTGCTGGAGCCTCTGACTATTCCCTGCATACCAGATGTTACGTAGCATGCTGTTGACGCCGTGTTTCCCCATCAGGGCTGTCTCCACGAGACCTCATACTCCACTTCCAGCACAAGGTAGAACAAACGCACTGCTGTCAGGTGGCGTGTGGATTATCTGTGTATTTAGCTTTAGTCTTTAGTAGCAGACCATTGAGTTTTACTGTTAGCCGTAGCATATGCTAGCTAGATGCTAACAGGCTGTGTAGTATTAGCTGTACTTGCTAGCTAGATGCTAACAGGCCGTGTAGTATTAGCTGTACATGCTAGCTAGATGCTAACAGGCCTTGTAATATTAGCTGTACATGCTAAGGTAATTTCATTGCTGGATGCTAACAGATGACTTTTCCTTCTGCAGGTCCTCATTCTCTTCAAACTCATTGTGCTTGAGAAGAAGGTAGCCTTCCATTGGAACACACCACATCTCCAGCAGACATGACTGTTGCAGACCCTCACAGTGTTGCTCTGCCCCCCCAGGTCTTGTTCTACGTGTCCCCCGTCAACAGACTCGTAGGAACGATAATGACCGTTTTATCACTGTTTCCGGGTGAGCACTGCCGTCTTTATGGTTTTATGTATTGTATCTTGATACTGATATCTGTATATGTACGTTGATAACTAGCTCGGGGGACTCTGTGTAAGGTGTGCTATGCTATGTAGAAGAAGACAATGCTAGTGCTAATGCTTAGTGTTAGTGATAAAGCTAGTGGTAATGCTAGTATTATTGCTAATATTAGTGCTAATGCTACTGGTAATGCTAATGATAGTGATAGTGCTAATGCTAGTACTAATGCTAATGCTACTGCTAATACTAGGTAGTGACAGTGCTAATGCTAGTGCTAACAGCCTGCAGGGGAGGTGGCACTAAGGAGTGGGTGTGTCCGCAGGAATGCTGGAGCACGGCCTGGTGGACTCCTCCCACTACAGGCCCAGGACCAGCGTGTCTGACGGCCACAGCGCCCCCCAGGGGCCGCCGGAGGAGCAGCCGGAGGCATCCAGGAATGGGGAGGAGCGCCCCCCCAAGCCGCCGACAGGAAACTCCCCAGAGTCCTCGGAGAGCGACTGGGAGACGCTGGACCCCGTGGTGCTGGAGGACGCCCCTGGCCGCCAGCAGGTAGCGTGCACCCCTGCCAGCAGTGCACGAGTGTCCTGTGATGAATGTGCATGTGTCGCGTTCAAGTCCTTATCGGCAGGTCTGGCCACTCGGAAGCCATCTTGGCAATTCAGAGGGCAGGAAGTTATACTTCTACATGAACAACTGGGAAGGGGCGTGGTCTAAACCAGAGGGGTGGGGCCTATCCCTAACGAGAAGGTTGTGGTCTAACAGGGAGGGGCGTTGTCTCAACTAGAGGGGTGTGGCCTATCCCTAACCGGGAAGGGTGTGGTCTAACGGGGAGAGGCGGGGTCTAACAGGGAGGGGCGTGGTCTAAACTAGAGGAGTGTGGCCTATCCCTAACCGGGAAGGGTGTGGTGTAACGGGGAGGGGCGTGGTCTAAACTAGAGGGGCGTGGCCTATCCCTAACTGGGAAGGGTGTGGTCTAACCAGGAGAGGCGGGGTCTAACAGCTCTGTGTCTGCAGGAGGCGGAGCATCCGGAGACCTTTGACCCCATCACAGTGCAGCCCCAGGCGGTGGGGGGGCAGGCGGGGGCCGGCCTGCAGCAGGACCAGCATGGGCTCCCCCTGGTGGTATTCACCAAGGGGTACCTGTGCCTGCCCTACATGGCGCTGCAGCAGCACCACCTGCTGTCAGACGTGGCGGTGCGTGGCTTTGTTGCCGGGGCAACCAACATCCTGTTCCGCCAGCAGAGGCACCTGAGTGACGCCATCGTGGATGTGAGTGAGTGTGTGTGTTTATGTGTGTGTGTGTGTGTGTGTGTTTGTGTGTGTGTTTGTGTTTGTGTGTGTGTGTGCGTTTTTATGTGTGTGTTTATGTGTGTGTGTGTGTGTGTGTGTGTATATATGTGTGTGTGTGTGTGTGTGTATGCAGCCGGTTGAGCTCTCATATACGTTGCTACTGTAATTAAACTACAATTTTCATTTCACATTTAGCTCAACACTAGATTAGAACCACTGAGCCTTTTCATGTGTTCTCATTCATGAATTAACCCCCGTCACTACGATGTCGGATTATGGCAACGGGTCTTTTGCCTTCGCTTCTTTACTCAGACGAAACAATGTGGAATAATATCACACTTTATTTAGAAACATCAATGTGTGTGTGTGTCATCTTGCTGAGAAATGACAAGATGTGCAGAGCACACACACACACACACATTGATGTTTCTAAATAAAGTGTGATAAAGTGTCGTCTTCGTGGGTGGGTTAGGCATGACAGAGCAGTTACCTTTCTTGTGGGTGACTCTTTCACGAAACCTATCTGAGAGGAGTCTTTACAATATCCATGATGTCCGCCAAGGTATAAAACTGTCCAAAACTGCCAGGTTATTTTAATTCAGTCTCTGGCCGTTTCTGTCTGTTTTGCCATCATGCGGTTCCAAACTGTTCGATCGTCTGCATTGTGTAACTCTTGTAGCAATGAATGTACAGTGTTCTGTTTAGTATTCGTTTAGTAAATTGTTGACTTTTAAAAAGGTGTCTATTTTTATAATAATATAGCAGCAAACAATGACTATTTTCTATGTTAAGGATATAGTGGAATATTGTCCTTAGCAGGGTGTTGTAAAGTAATCCAATCTCATCTTTTTGCTTTGTTTACCTAGTGCTGGCCTACTGCATAGGCATGTGGGCGGCAACAAGAAGTGTTCTTATTTGGCTGAGAAGCTGGTGCAAGAGTGCCATCTAGTGGCAGAAAGTTTAGAAAACAATAAGACTATTCTACTGAATGTATTCAAGGACAGAAAAAAGTCCCAGATTATACCCCTCAAAGGAAAAAATATAATAATAAAACCGCGATTCCGTGAATTTGGTGAACCGTTACACCCCTAGTGTTTATACTGTGTGTGTGTGTGTGTGTGTGTGTGTATATATATATATATATACACATGCATGTGTGCGTGTGCAGGTGGCCGAGGCTTGTGTGCATGTGCAGGACCCTGAGCTGAGGAAGCTGTTGTCGTTGACGACGGCCGACCTTCGCTTCTGTGACTTCCTGCTGAAACACGTGACCGAGAACCGGCAGGACGTCTTCCTGGACGGGACGGGCTGGGAGGGGGGGGACGAGTGGATCAGGGCCCAGTTCACCCTGTACCTGCACAGCCTGCTGGCCTGCACCCTGCAGGGCACGCCTGGTACTGCAGCTCTTATGTAGTAGCTTATATAGTGTCTGTTATGTAGTGTCTGTCTGTTATATAGTGTCTGTTATATAGTGTCTGTTATGTAGTGTCTGTCTGTTATATAGTGTCTGTTATATAGTGTCTGTTATGTAGTGTCTATAACTACATGTGTGTGTGTGTGTGTGCAGACAGTGACAGGCTGCTAGCTAACTACGGCCTGCCCTTCATCTCCGCCTGGAGGATCACACACAACTACCGGGCGTGGCACGCCACCAAGCACCCTGCCATGGCAGACGTCCCGCCAGGGTGGGTACAGCTGCTCACAGCCCCCCCTTCAGGATGGGAGATCCCTTCCCTTGCGTATCAACATGATAGCCTACCTGAATGACGTGTAGAGTGTTCTCTTTGCAAGACACACATCAAATCTATCTGATATTGGTGTTTATTTAAGGACGTTTTGATTGGCTATTTATTGTTCTACCAATGCATGTATCTGCTTGTTGTTATAGTTGTTATCGTTGTCCTACTGTTACTGTCATTGTTGTAAAGCTCTTGGGGCTGAACTGCCAGAGAGGCGAGATATCAAATACAGCTATTATGATTATTATTATTATTATTATTATGATGATGCTGTGGCGCCGTGACACCGGGCTGGCAGCAGTGTTCTCTGGCACATGCGGTCCTAACAGGGAGGAGTCTGTGCTATAGCGCTGGCAGCCAGGGGGCGCTGTGGTTATTGTAGTGTGTTCCTCCTGTGCTGCAGACACCCGTTCCAGGGCCAGTACAGCGTCGCAGACGTCAAGCTGAGGCTCTCACAGTGAGTACCTTTCCCCTAGTCTCAGCCTCTTCATCAGCACCACGTCACATAAGAGACCGTCTCTAGTCTCAGCCTCTTCATCAGCACTACGTCACCATGGAGACAGACCCTCGGAAACTCAAGACTTTAATCTCTGACTTTTGGGAAAGAGATGAGGTCTGTGAGGGGGTAGAGAGGTTCTGTAGGGTCCAAACCCAGGACAAGATGCAGCACTATGCTAGCTGCTGTATGCTAACAGCTTTATGCTAGCTGCTCTATGCTAGCTGCTGTATGCTAGCTGCTCTATGCTAGCAGCTCTATGCTAGCTGCTGTATGCTAGCTGCTCTATGCTAGCAGCTCTATGCTAGCTACTGTATGCTAACAGCTCTATGCTAGCAGCTCTATGCTAGCTGCTGTATGCTAGCAGCTCTATGCTAGCTGCTGTATGCTAGCTGCTCTATGCTAGCAGCTCTATGCTAGCTACTGTATGCTAACAGCTCTATGCTAGCTGCTCTATGCTAGCTGCTGTATGCTAGCTGCTCTATGCTAGCAGCTCTATGGTAGCTACTGTATGCTAGCTGCTCTATGCTAACAGCTCTGTGCTAGCTGCTCTATGCTAGCTACTGTATGCTAACAGCTCTGTGCTAGCTGCTCTATGCTAGCTACTGTATGCTAACAGCTCTATGCTAGCTGCTCTATGCTAGCAGCTCTATGCTAGCTACTGTATGCTAACAGCTCTATGCTAGCTACTGTATGCTAACAGCTCTATGCTAGCAGCTCTATGCTAGCTACTGTATGCTAACAGCTCTATGCTAGCTGCTCTATGCTAGCTACTGTATGCTAACAGCTCTATGCTAGCTGCTCTATGCTAGCACAACCCACCTCTGTCCTTTCCTCTGCAGCTCGGTGCAGAACAGCGAGCGGGGGAAGAAGCTTGGGATTGCCGTGGCAACCACCAGCCGCAGCGTTGTGCAGACAGGCAAGGCAGTCGGTAAGTGGTCCGATGCTAAAAGTGAGACAATACCCGGGGTGGGGTGGTGGGGGTTGTGCTTTGTGCTTTATAGATAGGCTACTATATGACGAATAGCCTTATATCACCAATATGTTCACAGTGCCCACTGGGTTGCTTACACAGTCTTTAGACATAGCAGCACGGTGGCCCAGTGGATAGCAGCAAGAAGGTCCCGGATTTGAACCCTGGTCATCCCGGTGTGGAGTGTGCATGTTCTCCCCGTGTCTGCGTGCTGGGGTCCCCCACTATCTAAAAACATGTCAGGTTCACCCTCCAGCCAGCGCCATGTGACCAGTGGCACTGGCCTCAATCTGGAGCTGGTCCCCGGGCGCTGCACAGCGGCTGCCCACTGCTGTCTTGAGGGACGGGTTAAATGCAGAGGATGAATTTAGCTACATGTATGTGTATGTGACAATAAAAGCACCTTCACCTTTAGATAGGCCCACTGATGCTGATTGATATTGCGTACTTTGTTTTACACTAAACATAATTAGAACAGTAAGATTATTCACAATTCAATCGTTCATTTAGCCTGGCTTTACAAAAACTACGAGCGGCAAGGTATCATCATTTTACGGGGATGGTGAGATACAGCGCTCACCATATCATACAATGTTATTGTGCAGCACTGCCCACCACACATAATAATATGCTCTCTCATAACATGCCACTGACATTTTGCTTACTACTAAGTAGTAAATACTATATGAAGCATATCCTTAAACAAGTCAAGCCTGCTCACTTGAGCTGCTGTAGTTCTTGTTTAGATACTGATGTTGATTGCTATTACATAGGAATGTTTGTACATTACACATTGTTAGAACATTTTGATTATCCACAATTAAACCGTTCAGTTATCTTAAGAAACTACTTTCTTACAAAGTAGACTAGTCTGAATATGTGTCCAAAACTTCCAATTGCTCGTTTATTCATATTCCTTTAGTTCATAAGGGTCCATCGATCAAAAGAGCCAACGTGTAGCCCTGCTCACTGTGCTCAAGGGAAAGGGCAGCGCAGCAGGATGCTAGCTTCCTCTGGGTAGTCCAGACTGATCAGTGTGATACGCGACCTGACGCTAGTCCAGATTGATTAGTTGATCTAAACTCTGCTTTAAGTCTCTTCTCTAATTGACTTCAGTAGGAGTGCAATATCGTGTTTCACCATTCATTTGTAGGGGCACTGTTTCACTCATTGTAGGATAGCTAGGCTACAATGAGAAACGAAGAGAAATCGCACTAATTCTGTGCTGTTCCTCTGATGAAACAGCACTGAATTACCTGTTAAACTAAATGAGGATGAAAACAGACTACCGTATGCAAATAAAAACAGGGAGGCTTCCTTGGCCTCTGGGAGAACATGCACATGACATCACCTGATATAACCTGACCTCACATGACATCACATGACATCACCTGATATAACATGACCTCCCCTCCCCTCAGGTCAGTCAGTGGGCGGGGCTCTGACCAGTGCCAGGTCAGCCATGTCTTCCTGGTTCTCCACGCTGGCCCCGCCTCCTGCCATAGCCAGCCAGCTGGCCCCGGAGCCCGCCCCGAGCCCCACCCTAGCCCCGCCCCCAGCCCCACCCCAGCCCCGCCCCCCAGCCCCCCACCCCTAGCCCAAGAAGAGCAGGGCGATGAAGGAGAGCTGATCGTCCTCCCATCACAAGACGGCCTCCAGCACTAGAAGTTTTCTGACTGGACACCTTGAGCCAAGGCTCCGGTTTTTATGCCTACGAACTGTCTGTCTTTCCACCTGTCTGTCTGTCTTTCCACCTGCCTGTCTGCCTGTCTAGTGGTGATGTACGAGGCAGAGGCGTCTTGGGTTCCACGGTGTTGCAGTGTGATGGCATCATTTACTGTAGCGGACAAGGAACCTGCTTCTCAGTGACTGTTGTTCTGTGACGTCGTCACAGCAACCATGCAGTTGCCTCCCAAGTATACAGTAACCATAGCTACAATATAGATTTGATTTTTTTCCTCTTGTGAAACATCCTGCTACACATTCATGAGAGCATTTATAGGTCAAATAATCTGGTGTCTAGCGCCCCCACTGGCCAGCATGTTGAACCCAAAATGTCTCATGCGAGACAGCTTGGGTTCATTAACCACACTGGCTGCAGGGGGCGCTAGACTCTGGCTGGGAAGTTACAGATTGGACTTTTTAAAGTATTTCTATTATATCTGAAATGATGTCACTGATTGTTATAGCCCACAGACACCATTAAGGGAGGCCTCAGTTTGTTTGATAAATGTGTTTGATGCACTCAACAGTTCAGACTGTTGCCATGAGAACTGATGCAGCTTGCTGTTAGAAGCGCCACCCCTATTTTGACCCCTACTGGATTTGTTTAGAAGCTTCAAACCCTCGACTGCCCCGCCCACAAATGTTCTAGGACGCAAGTCTGTCCCTGTGAGACTAGGTAGCTGTTAGTCTACATATCTTTGTGCTGGTGTAGCTCGGAAGTGTGTATTTATTGCATATAGGTTGTCGTATTTACTCCCTGTAATGCGTGTTGTCACGGCAACACTGGAGTGGACACTACATCGCTGGACCACTACACTCTAGATTATGAACATCTTCAACAACACATCGTCACATTTGAGATTGATTTCCTTTTTTTCCTTTTATACTGCTGTAGCCACTGGGATCTTAATTTTGGATGTTTTCTCTGTATTAGGTATCATCTACTGTTTGACATGTGTATTTAAAAAATATGAAATCTACTTGTGATTGGAAAGTCACAAGATATTTTCTTTACACTTTTAAGAGTATGAGAATGTAATATTTTATCAATGCTACAGTGTATTGCTGCATTAAACATATTACAGCAGTTCATGTCTACTGGTTACGGTAATAACTTTTAGTAGTGTAACAAATGACCGTTTCCTAATTACTAAGCCATGTAATGCTGCATTACAAGAAGAAACAAGATTTCCCCCTAGACTTCTTATTTTATGAAGACCTGCCTTTATTCTGCTTGTCCTAGCAAACTCAGGGTAGGTTAACTGAACCGACCTGCCAATCATCTGGTTTGAGAGGCTGCAATGTTTTCAATTTGACTGATTGTTGACAAAGGTTAATTAATGTTCCATTAAGAGGATTCAATTATAAAATCAGCTGGCTAGACAGGTTGGCATTTTTCAGAAGGGGCGAGACAAGGTAGTGATTGTGAAAGTAATGTAACTAATTACTTATTACTGGGTATTAAAAGTAGAAATAATATTACTTTTTGAATAATAGTAACCCATTACAATTCCTGAGTAAATTGCCCCACACTGGTCTTTATTTTGGTTCACCTGGAGATGTAGTTTTACTGAATGACGCTTCCTGCAAACCACCTAATTCTAAGGCCTCATTTGAACATTTAGTTGTTTTGGAAGGCTGTGTTGTATATCCTGTAGCCGGGATTTACTCCTTTAAACCACCGCATGTGTCACTATTCACTGAGTTTTATCCATATAATTTAGGTACCTCTAGATCTGTTCTTTCATGATTCAGATACTGGTGTTACATAACCTTTTTATTTGTATATGCTCAATGATTGGCTCTCAAAATGGGAAAATGTCAAGATCAACTCCACACATTTGTTTGTCTATGAACACCAGCATTGACGAGTCATCACAGGACAGTTCTGCCAAGTCGAAACATTAGCAACATTAGACGAAAGTCTGTTTCGAGAACGTTTTTGGTATGTTTTTAATAAATTAACGTTATTCAAAATACAGTGAATAGGATGCAGTCAACATGCTGCAGAGCGTTGTCATGTTCTGGGCGGGAACGCCACCCTCGCTCTCCACCGCTGACAGTGGTTGCTGAGACCGTTGCCGTAGCAATGGCCCTGGGCCAATCAGCAGCAAGATTCCTCAACGACGTCGACGGAAAGAAAATCATATCCGTCCGGAGACACGGGCACTAACCCTACACATTATTGCGCTACAGTAATGTCCGATGTTAAATTAAAACGACAATACAAAATAGACCTGTAATTCCCCATCAGTCTGTTGAACAGCAGACACACAGGAAGTGCATGAGGAGGGCCAATAGCAGGGGACCGTGCAGACACTAGTGGGTGGAGCCTATGGATGATGGGGGTGGAGCTGAGGGGGGAGGAGGCTGGACCTGCAGCCCCCTCCCCCCGGAGGAGAGGGAGAGGGGGGAGGGGGCTATACGTGGGGGAGGGACACCATCTCCCCGTCCACCTCAAACTCCTCCACCCCGTCGGGGGAGAACAGGTAGGTGGGAGGTTTCCACGGCGACTCGTCCAGGCAGGAGGGGTAGAGCTTTCCCACAGCGCAGCGGAAGTCCTTGCCCAGGTCCCACAGGGCGCGCTCTGACACCGGCTGCCGTGGCAACCAGCGGTCCAGCTCGGCGTCGTAGCGGTAGATGGCGTAGCGCGCGCGCTCGCTCATGTGCGTCTCGCGCATGAAGATGCACAGCGAGCCGAGCAGCACCACGGCGCGCACGCACGGGTCCGAGTAGCGCTTGGCGGGGATGTTGGCGCCCGAGCGCCACTCGTTCTTGGCCACGTCGTAGATCTCCACGGCGACCGAGGAGCCGTCCACCGTGCTGGTGGGCGCACGCGCCCCCGAGTTGCTGACCACGTGCAGCCCGCCCACGTAGAAGATGAGGTCGCCGAGCGCCTGGGCCGAGGCGAAGCAGCGGCTGGTGCGCCGGCCGGCCATCTCGGCCCAGGCGTCGGCGCGGGGGAAGTAGCAGTACAGCAGGTCGTGCGTGAGCACGTAGATGCGGTCGCGCGCCGCCACCGCCGTGCTCCAGCTCCAGGCGCGCGGCAGCGGGCTCACGCCGCTCCACTCGTCCTTGCGGTCGTCGTAGCGCTCCACCGTGCGCCGGTTCAGCTCGCCGCCGCCGCTGTCTCCGCCGATGGCGTAGATGAAGCCGTCGCAGTGCACCAGCGAGGGCTTGACGCGGGCGGAGCGCATGGGCGCGCGCGCCACCCAGGCGTTCTGCTGCGCGTCCAGCCAGAAGAAGCTGGCCACGGGACGGAAGGCGGCCTGCAGCGAGCCGCCCTTGCTGGCCCCCGGCGGCTTCAGCGGCACCTGGCCCCCGGCGATGAACACGTCGTTGTCGGGCGTCACCAGCGTGCCCACCTTGTGCAGCTCGCCCGGCGGGCTGCTGAGCCGGTACACCTTCTCCGCCTGTGGGCTGTAGCACACCACGGCGTGGGCGTGGCTCGCCATCACCAGCGGACGCTCGGGCGTCGCCTCCGTGAAGATCAGCATCTCCTCCTTGGTCATGCCCAGCCTGGGCTTGAAGAACTTGGGCATGGACTTGTAGAGGCCCTGCACCACCACTGACTTGTCGTTGGGCGGCAGCCCCTGGAACCAGGCGCGCTGCGTCACCTCGGAGAGCGCGTCGATGCGGATCTGGCTGAGCACGGAGGACAGGTGCTGCGAGCGTGCCTCCATGTTGTACTCCAGCCACAGCATGGCCGCCTCGCGCACCGTCTCCTCGCGCTCCACGTTGAGGTTGTCGCTGCTCAGCACGTCCAGCAGCAGCGGGTGGGAGAGCTGCAGGAAGGCCTCCTGGCGGTACACCGCGGGGAACTTGTGCTCCAGCATGCGCTGGGCGCTCTGCTTCAGCTCGGGGCAGCTGTACAGGTCGCCCATGCTCAGCATGCGCACGCAGTTCTCCGCATTCACCTTGTTCACCAGGTAGTCGCGGCAACGCAGCAGCACGTCATCCACCTGGGGGCGCCAGAGGGACACATTAACGGGGACCACCTGAACCATCTACCCCCCCACAGAGGTTAGCCAGGCCCAGCCTACACGCCAGATGTTAGCTACCTACACGCTATATGCTAGCTGACCGCCTACAGACTAGGTGCTAGCTAGCTGCCAACAAGCTAAATTCTAGTTGCCCACAAGCTATATGCTTGCTAGCCGCCCACAGGCTAAATGTTAGCCGCCCACAAGCTATGTTTGCTAGCCGCCCACAGGCTAAATGCTAGCCGCCCACAAGCTATGTTTGCTAGCCGC
>JAODUE010000014.1:605-43116 GCA_027564755.1 Amblyopsis hoosieri
TCTCTCTCTCTCTCTCTCTCTCCCTCTCTCTCTCTCTCTCTCTCTCTCTCTCTCTCTCTCTCTCTCTCTCTCTCTCCAAAACCTCAGTCGGCAGTTTGGCTAGCAGTCATGGGCTGTGCACTTGGTTGCCGTGGCAACCGGAGAGTATCACGCCTGGGATCTCCGTGGATCCTGATGATGTCATAGCACTCTGGCAGGCGCAAGGCATTCCTTCTTTCTAAAAGACACACGCGCGCATGCACGCTCGCAAACACACACACACAGGCACACGCAAACGCAAACCATCACACACACGCACACAATTACACACACACATACGCATACACAAAATAGGACAACACATTTTGCTACGCAAGAACGCATCAAACCCTGGGGTGGCGTCCACGTAGCTTATATAGGCTATGAACCAGGCCTAACTCTTCATTGTTTAGAGGTGAAAGCAGTTGAAACCACCACTGACCACAGGGGACATTACTGAACCTCAAACGTGACATTGGACACTGTAAAGCCCTTGAATGTATAGCGTTCATAATAATGTTACATTCAATATGACCCATAATCCCTTCCTTAAGAGGAGCTATTTTCAGCAGAGCACACGCCATGTTGTTTAATGGCTAATCTGGGAAACATTCGTGCAAACACCCCCATTGGCCACATACTGTAGTTCTTCATCACACACACACACACACACACGCGCGCACACACACACACACGCACATTCACACGCACACACACACACACACACACACTCTAAGGACACAGGAACAGACAGGAACATGTCAGATTAGATGAAATAGATAGAGGTGTGTGTGTGTGCGCGTGTGTGTGTGTGTGTGCTCCGACAAGCATCTGTGAGTGTGTGTGTGTGTGTGTGTGTTTCTGACAAGCATCCATGCCTACTGTCTCGACCCTGAGGTGAAAACTACGCACTGCTGAACAGACAAACACACTGAAACTCAACGCACCATGCAGTACACTGCCTTTCATACGTTTCTCAAAGTCTCTATTCCTCCCTTTCCTTTTGCTTTGTTCTTTCCATTCCTGTTGACATCTCTCTCTCTCTCTCTCTCTCTCTCTCTCTCTCTCTCACTCTCTCTCTCTCTCTCTCTCTCAGCAGTTTAACATTCTCTCATTTCTGGAAGCCGCTTAAACGGAAAAAAGAGAAATGCACCTAGTCGTTTGCATTCTCTCTCTAAATTTCAGCATTCACGCCTCTGGCCTTGGCTGGTTTTGTGACAAGAGTGTTGCCTTGTTAAAGGCATCACAGTGACACATGCCCCGAGAGTCTAGTGCTGTCATTGGGCGAGAGAGAGATTGACAGACAGAGAAACACAAAGATGGGGTTCTCTAGAACGTAACAATACACTTCTCAACATGTAAGGTGGCAAAGCTGGTTACCATTACCACTTTAGAAGGGAGAAGCCTTCTAACGGTTTCCTTCCTCTCTACTCCCCATCAGCGCTCACATTACCCGCTACCCCTTCCCTGACCTTCAACTGTCCACTGGACTCATGTGTTTGAAACATAAACATCATGCTGGGACAGGGGGCGGGGGGTGCTTTAACACAATACCATTAGCAAAACCTCCAGAACAACTTTTTCTCATGCAGGCACGGACTGGGCATTGGGAAGCCTGGCTGCCGTTAATTGTTAACTTGACCAGCGGCAGTGAAAATGGGCCTATGGCAAGCAAGAATGAGTTGACAGAGAATCCTATATTACATTTGTGACTATTAGCAGAGACATTATATAGACGAGACATGCCACTTAGATAATTTTGAATTGAGCTCTATGTGAGAATTCTGAGTTCAAATGTGACAAGCGCATCCGTGACGTTAGCGCTCAGTTGTGGTTTTGCAACAGTTACAAATTGTGGTGGACTGTCTTTGAACAAACGACGGAAGAGGTGGATAATATATTACAAATGCACACAGCAACTGCCAGCTGCCTACCTATATTGTTAAAAGTAGGATTTGCACAATTAATTAATGAAAGAGTCCATGTGAAATGTGTAAAAACATTACGTCCTTATTTCATTAAGATCTTACCGGCCGGCAAGGTAAAAAATGAACGCCCATGCAACACATTAATCCAAATAGAAAGCACACCCATAAAAGGCACACAAACGTGGCTCGCATATCTACGTGTTATTGCAGTTGTTAATGTACTGAATGCTAATTGATTGATTGATTATGTCTTATGAATGAATAAGATTATGGGTTATTTAGTTAGTTTACCTATTAATGCCATTGAGTACTTTCTAAATAAATGCCCGGAAATTCAAAGATGGCTACCGAGTGGCGAGACTTTGCTATTAGTTAGCTGGCTGCTGTTGTTTATCATGCCTGTCAGAGAGCTATGTATCGTAACATAAAACCGTGGTGGATTAATGTTACTATATGTTACATAACGAGTCGGAACCCCCAGCGTGGAAGGTGGGCAATATATAGGTGTTGCATAATATAATCCTGCCGGTGCCATTAACCTGCTAGTTACAAGCAACAACAAAAAAATGTGCTATGTGCATATTTGCATATAGAGCGGGGGAGTGTGGTCGTGGAGATGCATTCTAATGTGTGAGCAGACAGCCTACTTAAAGCCGTCCACTTGTGATCCAAACACCTGAGATGGATGTTAATAACGCCAGCTGTGAACAGAGTGACAGCAGCCTGTGTGACATGCAGCACAGGCAGTCAATGACAAAGATATTGCACAATTAGTACCAGCATTATAATTTGAAGGTAGGATACTACAATAATATTGCCTATAACTCTGGGAAAAAATAAGTAACCAGTCTTATTTTGTGTAGAACTTTTTGAGCAAAGTTCAGTGAATGTGTGTGCGTGTGTGTGTGTGTGCGTGTGTGCGTGTGCTTCGTGCTTGAATAAAGATAATAAGGCTACAGAGTTCTGTATATCTCATTATCCAAAGCTATATATATGTAAGCTAAACATTTTGTTTGTCTAGCCTTGTACGTTTAGTTTTTAAAGGTGCACCATAGCACACTTTGAAAACTCAGTGTTATGCAGATATGCTAAGCTAGTTGTTGGTCAGTCCCATATGTTTATGTTTTTGTAATACACTGTAGATAGCCTAGCTTGCTTCCTATGAAGATAGTGGCCAAATGTAGGCCAACTAGTTTAGTGAGCGTTAGATCAGCAAATAGGGTTAGCCACTAGGGTTTGCGTGAACAGGATGGCCTGGAACAGAATTAAATACTCAGCCTGGTTTTTTGTGCCAGTATGCCCATGGTGTCATGCATCTATGACATTCACCAATATTAAAACAATATTTTTATTGTTGACAAATATATTTAATGTGTTGACAAATATATTTAATGTAAGCTCATGATATTAACCAATTTCACAATTATTTATTAATACAGCCTTTTCCTGCCTCATTTTTTCCCCTCAGCTCCCACATCCCAATGAAACCTCTGGAATCTGAATGTTTGCCAATCATAAAGATATGTTTTATTATTAACATTAATATTAATAATAATGAATTATAGAAATAATAATCAATGCACATTACATTTAAATACTTTAGCACCACAAAATGTTACTGTTAGAACGTAATTGAATAGATGAGAGCCATATTAAAATATTGAATGAGGAAGAGATGGGTGGATACGGGAAGCTGTATGCAGATACGACATCCAGTAACCACAGTCACCCAGGCAGTTAGTCAACTGTTCTAACTAGTCCCCTGAATGGAAACCCTGTGCACTGCTGCAGAGTCTTTGCAAGTCTTTCTTGGAGTAGTTAAATCCTTGTAATGTTTGATGTGATGGCACATCAAAATAAAAGCGGGGTTAGGTGAGGTTTATGGTGAAATTCTCGTATTATTTTCCAATATTGCTCATATAATCTTGGCTAAAGGAAGAAAACATCTTGTGTTTGATGATGTGATTAATGTTTCACACAAACCTGCGTTGGTCTCATTACACACGGTATTGAAATTAAAAAACACTCTACTCGCCAAGCATGAACACACATGCACTCAGACAAGTTTGCCCCCCCCATCCCCATCCCCATCCCCCCACACACACACACTCCTGAGAGCAGCTACTGGTGAAGTGAGGTGATGTGTGGTACCAGTCACAGAATGGTCCTGGGACACAGAGGGCCCTCAGAGAGACAATAACGCGCACACACACACACACACGCATGTCCGTACATACACAACACATACACACACACGCGTGCACGCGCACGTGCACTCAGAGGATTCACAGGAGACACTTTGTCAATACTTTTGAATGGTCGCCAGTCGTACTCTGTAAACAAACCATTGTTCGCCTCTCAGAACAGCAGGAGGGACAAGAGAGAGAGAAAGAAAGCGAGAGAGAAAGAGAGAGAGAAAGAAGAGACAAAACATGCCACAAAGGCAAAGGACATCACAGAGACACCGCAGGGGAACAAAGTTATAGATTCCCACAAAGGACGGGAATAAAAGGAGCCTGTAAGCATCGACAACAAAGACTTAACAAAGTAGTGCAATTGGATGAGAGAGAGAGAGAGAGAGAGAGAGAGGTCATGTCCCAATTTTTGTTTGCTGTGTATGTCCGTACATATGTATTTGCATGTACCATACATAAGTAATACATGTTAAATGTCAATTGCAATCACGTCGCTGTCAGAGACGTCAAGAAGGAAAGCATTATGGGACTGTTTTTTGGGGCATACACTGTACAGTACAATGTATAGTATAGTGTATGCATGCTAAAAAACGGTCAGTTACATGGCACAGCATGTAAACGGCAATATGTTTCATTTGCATACGTCTGTGACTAGAGAGATGGTGCAGCCTGAACAGCTGTGCCAGGTAGGCAATACACTGTCAGTGAGACACCCAACCATGTCTTTCACTGAGCCATGTCCGGAAAACCTGTGCTCACAAACACACACGCACGCATGCACACACACACACACGCGCGCACACACACACACATTATACACTCACACACCAGCCGGAGCATTAATTCAATACCAATCATTGAGGCCTGAATGACACACGAGGATCTGTCTTTACCTTCCATTCCATTGCATCATAATGCTATAAGCTAATTGCAGCTGGTTTACTGTGGAGAATTAACATAACTGCCCGAGCCTAATGCATTTAACTTGATGGAGATTAACATGCCTTTAACTCGCTGTAATGTGCTCTAAAACAACACAGTGGCAGCCATTTTAGTAAAACCCATGCAGTACTGATTAGGACTTGTATAACAGCCCATAAATGGATTCAAATGGAATGGGAATTGTCGAGTTAAGTGGTAAGACGAGACTTTTTACATTTTAAAACTTTGTATTTAGCATTTGGGTATTTATACTCTCTCTCTCTCTCTCTCTCTCTCTCCACATGCACACACACACATGCACACACATGCACACACACACACACACACATTTTACGGTGCTCATCATCTCCACTGTAGGTTTCCTTTGTTAGCATATAATAAGAATAATAACGGCAATCACACTGCCACACATATAATATCCAATACAATACAATAGACAATATAGTATCTGTGTCTGTGTGAGATGTTTCACGTGCTACACAATCTTCTGCAGCAAAATGTTAGAACCGTGGACCCACAGTTCAACCCTACATGACCACAAGCCAGTGTCAAAGGGTTGCAACCTCTTTCACATTCACCATGAGAATGTCTCATTGCTTTCTCGGGTCTTGTCTCCAGTGTCCACACGTCCACACCTTGGTGTGCCCTGGCACAATGTAGAGAGTGCAGGCAGGTATGCAGATGTACCGCGGTGTCAGAGAGTAGCACTAAGCCACTAGCTTCAGCACAAGCCGTTGATCTGAGGAGGCGATTAGCATGTACATGCTACAGCTCAAAGCTCAGGGGCTGCCTTCTACTGACCGCAAGTAATGGGGCTTGAATGAGCAGGTGTGGGTGTGGGTGGTGACTTCTAACGCGGTCTGAGTGTGTGTGTGTGTGCACGCGGGAGAGAGAGAGAGAGAGAGAGAGAGAGAGAGAGAGAGAGAGATATCTTCCTTTAATACCAATATGTATGTTGTATTTCATTTATTTTCATTGTTTCTAATCTATCACTTGTTATTGTTATTAAATGTAGCTATTTTCATCTGCTCTTGTTATTACCATGTTATGTTATTATGCTCCATGGAGAAAATTATTTTTATATATTTAATACTTTGGCAATATGTACACTGTTATGTCACGCCAATAACGTGATTTTAATTGAATTGAGAGAGAGAGAGAGAGAGAGAGAGAGAGAGAGAGAGAGAGAGAGAGAGACTATGCTTTATGTATGTGTAGAGGTCAGTCACAGAAGTGGTCCCCACCTCAATAAAGCCTCTCCATGCGTATCCACTGGGCGTGCACTGAACTTCCCCAGACAACGGGGTCTGTAGAGAGGTGGAGTCCCTCTGTTGTTTTACGCCCAGGCTGAGAGTGGGGAAGGGAGGGGTGTACGAAATTGATACACAACCCTTACAGAGGCAAAGCCTCTTAGGAATCCATCGTTTACCTCGTCACACTAAGCACACACGCTTGCACGCTTGCACGCACACACACACACAGCATGCTCCACCTCCTGTCCAAAACTAGCTGTGTCTCTCTCTCTCTCTCTCTCTCTCTCTCTCTCTCTCTCTCTCTCTGCTCCTACATCTTCTCCTCCCTGGTGCTGCAGGCCTCTGAGTCCTCTCTGTTCCTCCTGTGTTGCCTTCAGATCTCTGCTCACTCATTCATGCTCTGCTGGTTGAGACATACTGATGACCGAGTGTGGCCATTGCCAACACTAGCAATTCAATGATTTTGATTAAAAGATATACATGTGGTAAAGAAGTGTTTTACGCTGCTCGACCACTGCTCAGATTACTAAAAATATGCATATGCAGCCATATATACGCATATGCAGTAAATAATTAAGTCAATGGTGTGAACATTTCCAGAAGAATCTCTACAATTAACATTTCTAGCAGATGCTTTTATCCAAAGAATTTTACTGAGCAGAACAGATCAAACACCAGTACTTTCCAAAGATAGAGGTATTCAATAAATGATGGAGATCTTCATTTCATGGGATTGTTAGGTCCACAATGAGGTCGACTCTGAAGAGGTGGGTCTGAAGACGGCTAATGATTCTGCTGGCAGCTCATCCCCCCATTGCTACGCTATAGGTCAGAGAACATTCAAGACTGGGCTGAGCGCTACATGCGTTCCCTATTGAGCTCGGTGGACATGCTGGAAAGGACAGGAGGTAGCGATCCCAAAACATGATCTCTGTGTTCCAGGAACCTGAAACTTGATCCCCATGGGAAAGTATGATGTCACCATATAGGAGCAGGTCCTGTAGAGGGGGCTACTTTACCCCCACACCCCCCACCCATTGCTACACACAGGCAGACATACATTCCTCCTGGACAAAGTCCAATACCCAGAGGAGTGATACCAAACTCCTGACACTTTCAAACCTGAGGTTCTCCTAATCATTTAATAGATATGTGAAATAGATTCACTGTCTAACATATATGCATATGCATATAGTGCAGATGTACTACTGTATATAGCCTGGCCAGCACAAGCATAGAGATACTTCTTGTGTGATACAATTGTAAGTGATTCAGTGGTGGTTACGATAACAGCCATGTATTCCACAATTCCTAATTGATTTTAACGCAACACAGACAGTACGAAAACGACTTCCTCAATCATATTACAGTTGCACTCTTTACACATGGCTCACACAAAGTGGGCTACGTGTGAGCATTCTTGTTTTGATACTACCCAATCGTGTCATCGCAATAGAATGTGGTATGGCTACATAAGCGTATTGGCAAAACACAGACAAATGGTTATCTGAGTTGGCATGTAAATACGCACGACTGACAAGGCTGACGCGCGGAGGGAAGTGAATGCAGGCCAAAAGGGTATGCGCTGTTTTGGAACGCGCGTCAAACCCCATGGCCTTGGTGCACGAAAATCGGGTGGCATGGCCGCGTCGAAGCACAGGAAAATACTTTCTATAGCCATAATAGCCTACCACAACTTCGAGTTAAGACAACGGATAGGCCTAACATGTATGCATATCCATTATTGAGTTGACAGTGGGAACGTGGTTGTGCAAGCATTGTGAATTGGGGTCTACCTTTATAATGCTACTCCGTCGAGGAGCTGCCTTCACCGTCTCTAGCAGGATAGTGTCTGGGTCTTGGCCGACACCACCGGGAAGGATGACACCGCTCCGCCGGGCTCGGGACACTCTCGGCGGGATGAACTCCGGTGCTCCGTCGCAATGCCCATCTCCGTAGCCATCACGCTCCGACATGTCGACACGGCGTTAAGGTTTAAATCGATTTGCGCGCAAAAAATTAGTCGACACGTCGACTGTGTCTTGAATAAAGTTTCCTATGCTCGTGTGTGAGGGCCATTTAAAGAAGCATTAGGCTTGTTTGTGCGAGAAAACGCTCCTAATACCCGTTAACCAGTTGTAACTCCGCCGCTAAACACCCCCGGGGCAGCGGAGACCTGTTGGCTCTAATTGTCTTAATGATGTCGAGTCCATTACACCGAATCCGCCGTCCACAAGTAGTCTACTCTTAACTTAAATTACACTAAACTGAAATGTACTCCACATCCCATTCATTTTCACTGGGACACTGTTTATAAATCAAAGCATCATCACAGCTATGACATAGTTTGGAGGTAAACTTGAAACCTAAGCTCGTTTCTCCTGAACGTTCACAGCGCAACAAGTCCAAACATTGTCCAGTCCGTATGTCTTCGAGAAAATGTTCAGTTGTGGTCATAAGATGCTTGACCTCTGAGAGACAGCAAATGGTTAAATCGCGTATTTTGGTGGGAAACAACCCCCAATCAGGGGGACGCAGATAGATACGCCAAAGCAGTCTTGTTGAAATCCACCTTTTGTGCAAAAGGTGCAAATGCGAACTTGTTGCGTTGATCGTATTCTTCGTTATTTGTCGCTGTCCCAGAGGTGCAAGGGACTATAGTTTCGTACTATGTTAAGCAACAACAGCCGACTTATGAGGAGAATGAGGAACAACTGTCAGTTGCATCGCCTCCAGCGCGTTGCTCTCCCTTTCGTCGCTCCACTACGCTCCTCCTATATCGTTTCTAAAATTCTGATCGACGCATGGCGCATCCAATGCACTACGCCACATGTAAACCAGTAGTCTAGACGTACGGTCTGAGCCCGCGGATGGGCGGGGCTTAGAGTCGCACTCTGGAATTCCTCTCCATGTTGGCACGGCTCCAGGTGTAACTGTTGTGGGACAAAATCAAGCAAACTGGGGAATAGGGGGCAGAATGGCCGTGGAAACATATGGCTTTATGTGGACATTCTTAGTCATCAGATGGCCTCGATGCTATACTGAACAAATGGACAGTTGGGCAAGAACCAAGATAATTGCTTAATTTAGGCCTATGGGGCCTACTTCATATTCCCAGGACCCATGTGGATTTGTCTGATCTAGTCCTATAGGTTTAAATCAAAGGCAAACGAAGCCCTGCACAGTGCTTTTTGTAATTGTTGTTATGTTAAACAGAAATAGGAAATAGGAAAGGGAAGTGTTGTGGCAAAGAATAATAATATGAATTATATAGGCCTACCAGAAATAATGTTGGATTGATTTTTGTGAAAAAGTCATTGCCTGAATGCAATATAGACAATTTTTTAACAAAATGATATTAGTGCAGTATAACATGTCAATTATGATAAAAGTGGCAATGAGCATCACATTATAAACCAATATATATTTATTTATCTAGAACAATATCTTATAATTGATGTTGACTATATATAAAACTATGTTATCAAAATATTATGAACAAGTATATGTAGAATGTTCTAAGCACACTTATCTTTAATAAATATAAGCTATATAGGCTATGCCAAAAACAAGAACATGACCCATATTAAACAACGAAAATGTGGAGTATGTCTGAGCGAAAACCAGAAAGGCCTTAACCCTGTACATGCACGCGCCCTAAATCGATCGCCAGCAAATCAATTTGAAGGTGATTGTGAGAGTGCGTGTCAAATCTCCCTAGCCAATAGTGCACGTCTCAATGTGGAATTTCGTCAGTCGGTGACTGTTGTTATTATTAGTCATTAGAGCATGCATGAGACTCACCGGTGGCACCTTGCCGTTGGTATTTGTGTGAGGCGTTCTCATTTGTGGTATAAGAAGAAAGGATTTGTCATCTCTCATAACAAGCTGTAATAGAATAGCCCAGAATAGAATGTGACGATAGGTCATGAGGCATCGCTCACTTGTTGAAGCGCACTTAATGCATTATGCGCACTATTCTGTTAGCGATATGTTGTCTAAGGTTCAATATTTGTTTTATACTTCAGTTAAACCCATAATTTATCCATCCTGTCTCAATCCAATTAAATCTTGCTTCACAGTCTTGTGGGAACAATATATTATGTGTGCATGTGTGTGTGTGTGTGTGTGTGTGTGTGTGTGTGTGTGTGCATGTTTGTGTGTGAGTAGGTAAACTGTTGGTCATGGTCGCAATAAAGTATGCTGTTGTAGCCCATTCAAGACCTCTACTACAAAGGAACAGTTCATCCTCCATAAACACCACTCTCTCTCTCCCTCACTCACACACATATACACACACACACACACACACACACACACACACACACACCTTGCACATTCAGACACAAACACTGACCTTACACAGCATGGAAGCACAGCTTTAACGGATGCATGATCTTGTCTGCCACTAAATGTCACACCAACATCTCAGACCAAAACAAATGCACACACACACACGCACACACACGCACACACACGCACACACACACACACACACACACACACACACACACACTAACCTGCAGTCTGACCTGTTCTAAAAACAGAAGGAGCTGGTGGAAGGAGTGTGATGTAATTCTCTGTTCAGGACCCAATTACTCCAATACATGTTTACATTGACAATAATTGTTTTGCTATTGTTTCAAATGTTGTATAGGGCATTTTTAGGCTTACAACAGCACACTCAATGTAGGCATAGGGGAGCCTAAAGTAAACTAGTAAAGTTTCTGTTATTAGACAATATCAAGCATGCTAGTTATTATTACACTACTATTAGCATAAGTGGTGCCTTGCCTTCAGAGAAAAAAAAAACAGCCTGCAATAATTCCCTGTCTGGGTGGTCAGTTCATACTTATGTGAACTGGCTGTGTTATCAGAAGATTGGTTAAGTAAATAGTTGAAAATTATGCAACTATTGCTTAGTACTGTACATATGAGTTTTTTATCAACATGGCGACTGCTCTGTCAAACAATGTTCACACTTGGGTTTATTGCAATAACAAATAGCCTAGGCTTACTTCCATTGGTTTCTGTTATTCTCAGAGAAGTCCAAATTGGGATATTTCTGTCGATTGTAGAACATTTCATTGGCTCAGGCTCTTTAAACGTTAATTCTCTCCGACATCCATTTACAGAGCTCTATGTGGGTGTACAGTAGCAGCTTATGTGTGTGTTTGTGTGAGTGTATGTGTGTGTGTATGAAGAGATTGGGGGGATCTATGTACTGTATTTTGGTTGGGGTTAATACACTAAACCCAATGAAGAGCCTGTTTTCGTGGCTGTTGTCATTCTTCAGTTGGCATAACCCCCCTCCCCCGCTGGGTCAAAGCGATGGTCTCACACCTGCTTGCACACTGAATAAAACAAAAGCCTCATTGTTTTGTCATCTCGGTAGCTTGCCCAACATTCCTCTTTTATTTCAGTGCAATAAAGTCATTTAAATCTGAGGCTTATAATATGTATATTCAGGCTACTGATATAAAATAATGTAATGTTCAATATCTGCATTACAAGATAGGATATGCCTGGGACAATTACACCAAATCAGTCATACAATCAATGGTTAACAAATAAAAATTAACTTTTCAGTTTACAGTGATAAATTGCATTTCTGCTTTTGTCATGTGTGTCAAACAGATATAACAGGATATATATAACAGAGCAAATGCAAATGCAAGACCAAGAAATAGCTAGCCTATCTAAATTCAATCGTCAACCGCTATCACAATGTTTAGCACTAGATGGCGCCATGATCACAGAAAAAGAAAGAAAACTTAGGACCAGGCATGTCTTATGTGAAAATTCATCCTCATTGCAAACAATGGTGGGTAGCCTACTTATCTGTAGAATATTACTTCTGTTAATTACAACATCAAATTTAACATCATTAAATTACCATTTATTGACCGACCATACACTAGAAACTAAATTGAGAACTATTATTGAAATTATGCTTTTTTCACACTCTAGCTATAGATGAATCCTTCAAAACTATCTTTCAAAATCATAACTTTTGTAATTATGTTGAGAAATCGCACACAGGGGAAGACATTAAAGGTCCCTGGTCATCACAATTATTTAATGTATGCACTGTCCAGTTCCTTCACATCTGTGTTTGACAAAAGCTCGAGCACAGGTCTTTTCCAGTGTGTCCTGGCCAGGTGGAGAACCTTAACTTAAGTTTCCTGTCAGGACGTATTACCCCTCAAGGCCCTGGTGTGTGTGATGTGACACCAAATTGTTAGTTGCTGTTTGGTGTTATGTGGTAATGGGAATGATTGTAAAATGTTAAAACAGTGAGAACATACAATGCTAAACTAGAGTAACAATATTCAGAAAACAATATTTACACCAGTATATTGTGACCTGAAATGATTCTGAACAGAGTAATCGTCTGCAGGTGCTTATACTTCACAGCTGGCTAGTAGGAAGTCGACCTTGTGCTAGGCGACACAAAGGGATAAATATATTCTCAGTCTACATTTCTAATGGATTTTAAGTACATTCTTCTTTGCGTTCCTTTAATAATTCCCACCCATCTGTTTCCTTCCTTCCTTTAATTCATTCAGACAAATGACTGTTTTAGGTGAATGACAATGTCCCTGTCACTGTAGAGGGTTAACATTAGTCAGAATCCTCACATGAAAATACCATTGTATGAAGTAACACGCTGACCAAAACCCTTCTGTAAACTCAATAAATAGTAGCCAAACACCAAGGAACCTGGAACAGCACCCTCTACAGGTTTGACACAGGTAATCGCAATTACCTTTACTGATTTGCCCAAACGTCTCATGGTGTCAGTTGGCAAGTGATATCAGCTTGTACTTTTAACACCACCTGTGTTTAACCTGTAGACTCTACAGCAGGCCTGGGCAAAGTCAGGCCCGGGGCCGGATGCGGCCCTTTGAGACATTCTACCTGGCCCGACCGGTACATCAAACATAAAAATTATAATAATACAACATAACATTTCTTGACGAGCTCTGCCGAATGTTACTTGATTTACTGCTGCGTAAAAGAAAACATAGTTAAAGTCAACTGTTAGGTTTGATTATGAAAATGGTGTTGCATAGGAATTGCCTATATTCATATATATGCAAGTTAACAAAGTCAGCTGTTTTGTGTTTTATTTTAAAATGTGTTAACAAAGTAACGTGGCCCGCAAAGTTCTCTGACGTTTTCAATGTGGCCCCCAAGTGAAAATAATTGCCCACCCCTGCTCTACAGTGTAGAGTGTACAGTTCTGGTCTGATTTTATCTGGGCTGCTTGTTGCTTTGGTTACCACTTTAAACAAATTATATATTTTAGCCACTGGATGCAGTGTGGTGATAAGATGGTTTAATAAATGTGTCTGCTTTCATTTCATATTCTAAACATGTTGGTATGACATCTTCTTGAAGACTGCTTCAAGGCAAATTAATCTTCACATATTTTGCATGTTTACACTACATAGGTAAATATGTAGTGCCCCAATCAAAGGCTTAGAAGCACCAAATACTTTACTGTAATAGTACTAGATGTTACAGTGATGGCAGTATGTTTGTCATGTAGTTCAGCACAGTGACATAAATGTTTCAATACTAATTATCATCCCAGGGGCCCTGCAGAATGGCCCCATATGCAGCAATCAGTGTGATGTTAAAATAGATCCAAACGCTGACTGGCACAGGAACAGAGAGAGAGAGAGAGAGAGAGAGAGAGAGAGAGAGAGAGAGCACACTTGGTGGTGGTTTGTATATAAGGGACTGCAGCTCACATTGCTGTCTCAGTTTCAGTTGGCTCTTCATGGCTCACTTACCCCCCTGTGTGTGTGTGTGTGTGTGTGTGTGTGTGTGTGCGCGCTTGCATGTGTGTGTGTGTGCGTGTGTGTGCGTGTGTGCGCGTTTAGGTGTGTGTGTGCGTGTGCGTGTGCGTGTGTGTGTGTGTGCATGTGAAAGAGGGTGAAAGTGTGAGATTAAACATCAGATCTCTCATTTTAAATGTGTTGTTTAAATAAGTGTCCTTATGAAACACACTGAGAGCTGTTTTAAATGAGACACACAGGACCTATTTTAACTGTTATCTGTTGATGTCCATACACCTAACGCTAACCCTAACCAAATGAAACCTTAACCAATGTAACCATGACACACACACACACACACACACACACACACACACACACACACACACACACACACACACACACACACACACACACACACGTGCATGCTCAAATAGGTTATTATTTCACTTTTATGAGTTGATGTAGCTGTGCATGTCTGCTCATTCTTACTGAAGGTTTATCCTAGCGTATTTTGTTTGGCTCAGCTATTAGTGGTCCAGACTGGATTGGTAAGAGAGCGATTGGTGAATTCATGGAGAGAATGTCAGTGTGTGTGTGAGCATGTGTGTATTTATGTGTGATTGATGCACTGTATATTGCATGTATTATTGCACCATGCTATGAAAACGTCTACTGGGTGGTCTTTTACCGGGGTTAAAGTCGCTATACCCATACTTACCAGCATTATGTAAAGAAGCCCTTTCAACAAAGAACTGTTAAAAACTACTCCTAACTACTCCTCTATGTCCTAATAAAATACATATACGGTATAAATACTGGACAAAATTGGTCATGACTGAAATAATACTGACAACTTGTTATAAAAGAGTAGAACATCAAGACACAAATCGAGGGACTCCATACCACCACATTTCTGCCCCATATTTTGAAACACAATATTCCACTAAGACGTGTGTGGGGAGGGGTAGAGGACAGGGCTGCAGTGCAAGCACACAGCATTTAAGAAATGGAAACACGTGCAGGACTGCAGTCAAAGGTTCGAGTCCAAACTGGTTAGATATTCTTTTAATATTCCAAAAAAAAAGATTGATTCTGGGATGACAACACTATTTTAAGAATAAAAACAAAAACGCACAAATAAAACAAGCTACGTGGATACTAGCGTCTAGACGAGCCTAGCTAGCAGGCACCACTACCACAGCCACAGTGAGAAAATCGTTTGCTGGTCAGTCAAGAATATGGTTGTTTGTTTCGCCACCTCCTCCTCTTCACCACCACTCGTCCCTCCCACGTCCCGCCCTCTTGCCAGCAGCCACGCTTTCCTCTTTGCTCTTTCAGTCCATATAAAAGCCATAATGTGTTTTGCCTTTGTAAGTGCACATTTGCGGCTTAGCTTGCTCAGTAGGCCTACCATTTTCTGTTGGTAAATTCATGGTGGCACGCTGAGACCAGTTTGTGCCCACCGGGCGTTTTACGCTCTTTTGTAACTTTTACCCCCTTCCAAACTTTCTACAGGGGACCGCTTCACGCTTCTGAGACATAGCTAGCTAAATGGGAGTGATTTTTCTAAAACATCCGTTTGGAACCTGTTTAAAAATATGCGTAATTGTTTTTGTTTATGAGTAACTTTGATTGGAATTCTGTAATTAATCGTGGTAGGAGGATTCATTATAACATGTACGGAGGATGGAGCTGCACCGTTAAGTTGGTTTAAAAAAAAAAAAGAAAGAAAAGGAAAGCTCCCGTGCTGTGCTGTGTTAAGAGCTTCACATCCCGCCTCAAGAAAACATGGGCTGTGGACTGCGTAAACTGGAGGACCCAGAAGACAGCAGCCCAGGGAAGATTTACTCCACTTTGAAGAGACCCCAAGTAGAGACCAAGACAGACACAGTTTACGAGTATGTGCTACTCGACTTCAGCTTGGAAGGTAGGTTAGAGTGAAAAATTGGCAATGAAATTCAGGCAGACTGGGTCACTGGGATATCATATATGAGCATATAGATCAGACAGGGTGGGGTTATTGAAGGTTCAATCAGGTGTCTTATTTAATAGTTGGAGTTGTTGGGTTATTCATTTGGCATTTACACTCGTGTAGTGTGGAGTATTCAGCTCATTTAGTTTATCCTAGCAACAGGGCTGTTCATTCATTCTACCTGGAAATGGGTCAGAGAAGGGTTTTCATTCTAGTAGACTTCGTACTGAATTACTGAAGTTCATGAATGCGCGCATGCGCACACACTCCATACATAAACATTCCTGCATACTAATTTGAAAGGCATGCACTATACCACTTTCCATTAGGTATTTTGCTACGAGAATTATGCAGGATTTTATTATGCAGGATAATCCCAATGGTTTAAAATGCCATTTTACAAGGATAATCCCTTCACGACCCACAACCCTGACCGGCTGTTTTGTCTGTGGCCTATTTGGAAGGAAATGGTGATTACACTGTTGAATGGAGGCACTCCTGTGTGCAAAGCAATTGTTTTTGATATGATTAAAACAAATATGTGTGATATGATTAAAATTAATATGTGTATATGCCATGACTAAAAATGAGCAACCTAGTGAGTTGTGTCTAAATTAGGACTGAATCAAGTAGAATATTTCTTCTCATGGGAGGTGCTGCTATTTGATGGGCATTATCTTTTGTAGAGGCTGCTTCCATTAGTTATACATCTAGTCTACCCAGACAGATCAATTCCAGAGGAGATTAATGTAATAGTAGCAAGGTAACAAGTAGTAATAACGTGTTATATGAAGACTACCACTGAGCTGCAGAGAGTGATATACTGAATGTTTTTATCATTGTTGTTTCTAAAAATGAACATAATAAAGAAATGCATTTAAGTCTCTGTCTTATTACACAAAATAATAGGTAATTAAAGCAATATGACAAGTTTGAATAGATGGCAATATAAAATATAGCTTATAGTCTTATATATTTCTGATTTAAAAGTGTTTTGCATTCCTCTCTACTCCCCTGTCCCTTTAGCTCCCAGAGGCTAACACAGTTCTCTGCCCCTCCATGACAGTTTAAGACATCAGCAGGCAAACATTTAGGGATGCTGTGGGACGTTCCTCTTCTTTCTAAATACCAGTATGACGCATGGTGAAAGTCAATATGGTTATAATATTGATTCAACTTGCCTTGTTACACTATGCATGTGTTATGGGTCTTCCCTAGGTAGCTACACTACAGGCTCCCTCTTAATTAAAGTTGCTATAGCAGCCTACATTACAGTCTTGGCTTCACTGTAGGTTTTATATCAAGCTGGGTGTAAATGAATCACAGTGGCTGCTGGCAGCTCCAAACACTGATGAATGTCTCACGTTTGTCATGTGCAGCCTAGTCACGATAGTAGTACTTACCAAAACTGCTGAGGATGCTGTTGAGAGTGTTGTTGTCTTTAACGTTTGTGTTGAAACGGCTACTGCATTTTATTGCACTTTCACATGGGTTTTGGTTAGTATTGCTAGGAAACTGCCCACTGACCTGACATGCCAGATGGATTGTTAGACGCCCATAGCTATCACCATGCCACTGGTTGGTCAGATCAATTGCTACTCGGATGCAGTCGCAAGGATTTTGCTTTCCAGACGATTCTTGCGGCACCAAGTTAAACTGAAGCGATATCAGGATGGTTACAATGATAACTGCCTACCTGGCTAAAGATACGGTCTTACATGCAATCAGATGTGTGTGGGATGGATCATCACACAACACACACGCGCACATAGCCAGTTGATTTCATGTGGAGGGGTTCCCAGCTAACCGGCATTGTCTTTTGACCTCAACCTTGATTCTGCTTGTACATGACCTGTTAGTGGATTGAGCCCATATCTGTCAGACAGTTAATTGGGTGTGGGCTACATGAGCAGAGTCCCGTTGATGTTCTGACCTATCCAGAAAAGTGGAGATAACTTTCAAATGAGCTGTGATAGGCTATATTGCCTTGAATGAACATACACTCTGTAAAATATAAAGGCATGGTCTTGATTCTGCTTGTCCATGAGCTGCACCTTAAATGGGGTGATGCTGGGTGAACATGCTGTTTGATGGTATGAAGGTATGCAGCTTCAGGCAATGTACCGGAGCTACAATAGCTGAATGTGTCAGTGGGTTTCTAGTTCCAAGCTGCACCTGGATAGCAGATGCCTGATGGCCAAGAGGTCTACAGCAGATTTGTCTCATGTTGGGTCATACAGAAGGTAGTGTGGTCTTTGTTTTGTACTGAATTAGATGAACATTACACTGCTAGCGTTCCTCTATTGTAAAGCTTTTCAAGGGTGAGTTGTTCATCACATGTGACCATAGATGTATATTTGAGTACAGTTCCTTAAAATGACTGATGACAAGTGCAATGGCTTGTGCATGAGAATCATGTATGGTGTGAGAAGCATCTTCTATGCTAAGATTCTAATGATAAGGTAAGGCTAATTGTACAGTGTTTTGGGAGGGGCAGTTTGTTATATTTTCTCCCATCCAACTTCTTTATATTTCAATGTATAATGAAGAGCAATTTCCCTTATTGAATACCAGTACAATTAAAGTTCCTTACATTGTATCATCCTTAACTTTGTATTGCAACACCATTGAATGAGATCATGATACTAGGCTAGGATACCAGGCCTACTGGGATGTCAAGATGCTATACAGTGTACAGTATGTACTGTACACGGTATAGTATATACTGTACATGGTATAGTGTATTATACTGTACATGGTATAGTGTATGTACTGTACATGGTATAGTGTATTATAATGTACATGGTATAGTGTACTGTATATACTGTATATGGTATAGTGTATACTGTACATGGTGTGTGTATATACTGTACATGTTATAGTATATACTGTACATGGTATAGTGTATACACTGTACATGGTATAATATATACTGTACATGGTATAGTATATACTGTACATGGTATAGTGTGTATATACTGTACATGGTATAGTGTATACTGTACATGTTATAGTATATACTGTATATGGTATAGTGTATTATACTGTACATGGTATAGTGTATACTGTATATGGTATAGTGTAATACTGTAAATGGTATAGTGTATATTGTACCTGTTATAGTATATACTGTACATGGTATAGTGTATACTGTACATGTTATAGTGTATAATGTACATGGTATAGTATATACTGTACATGGTGTAGTGTATACTGTACTGTGTGCCATGTGTTGACTGCTAATATCTACTGATGTGTAGAAGATGGCAGGCTTTGGCCATACCGCCCAACCTGCCCTTGTGTGTCCTTGAAACCATAGGACACATACACAGTGCCCGTCACATATGTACACGCATCTCAGTCTGTGCCTCTTCCTATAGCGTGCACGCACACACACACACACACACACACACACACACACACACGTGCACACATCCCCTCCCGGTCAGTAGCAGCAGACCTCTCTGGCTCCCATTCTTCATGGTGGGAGAGATGCAGGCCTGTATCCAGGGGAAGGCAGCACATCAACATGCTAATCAAAGTAGGCTGCTTCCTCCAAGGTGATTAGCACCATCTGGGCCCACGGCCCACACACACACACACACACAGAGTGAACAAGCCACATTCTTAGGGGGTTTACGTTTTGGCATGACCTTTGTGTGTGTGTCAGTATTGATTTTGTACAGCTACTTTTGTATGAGACCTTAAAGGGCATCTCCTCTGTTGTGCTACAGCACGCCCAGGACCACACAGTCTGTGTCTGTAGGGTAGAAGGGTGTGGTTGTAGACTGTGGAGGGGGGGTAGAGAGGGATGCAGGGCACAGGACACCTCGCCAAGCTTGTTTCAGATAGAAACCTGTAATGTTGTTTTCAACCACAGGCGGCATGTGTGGACAAAAAGTACTGTATCTTTTAGAAGACAGAAGGCTGTCTTTAGTTAGTGAATGACAGAACCTCACTACTGCAGCCATCTATAAAGCCCGGGGCCACACTCTTCAGTGAGCACATAATAAAGATGGGAGATGTGGGGATGGAAGGTCACATGACGTGGTGCGTGGAGAGATGTCCTGAGGTGGACTGTATTAGTATTTGGATGGATGGATGGATTATTGGGGGAAGGAATGGCTCAAATGAATGCAGTAAGCACTCTTGAAAGAGAATGCTACAGACAGACTTTTTCTATTTGTGGGCAATCTGGGCACAATCCAATCTTCTGTAATCTCTCCACTTGGTATCTAGTGGTTTGGTACAGGATTATTTGAGATTAAAACAATGGATGCATTAAATGTTGAAGGGGAAAGTAAGGGCAGAGCAGAAAGTGAGCCGGCTAACTCGGAATAACACAGTCGCTGAGGGAAGTCAGTTTCCTGCCAGCCTGACTGTGTTTCTGCCCGAGCTCAAATGATCCTTGATTGACGTTAATGTGCCTGATGTGGGACTAATGTAGTGTAATGATATGCTGACAGAAATGTCCCCATTAGGCAGGTTAAGGGCCTACTCAACGCAGGGTTGTTCATCCGCTAAGCCTCTGATGTCTTGCCTTAACGCAGCGTGTCTAAAATGGAGAATTATGTCCCTCTTTTGTGTTTCCACCTCAAACTACTCAAGTGTTTTTCTTTTTTTTAAACACACTGCATCTCTGTTGTAAACTGACTGCAGCTGCCAAGTGGGTCTCTTCTCTTTAACATTCCCACAAGCGCTCTCTTTTAACACTCAGGTTTGTATAATCTCTCTTGTAGGACTCGGAGAGCAGTGCTCTCTGAAACACACACACACACCTCTTTGTAGTTCCCTCTTACATATCCCTCCCATCCTTTCCTCTATTTCCCAGTTTGCCCTGTTCCTGTCTACCGTCGCTCGTCTTCCCTGTGTGTCTCAATCCCACGGCTGTTTCCCACTCATCGTCTAGCCCCCTCCCCATCCCCCGCACCCCCTTCTACCCCTCCCCCCCTCCTCCCCCGCACACTGAACAGAGGCGTCAGTGTGTGGGCGGATGAGGGACTGATGGAGAAGAGTGTGTGTGTGAGCCAGACAGTGAACAGCCTGACATCATGGGTTCCCTCAGGGTCTGTATTGTAGCTTGACACCTAGATGTGAGTGAGCCCCTCCTTCTCCTCCCCCCCACCACACACACACACACACACAAGCGAGCAGGTTTGATCGGGGGCTCATGCCTGCTGCCCATATAGGGTGGTCAGTGGTAAGGGCGACCACAGGGTCAGCCTTCAGGTCATTTGGGTTGGTCACGCCTTCTCTGCCCGCTCCTAATGCCTTCTGATGCTATAAGGCTTTTGTGTCAGAGGCGGTCGTAAGACTGGGCTTGTGTCAAGGACAGACGGACATACGGACTCTGTCCTTGGCTCGGCTTGATCTCATCTCAGGGGTGTGTGAATGTCTTTAGACCGTTTTCCCGCTGTCTAAATGCATACCAGTGTGCTTTATATGTAACCTTCTCTTAACAAGCTGTGTGTGTGTGCGCGGCACACTTCCAGCCCCTCTGTGAACAGTCACTCTTTGTGAGCATAAGAAGTGTGTTGATGACGGCCACAGGGCCCTCTAGTCAGACCCGTGAGAACAGCAGCAACAGAAACGAAAACAACAAGCGACTCAAGGTGCATGTAAACAAGGTACACTGTAGCCAACTTAGAATTATTGCTTGAACTCAACTCATTCTGGCATGCACAACATGTAGATAATGTATGCTGCACACACATTCTCTTATCCTTAATTTATTTAATATTATAGGGACTATAGTCTAAACATTTTCGTAGTAGGGATGCACCATTTGCTTTTTTTCCTGGCCGGTTCCAATTACAGTTTTTTGTCAAGCCTGTTTAGTGTAAAAAAAGATGATTTTACAGGTCTGTCATTTAGATACAGATATATTTAGTTTAAAATGTACTCACATTTTATGGCCCCTTCATCATACTTCAGGGCTGCAGCCTGCTCTGGAAGCTAGTGACTAACTTTTCCCATTGAGGTACATAGTGATATTACAAGGGTACGGACCGGACCCAGCTGTTCATTTCAGAAAATATCTACAACACAGTATAGTTGTCTTTGACATAACTGATATTTCTTATACCTCTTTTGATAATTTTGGTTGTGTTTTTTTCTTTTTTTATTTTGCTTTTAAACATTGTACACATATGACCTTTAACTGTCTGTTACGGCCTGGCTCGAGCTGTAACTAAACAAACACAAAAATCCAAACTAACTAACAGAATAACATACAGTGAGGTGTGAATGTCTGTAGGCATATGTACTGAATATAAATGGCATGTATGGTGCCAGGAGGGTCTCGGAGCAGAGCCAGTGTGCTGCAACCATAGACTATTAGAGAAGAAGAAAGTGGCGGCTCGGTCTTACCAAGTATTTGCTCATTGTCACAGTGAAGCGCGATTTTCTAATTAAGGGTGTCGCCATATTGGGAAAGTGGTTCACATGCGCAGTGCAAACAGAAGATTATGTTGCAACCTGTATGTGCGTATGTGCATAAAATAACAGACGTTTTTGTTTTGAACTGTACTGTTATATTTGTAGGCATGTTTTGTTTAATATTTAACATTTACACTAAAAGTAGGACCGATATTGTGCTCGCAAATACGCCGCTTGTTGCTCGTGCAAGAGAAATGCACGGGCAGCTCAGGCACAAGCGTTGGACTATGTCGCATGATGATGACGTCATGGCAAACAATCGTCCAAACTGGCTTTATTGACATTGTTAGAAAAAATATATGTACATAAGCACTAGAGATGCACCGATTGACCGGACAGAAATCGGCAAACCTGCAATCGGCAAATTCAACAAATTCCTATGACGGCGAGCGCTGGCTTAAAACGTGAGATTTAAAATCTGCATCTAAATGACCGAGCTGTACAATAAAATCAGAATCGGTTAAAACCGGAACGGCCGGTCAGACTTGACAAAAACCGGTAATCGGAATCGGTCAGGAAAAAATGCAATCGGTGCATCCCTAATAAGCACAAAGAGAATATTATTAAGCACCATATGAACCAAGTGCGGCACCTGAGCATTTTTTTGCTTTTGTGGAGCAAGTTTCACTAATAATAAATTCATGAATGGGGTGTGTACTGCAGTTGGTCCTATAGGCTGCAGTACCACCCGTCGCCACACGTCACGGCTGCTTCAAGCCTAAAGTCAGACTCTGCCCCCCTGGCTGCAACACACCTATACAAGTGAAATGCCCAGGTGCACTCTGTTAGACTAATTAGGGCCTACCCAGCCAATAAGGAGAATACAATCACATGCCTGTTAAAACAAGGCAGGGCCGTCAGACTGTTTTATGTCAACAACACGGTTGTAAATACAATATTTTCGAGGTCATATCCATATATCGCACGATAAGTTGATATAGTAGCCTAATTATTGTGACAGGCGTACTTAGCTCAAAATTATTATGTACTTGATAATGTACAGTTTAGGCCCGGGGGACTTTGACAGGACCTTTTGAATGGGAGAGAATTGAATGAGCCTCATTTCCATAAGTTGTGCAGTAGCCTGTAAACATCTGCAGGATGTACAACAGTCATTAGTAAAGTGAGAAAGTGAGCAGTAGATATGGATGGTTCAGATCAGCCACTCTGAGCAGTATACTTTCTACTGGCTGGTCACATCTGGAGGCACCATGCTATAAATGTGTGTGTATGTTTATAGAAACATTATGTAAGCACATGTTCTCCCTCAACATGCCGGCGGTGGGTTGGTGGTTTTATTGTGGGGCTTCTCCCAGGAAACAAGCTAAAAGTGAAGCAACTGCTCAGCTACCAGACTTGAATTTGGTACTTATAGGGTGGGGCCTTTTGTTTTGTAATGGGCCAGGTCATGTACCACTTTATATCCCATACCATCATTTATATTAACCTTCACACAGACATGCGTTTATAAGCAATATCCTCAAATCTCAATTAGACTAATTTCTAACTAATTTACTACTAAAGAAAGATGACTAACCTGTTTCATATAAGTGGAAACATTTGTAAAGCGTAAAAAACATGATATTTGAATTGTTATTCTGTCTGATAAATCTATTCTACTGCTATTTATTAAAGTGTACCTGCACCCCAGCTCTGAGCCTGACTCCACCCGCTGCACAACTTTGAAAAATGCGTAAAAAGGAGCTGGGGGAGGGGAGGGGCTTAGAGGAAGACCGACATTGACGTTAACATTTGAATTTGATGACGTTTGAGTGGACAGAGTGGACCGTGGCTAACCAGCTAGGTCCTGGGGTGATTTTTAATGGATAGCTTCTGTTTTTAGCCCATAAAATGCAGATTTGTATAAAAACTGGAATTATGTCAATATTAACACCATTGCATTGATGTGTCTCATCACAGATCAATCATATTACTTTATTTTCAGCTCTATAAACAAATTTTAGGGTGCAGGTACACCTTAACTTTCTTACGAAATGTAAAATATTTCTTAGTAAACAATGTCTCACATTATGGCAACTTTTCCAATGTAAACAAGTAAACAGCAAGCTGATTGGTCAATGTAATCCCCAGCCATTTCTATGAGGTGGTGGGTCTCCAGGGTTTAGACACACCCTTGATCTGCTGTAATGAGAATAAGGCGTGCCTGCCAGTCTATAGCCGACGTGTCCATGTGTGCAGGCAGCAGGCCTACGGTGCAGTACGTGTCGTCCCTGTGTGAGCTGCCCCAGGCCCTGCAGGCCTACTACACACAGGGCTATGTGCTGGCTGCCCTGCACCCCATCATCCTGTCTGTGGGACGCAGACCCTCCCTGCCCTTCAGCCTGCTTTACCGAGCTATACTGGCCCGGCCGCGGCCCAGGCAGGTGGACACACGCACGTACACACACACACACACACACACACACACACACACACACACACACACACACACACACACACACACACACACACACACATACACATATGCTAGGACCTGCATAGACAGGCGTTGCCAGGACATTAGTTTGGCTGTGTTTACATGCATGCATATGTGCAAGTGTATGCAGTGTTTTTTTCTGAAAATAACGGACGTCAGACTGCATGTCGATCCCAATAAGCCAGTTCTACTTTTACTGTGTGTATACATGCAGCCCTGAATAGTCCAAATGATGTGAAATGACACTATAGACATGTATTTGGGACATGCTGTTTCCATCACCTGTATCTCATATTTGGAGAGTTGTCATATTCTCAATAATAGTGGAATATGCATGTGCATGTATATACGGCTATTGGTCACTGTCACTTTATATACATTTGTATACACTCACCTATCAACCGGTCTGCATGCACACACACACATCCACCCAGCCACAAACATGTGCTCTGGTAAATACATGAATGAGAGCTGAAGACCCTCCATATTTAATGCTAACCCCCAGGAGGTGGTGGCCAGTCAGCCAGTGTCTGGCAGAGGACACTATAAAGCATGCCATGGCTTGGTTTGGTCATCGCGCCAGCCTATCGGACACACTCCAGCATTGCCATTGGATTGCCATTGGCTAGAAATCTTTCCTGACAACAGTGGTGCGGTTCTGACCTGCATTTTCAAAGCAGTAGTGAACCCTTAGCTTTCTCAACCTGGTACTAAATTGTGAGAAAATATAAACTAATTCCTTGTCCTCCATATGCAGATTTGGAAAGTATCAGTTTATTTTCATCCTCCATTTTCTTCCATTGTTTCACAAACTAAGTTATAGTACATATTTCTAGTACACAAAATGTATTTGCACGTAAGTTAAAAACATTGATGCAAACTTATCAATGCAGTTATATATGTAATGATATATCAGTGTCTCCCAAAAAAATGCTGTTATGTATTAGAAGTAAATGTATCAAATATAAATTGTACTGGGTTAATTTTGGGGAAAAAAAACATTCAGCTATGTCTTAATGAATAGGTATTATGTCTATGTTTGGCACAAACTGGTTATGAAGTATATGAATCTCTAGAAAAATGAATTACAAATATAATCTAAATATACTGTAAATGTAAAACAATAACTATATATATATATTTTTTTTTTTGTTTTGTTTTTATAAATATATTTATGTAGCCTAAGTTGTTGTTAACCATTTCTGTAAGTGTTTTGATGGTAACTGTAGTCACCTCATGCTGAGCCAATGCATGATTTTAATGTTCATGTCTGCACCTCAATGAACACTTTAAATGGAATCAGTCAGGTCACAGCAGTTAACCTTGTAGTCTGCATTTAAAGGTGGGGTTAGCATTTCTAATCCAATACACTTTGTCAAGCTCACTGTCTGTTTGAAGTCTTTCTCCAGCATCGCTTAACACACCTTTAATAGAACACTGTAGCTATCAGTCAAAATGGTCTTGTTTACAGTGATCATTGCTCTTGTTCAGTCAGCATCTAATTAAGTGTGTGTGTGTGTGTGCACGTATGTGTGTCCTCCCTCAGTAAGCAGGTAGTGTCCATGTGCCACAGTGTGCCAATGCTGAGAGTGGAGGAATGGCCGCTACCTGGAGAATCACTAACTGGAGACACTGTCAGAGCACTCATCGACAGGGTCAGCCACACACCGCATCAGCACGCCATTCACTGTGACATACGGCACAGTGAATGGCCACATATACAATACATGTGGCTTTAGCCTACATTGCAATACTGTTAAATGGAGCTAAGACATACAACGAAAGCACATCTGTTTAGTATTGATGATTGTCTGGATGGAAGTCTGGAAAATGTGCATGAAGCCTGATATTTCGTGTGCTGCCTAACGTCAAGGTGTTCTAACATGGCTCACTCACTGGCAGGTGAACAGCAGTGCCCGTGGGGGCGTTAGTTTCGCCGGCTCGGTGCTCCAGCAGGTGGGCTGCTGCTCACCGCCTCGCTCTCCCCCTCGCACTCCTCCCGGAGAGCGAGAGGTGGAGGGGAACACCTACAGCCCAGGTGAGATGTCTCCGTAGCAACAATACACCCACCATGTGATAAAACAGACAAGAAACAAACAAGGAACATGTCCGTAGTGTTGCTATGGCATAGAAAATGAAGAGGGTTGGTTTCTTCCTCTCTGTCTTTTCTCATATGCGTTTCATTGAATACTCTAAATACCACCATTACATTTTATACCACACATATCAAGAGATTATCAGTGGCTGTCAACGGAAGGATCCACAATCTAATCTTCATTTTAATCTCTCTCTCGGTTCAGACCTGAGGTTGCTGGTCTTCTTCCATGCTTGGGCCCCAGGTCGTGCTCCACAGGACGCTCTGGCCTGTCAGTACCACCAGGGGGCACTGTCGATGCGCGTCTCCAGGAAGGGACAGGTGGTCAGTGCTCTGGAGGCTGATTGGCTAGAGTTGACCGCCGCCTACTACCGCAAAGGCTGGTCATTGGTGGACTCGTTTGTCTACTGGGACACGCCAAAAGGTACTGCTGCATTGTGGGTAGTGTTTGATGTGTAGTTAAAAGGTATACTAAGGAAGAGTTTCCCCTCGATCAAGTCTTGATTTGACCATGTGGGAGTAAAGATACGTTACATTATCCTAATAATCAGACAGAGGGTTCTGGTCAGAAATGCTAACTTCAAATATAAGCAAGCTAATGTAGCCACAGTAGAGATAGTATTTTTCTTTTCTTTATTTGTGTCTTGGTGCGCGTTACTATTTGGGATGAATAGTGTTGGTGCAGGTGTATTAGCAACAATCATAACAAGAGATTGAAAAGTGCCCAATTAGACCATTCTGTCTGGCAGTTCATTGTGTGTCGTTCAAGTGTTTTCTCATAAAACATTAAAGATGTTTCCCCTTGTTCAGACTGCACAAATATAAATACGAACCCTCTCACTGGATCATCCACTTCCTGTTTGGTCTTTGTCCCACTGCATCTAAATTTGGAGCTGTGCTTCTAACCTTAGCGACCTCACTTCCTGTTCCACCATAGACTGGCAGACATTCACATCATCTGCAGACATGGGAAGACCAGGATTGGACGAAACGTTACATTCTTATAGTCACACTCATGTTGCTAACACTCACTACGCTTCCATTCCATTTCTGACCATCATGAACGCAATGGAGGTTTACACACACACACACACACACGCATGAATCTGATCTCATATACATCATGTATCTAGCTCGTCAGGGACATTCTCTCGGAAGTCAAGTCCCCCGTCACATGACTCAACTGTATAATATTTGAAACGGGTCATTTGATAAATAGTCATTTTAAATCTGTGCTTCTCACTGTTGGGACGCGACGTTTGGGGTTATAGTGGAGGACAGCATAACGTTGCTGTTGCGTGGCTTGTAACCCACATCGTTTGCATGGTTGGAGGGGTTGATGGGTCAATAATCAGAGCTGCTGATTCAAGTAATGACACACTGATGTTATAGGTTCCTGTGCTGTGATTATTGTGTTGTTGTATAGAGTAATATGAAGGAGATTTCAATGCAGACCTAAGTTTTTTGGCCACATTTAACATGCTCATGTGAACTCAGCCTAATATTAAATACTAAGAAGTGATGATTCATAGTGTGCATCGTGTGACTCAGGTGAACCCGTGCCCAGGTCTCTGGAGGGACTATTTGTGTACGAAGAGAAAAGCACATCCCCGCCAGGCAACGACACTATTGTGGTAGAGCAGTGGACTGTCATCGAGGTCAGCATTCTATTTTCCTATAGTCTGGGAATGTCAAATGTTCCAGCAATACACATGAACCTGAAGGGATAGTGTGTATTTGTAGGTGGGCTTCATCTTAACATGTGTTGGCAAAGCACACCTCCGCTCATGTTCTTGAGTCATATCCAAACACAGCAGCAGTACAACTTGTACTGAAAGTAGTTCCTTTATAACAGAGGAATTTACATGATTGGAGGCAAAGGCAAAACACTAATTCTGTTTATTATGCAGTAAACGACATATGGAAACACTCAACCTTGTCCACTACACACCATCCCTTTAATCTAGAATGTAGCGCTGGGCCTTAACTTAACTAGAATTGGCATGCTTGGGAGACTGTTAAGACTTCAAGTACCACTATAAGACATCAGTCAATGAGGGGAGTACAGTGACTGGATTATAAGGCCCAGATCTCAAACGGAGCAAGCACACTTATCCTAGGGAGAGCAGTCGGCTTCTCTTTGTCATGTTGTCGTGTGAAAATGTAGGGCTCTAATGTGAAAACGGACTACGGGCCGCTCCTACACACTCTGGCTGAGTTTGGATGGCTGCTGACGTGTGTGCTACCCACACCTATTATACGACACGACAGGTATATACGTATCTTGTGTATCAGTTATACTGTTACATACTAGCATGTGTTTCTGGACCTAATGAGGCACTTGCTTTGTATTTTCCCCTTGTTTTTGTAGTGATGGAAACCTGGCGACCAAGCAAGTGGTGTTTCTCCAGAGACCAGTAAGATCACAGGCTGGTCAGCAAAGGAACCAGGTGAGGATCATTGAAAATGTTTGATCACACTGCTCCCTGGTGGACAGGGTTGGACTTGCACCCTAACAATGACATCTGGTCTCCACCCCTCCAGGATGTACAGAGCGATGTGTCCAGCCGTTCAGTGGGCATCCCAGGAACACCTGAGGAGCTGTCCTCAACCACAGGGGCCATTGGGGGCTTCCCGGTGTTCGGAGCGGGTTACCCCAGCGCCCTCTCCCACCTGGAAGAAGGGGGCTTTGAGCAGGAAGAGGGGAAGGCCGAGGTTACCTGTATGTAGGCAGGGAAATGCATGCTGGGAACAACTCTCAGCGTTCATTGTTGACTGAAAGAAAGCTGGATTGAAATGGCTAAACGGATGGGAACTCGGGGTTAAGGGCGCCCTGTTGTGTAAGCATCAGTAAGGACTGTACCTGCGCTGTAGATTACAGGAACATTACAGTGCGATGGTGCGGTCTGAACCACCTCCTTTTAACAAAGACTGCCATGTAGATGAAGAGACCCTCTCAGCACTTTTTATATTTTTAATGAAGCCATAAGCAGTATACAGTCACCTTTTTTTAAAGGAGATGTTGGGGAAATTCACTTGTTTGCCAGAGACACTTTACAGGACAATGTTCTCATTTAGCCAGGTGCTGGCTGTCCTTATACATACATTGAGATAGATACACATTTCTACAACACATTAAGGGTTGGGGTAACGCTAACACTGGTGGCCAATTAGGTTTGTTTCACTTATATTTAAAGTCACGTGTTGCTACATCGATTATTTTCTTTTTGATTTGGGAGCTTTTAATTGGTTTAAATGGCTTAAAGTGAACTCAATCCCTATGTCACTCTTCCAGGAGAACAGAATGGTTAAAGGAGGCTGTTTGTAACCAAGCCCGAAATTACAATGATAAATGCATTTGTGTTCACTTGTTTATCTGCACATATTACTGGTACTGGCAATCCACCATGTTTTTTATAAAGGATTCCTCATTTAAGACAAATCCATTTTACATATCGACTCACTAAAGGATATTTAATTTAGTGTAAGGAACTTTTCTCTTAATAGGACAATGTGCTGCTTGTTTAACTTAATGTTCAGTATTGGTGTCATGTATCGATCGCCTATGATGTGCTTGAAGTATATGCATATTTTAGCAAATGCAAAGCACACCATCTACTGTGCTTAAATACTGGAGTGTTTACACCACCCAGAGTTGAAGATGCATTCTATGTGGATATTTTTATCTTCAGACATGTCCTCTGACTCCTAGCTAGAGGATGTATAGTCACTTGGTCAGTATTATGTAATTGTACATTTCCATGTGTTTTCTGTTGTGAAACTAATTAAGAAAAAGTTGTTAACCTGTATGCATTCCAGGATTTACAGATGTTTCTAAATTAAATGACAGCACAATCCGCTAGGTAACACTCAATATTTTTATTATTAACAGACATCATGAAAATGTCTACAGTAACAAAATGTAGTCAATAAAAAAAAAATGGGTTGGATTGACAAGATTCCCCCACAAAATAACTTAAGGAGAAAGGATAGAGGGAGGTTATGTTCAAATACTTAAGCATCCTTCCTTGAAGTATTTCCGTTTCAAAATACTTGGAGCAGTAAGAGCAAAAAATTCCATTTTATCAGAATTTTGTATTAAACTATGTAGGTCATGTTACATGGGATTCATCCGATAATTAAATCAGGGCACGTCACAAGCAGGATCAAAGAGTTAGCCAACAAACCCTCCTCCATACTTCTGCAATGCAATAGGCCACATAGAAAGATGAATCTGCTAGTACACACAAAGCAGTGACTTGAAGGTTCTTTGTTCACTACTACACAAGCCACGTTTACAGTAATGTCATTTCATTGGAACATTTCAAAGTCTGCAGGCTAATTTAGCGATCCACTCCATGGAAATCCCCCCCCACCGGTATAGAAACAAGCAAATAGAGAACAGAGGAAAATATCAAAGAGGAATAAAATAGATGAAGACCCATGATAAAATATTGATATATAAGACAGGGTAGCAGGGAATATATACACAGGACACTGTCAGTGTGTGTGCCCATGTCAACAACACGCATCACTATGAATAAACATAGCTTTTTGCAAATCCAGCTGCTCAAAAACATGAATAGCAAAGTTCCTCATAAGAATGTGTGCACCCAGTGATATCCAGGAACCTCTGTGGCATAGACGGCAGTGTTAACCTGCAAGGCCAGAGAGGCTGGAAACCAAATGGCAGCAGGACCACCTTGGTATCTGTAGGCGCTGCTGAATTCTGTATCTAACTGACTATACCATTACAGCCTATGAGACAGACACATGACTAATGAAGGAGGACCCTGGACAGTGTTTCTGGGAGGGAGCCTTTATAAACATCTGCGTGTGGTGTGTGTGTTTCTGTATACCTGCGTGTCTGAATTGAGAATGAAATGTGTGTTGGCTGTAGTGTATCTGTGTGTGTCCCTTTATGGCAGCAAGACAGACTTATGCCTCGCTCTCCCCTGCCGACGAGGTGTTCTGGACATCCTCCTCCAGAATGGGCACGATCAGGTTGTCCTTGGACATCAGGTTGTACTTCATCACGAAGCGCGTGAACCGGTGACAAAGGAACGTTTCATTCTGCACGCACACAGACGGCAACGTGTTTCTTAATGAACACTGCTAAAAAGAATAAGCTATATACACCCTATACAAGCTACACACACACCCCCTCTGAGGGTTAAAAGCAGAGTCACTGGAGAACGCTTGCTAACTTCCAACTCAAAACAATATCCCTCCGCATTGAAATGCATTGTGAAGGAAAGCGTAGTACTATGGCTTTGTAGTTGTGACTGACGTTCCCATTTACGGAGCCAGGGCTGTGTACAAGTATCTGATTCTTTTTTCAGGACGCACAGAACAGTAAGCTAGCGGAGTGCTTAGAGAGATTTGGTAAATTTGACAAAAAGTATTAGCCTACAATACCTTTAATTTTATAAACCTATATGGAGGTATAGCTTAAAATATTTAGTCACCGCATAAATACTCCTTGCATGGCTCTACACTGACTTTTTCCTCCAAGGAGCACACGTGTTAAAGCTAAGTTAAAACATTTAGGAGCGCAGACAAAAATATGGAAGCACAATCGAAATTCTATTTATTAAGGGCGAGCATTGGAAATTATTCACCTTTAGTATTTTTTCATTGTATGTTAATCTCTATAGTATTATGTCTGAATGGCTTGGTTTTTGACAAAGGAGAGATTATTAAGCCTACATCATCAGGTTTGACCTATCATAAAATATCTGCTGACGTAGATTTGCTCATAGTGTTTTGTCCACACTCTCCCTCCCCTAATGTTAAATATTCTACAGTAGGCTAGTGTCTCCATATTTAATGTGGAGATGGACAAATAGGCTAGAATATAGACATTTCAGCAAACCTCATTTTGAATGGAATACATCTTGAAAAGTTTGGCTATACAGATATTCTTATAACTTCCTATTTAGAATAATAGGCATATGAAACGATTTATACCATTACTGTACTGATGGCGTATAATGTAGTTTCACGTGAGTGTACAGTAAAGACAGTTTTTTAAAGTAATTTCACGATCGTCATTGTGCACGGGGATTTCATAATGCGAACATAGTGGCTACAAGTAACTCGCACAAATATTTTTTTATGTTCGCACACCAATATTTTTAGTCGCATTTGCGAGTAAAATGGTCGCATTGTAGAGCCCTGGCATGTTGCTGAAATAGACTGAGGGACAAACTGCTAGCTGTTCCTTAATCGACCGAGTCATTTTTCAAAGCTGCAAACTGGGAATAGCAACCAGGTTCTGTGCCAACACAGCCCAGTGACTGCACACAAATGCATCACAGCAGATTATAACATTAGCTAGCATGAGAAAACTATGGGACTAGGCTAAGGGAGCTGTTTCATTTAAACTTTGCTCTTGATTTCACTGGAGTCATCCCTGATCAATACAATGCATTTTGTATAGTGCTCAGTGATGGCATGCTATTCCCCTTAATGCACGATACTGTACATCTCAGACGTCCTGTGCCATTTATTAATATTAGATATGACACCAAAGAAGAGGGAATATTACAAGCCAACAGACATTACTAAAAACACTAGCAGATTAGAGTCTGTGCTTGCCTGAGGATACTCACCTCATACTTATCAAATATCTGACGGTGATGGAAGTAGGCATGAGAGAATATCCTATAGATGCGACGACAGACAGAGCCTAGCTTGGCCACAGAGGACTCCTTGATGCTAACCCTGCGGAACAAATAAACCACATGTGATTCCCTATCTCCTCACTGCAACACTGGCCAAACAGTGGCAACAGTGACTGACCTGCTGGGGAAGTATTTATTGCTGTTGAGAAGGCAGGCAGCTCCGTCCAGCGTGTGCCTGGTGTAGTCAATGGCAGGGCACTGCGGGCACAAGACACACCACTTGTCACACGACAACTCAAAGCAAAACTCACTCTTAGCTCTCACATTAATAAATGATACGCAATAGACAACAGTAATCGGAAGACGTTGTACAGCACTACATATAACCTTTGCAATCTGATAAGCCACATGCAATGCACAAATCTCAAGACATATTCCTTTCTGACAAACACAAGTTAATAACGCTCAATCCTTTTATCCACTGTCAAGGTAGACAAACAGGCAGGACAAACCTCTTTGGGGGTCTTGTGGGCAGCACATAAAAATATCCACTGTTCTGTGGCTGTCATCTGGGTACAAGTGTCAGGGTGGCATTCACTCTGACGGCAAACGATTAACAAGAGAAAGGTCAATGCAAATAATATGCTGCCATTTATTGCCTTGAATTATGTGTGACATGTTGCCCCTGGGAATGTATAATGATACATTAGTATACGTTTGATCTTTATGTACACTCACCTGTAGTTTGACAGCCAGTCCATTGAGCTCCAGACAGAACTGCCTGTGATTAGGATATATTGTAAAGTGGAGATGAGGTGATAGAAAATACAAAACCACTAACCATGTCAATCTATTCAAAAAGTCAGATGACTAGTTCAGTCACATTCTTGTAGTTACCTGAGGTGCTCATACTTCCACACACCCTCATCCTGGCCCTCTGGAGGCTCAAGGATCTTGTCGATGTTGGAACAGTCTGACCGAATGTTTTGCTGAATGTACTTTAAAAGAATGACACCGATATTAACTCGGGCCCTCTGCTAATGTCTAGAGAGCGGTATGCAACACGCAGATATGATCACACACAAATGACAACACACCTGTTGCACAGCCAGGGTACTATCCATTTCCTCGAAGGATTCATCCGGCCAGTTGTAGAAATCCTGAACATGATACATAGGAGAATAAACTCGCGCATTCACCAATCTTTTGTGACGCTAATACAAGGGAACAGTCGCTGCCATTTTATCGGGTTTATTTAGCGGTGACAAATTGGTTTGTAGTTGTACTCTACGTTGGTAGCAGGCATTGTATGTAACAGCTATTTAGCTAAAACTCATGTTTTAGCACAACTACGCTAGCGTTAGCACGCCAGCACGGCTGTGACTGCTTCCTGTTATTAGACGTCAATCATTGCAGTTTTGGGGTCGTCGTCGTCATGGGTTTTTGAAGTTGGTTTTATTACCCCCACTATATTCATAGCCGGTGTTTTAGAGCGACCATGGTGGTTATCATGTATTATACAACAATGTTAACAGACTAGCAACGCTAAAGAAGCGCTCCAGTAAATAGTCCGTCCCGTTTAGTTGGCTGGTCGCAGGGCCGGCTATTTTTATGTTGTTTGGGAACTCGCATAAAGTAATATAGAGATTTTTAACAAAATAATGAAACATTCCCTAGTCCCATGCATTTATCTAACTATTTATCCAAGTATGTGTGGATTATAAACGTACCTTAGCCTTAGTTCCAGGCCGATTCCTCCTGAGAACTGCAGTACCCTCCGCCATGACCATCTCGACAGAATACCCGGATGCACGATGCGTTCTCGCTATATTGGTGTAAGCTCAGCATTAACAGCCTGCCCACCCCTGCTAGATATTTTAATGTTTAAGTAATGCTGAATTATTATGTGCTACCACATCAGTCCTCATTTATACATAAGACATACATAATAATGAAAATCATTATGAAGAAGCCATGTATTGTGGTAAATAATGCAATATATGTAGTCTGAAATTCATTGATCAAATTGTACAAAATAATGGAACAAACAATATCCAACAGTTATATTTTATTGTTGTAACAAAACAGGATTAGAATTATTTACAATTAAATGTAATAGAAAAACAAAGACATAATGAGGCAACATATTTCTGTTCAGGGATGGGAGAAAACACTTTACATGTAGCAAAGTGACCTAATCTACATATTTGCCCAAGATATCACCATCACGGAAAAGGAAATAGTCCTGGAAAAGAAAAGGACATCAATTAGAATTAAGGCATTCTAAATGCATACCAAATGCAGCAAAAAGAGATAAATGTACCTTGTCATCCAGGCTGACTTTAGTTCCACCATATTCTGGAAGGAGTACCTTCTCCCCAACTTTTACACAGACAGGCTGCATGCTCCCTTCCTGTAAGGAACCATTTAATCATTAGTTACAACTTATTTAGAACCAATGTGTCATATCCACACGGTTAGAACACAGTGTAATATCTAATCGTGTACAATATTAAAACCAAGTAATAAATAAAGTAGACCATACAGAGCTGGAGGACAATTCGAAAACAATATTATTTGGACACTTTGTACTTTATGACATGATGTAGTTTTGGCCTTGCATTCTTTTGCTACAAATGTTTCAATGTGCTAACAATTACCTTGTTGACAGAACCAGGTCCTACTGCCACCACTGTTGCCTGCAGCACCTTCCCCTGTGACTTCTCTGGTAGCATGATGCCCCCTTTAGTCACAGTCTCTGCTGTGAGGCGCTCCACTAGCACCCGGTCGAATAGTGGGAGGAATTTTCTGAAAGCCTTTAAATTAATATTAGAAGGAAAACAGGAGGAAAAAAAAGCTTTTAGGGATTTCAAATGAACCACGGTAATAGGGTAACACCAATGAGGGTTGTCACCAGCTGTTATTACCAAATATAACCTCTAGGGGGTAGTGTTGCATTACATATGAACGCCACAAAGCTAACTGAAGAGCAAAACCAAGTTGGACCCAAAGTTTTGATGTAGCAATTTTTCAACATGCACTCACCAAATGTTTAACTTTGTATTTGTATTTATTTATATAATCTGATACCACTGCTAAAATAAACTAATAACGACACTGCCATTATCCACTAGACCAAGGAAATAGAAGCACGGGATTTGGCTAATCAGTAATTACAGACATGTGCGGTTGCCACGGCTACTATTTATAGCCCACTTTTTTTTTCCTCCTGGTACAATGAACGACCTTATTCATGAGTTGTGGCTAGTCTGTTGGAAGAGAGGGAGTGGGTAATCTGCTTCTAAGAGGTCATAAAGACCTTATGTAAAGGCAGAGTTAGTCATTCTTGCTAACTTCGAGCTCAAATCAAAACAGTATCGATCCGTGGTTCTCCGCGGCATCGCCTCACACACAAATGCATTGCGAAACAAATGGTTGTACCACGGCTTTGTTGATATGAGCGGTCTTCGGCACTTTGTATGTTCCTATTTACAGAGCCAGGGCTGTGTAGAAGTATCAGATCATTTTTCAATATGCGCAGAGATCATAGAGCTAGCAAAATGCAAGGAGATATTTGTTGAATTTTACAAAAAAGTGTATTATCTTACATTTAGCTTGCAATAGCTGACTTTACTTCTAAGTCCTCGTCTTTTACACAATTACAGATATAAATACACAAATACAGTCCATAGTGCTTACAACTATAATGTACAGCTTGTGTACTGGTTAAATATATTCAACTGGTAATGTTGCTTCACTGAATCACCTCTCCAAGTTTATTTAAGGTGACTTAATGCAATAAAAACAAGTGTTTATCTTAACAGAATAAGGGAGGGGGATTTGCGAGATTTAGGATGCCAGCTGCCTTTGGCTTTATACTAGCAGATGACCTCCACCCAAGGACAAGAGTACAACTGTCAGGGAGAGACCTAGAAGGTGGGTGAAGAGGAGGGAGCCTGTTGCAGTCAGTAGTTCATGATGGTGTGGGGGTTTGGGGCTGCACTAATGCTGTATAAATGTTTGTCTTCACTGAAGGACAAATACTGATGACCTACTGGTCTATTACCACTCTTCCCAATTACCTAGATCCAGAGTTGTACCCTAGAAAAATCTGGAACCGGCCAGCACATGGGAATGTGTATGTAGCACGGTCAGTTACACTTTAATGCATCACATTAAACCATTTTCAACAAGTGTGTTTCATATAGTTGACTCAAGGATTTCAACATAACACATTATCCAATGCCTGTAATGTGTGCTTTAGCACTATACCTCCATTTTGAAGAAAAAAAAAATATTTTATTTTAGGTTTTGCAATATAGTAAAATACATGAAAATAGAAAAACCAGAAACATTTGGTTTTGAAATTCATATCCCGCTAATTTAATCCCCTCAGATAAAGGAATTTACATTGAATGTACAATATACAACTGGCAGTTTTATGCCTCTGAACTTCATGAGGTCAGAGATGACGTGGTCTAATCCAGAAGTGCTCACAGTCTAAAAGTGCGTATATTATGCATCCCCCATGCCTAGGCTATATCATTGGTATAGATTGTTATTCAGATATAAATCTAAATTATCTAAATGACCCGTTTATTCTGACGAATTAATTACTGTTAATATAGTGTCACTTGACTTCATCGACTCAGTCACTCACGTGTTACCTCCTCACTACCGTACAATAATGAATGTGTCGATACTAGCAAACTCAACTGTGTATTCCATCTGCTGCTACTCCTACCTGCAACAAATACATTACCTCAAAATATAGTAAGTACTAAAACTGATTAACTTCTCCCAATGTTCAAGAGAGAGAAATGTGTATTGAAATACACAAGTGCTGTATAACTAATGTCAGCATGTGAACACACATCAAGCCTTTTCAATGCTTGACCTTGTGAACGAATCAACGTTAACACCAGCTAACTGCTAGCGTCAACTAGATAGATGGCTAGCTACTCAAACTGTACGTACAAGTTACTGGTGATCGGTTGTCCATTTATACATCGAAGTTATCATATTATCTAACACATTTAGGATATAATGCTCACCATTCTGTGCGTGCAAGAGGTCTTTGAGTCCTTGCGATGGTAAACCCCAATTTGCTAGTGAGCGTAGACGGGATACACTGAATGGGACTCCACGTGAGGAACTCTCCAGAACGCTTCAGCGCATGCGTAGAGGACGCCCTGAGCATATAATGACTTGATACTAGAATATTCCATGCTTTTGACAGTGTAAACGACGTAATACCACAGCTAGATAGGCAATCAATATACCATGAATATAATGGGAGGTTGGGATTGCTATACAACATTATGTGTCCCGGTATAATGATGTTCATAACTAGAAGCAATATTGCACAATGTCAACTTTGACCTCTCTTTTTTTCTCCAATGGCACACAAGAAATTTCTGGAAAAGAGCGCCCCTGAACATGCATTAATGTGTATTGTAGTCACATTTGATAAATCAAAGTTAAATATGCGCACATATTAGTCCAATAGAAAGGAAAACAGCGACATCAAACAAAACAAACTATTGAATTAACTAATAATTGACAGAAACACCAGTAGCTTAGTTGTTATTGTCATTATACAGAGTCCGGGGCAGACTGCTAAATTACCCGGATGTGATAGCCCATGTGCAGTACAGTCTCGAACCCCGTACCACTCACACCGCACGGCACATCATTCCGTCTATCGTGCTAAGGCATCAGCCAGCTTTTACATTAACAAGTAAGTAATCATATGTCATTCTTGCGAAGCTATCCGCAAATACTCGTTTTTGTGATGCATTTTGTACACGTTGATCTTGCTACTAATGCATTAGTGTTGATTCAACCCTTTTCTGTCTAGCTAGCTTAGCAGTCTTTTCGTGTCTCAGGCAAGGACACGCAACAAAAATTTTACTATCTGAAAAAGCTTTTTTTCTAGTCATCATGCGGGGTATTCCTCAGTATATACTACACATACACATTTTTAACAAGTCGGCTCCATCATGTCTCGTGACTGGCTGAATGAATTAACTATTATTAATTCAAGTACATTTCTGTCATGTTGTCTACCTCCTAAGCTTTTATTCATGAGTAGTCAACCTGGTATCTGAAGGCTTTCGGGGAAATCGCATTCTCATGGGAAATTGCAGCCATTTCATGATGCTAGAAAATAATGTAACATTCGGTAAGGATGGGAGGCAGTTCCGCACATGCTTTCGAGTTTGACCTTGTGACGCACGATCTGAGGAGAACACGTGGGGAGGGTACAGATCCAACTGATTGAATTATGTCATTAACGTTATTGAAATACGATTGAACCCAACAGCGCACATTCACAATTTCTATTAACTAACATGTAATTGTTTAACAAGGGGTGGTCGACTCGAGTTATTAGCACATCCTGCAAACAAAAGCCAGCAAAACCAGAATAGGTCAAAGGTCAGGTAGATCATTTCCACTCATATGTTAAACTGAGAACTGACGGCAAAAGCAAAGCAGGAATATGAAAAATCAAAAAGTCACGGACCAACGCAGGCCAATATTTCTTTATAAAAAATACATGTTTATGAACGTTGGAACGTTTTATAGAAGGTATCTCTTAGACTTTAGGTTTAGTCTTTAACTATTTGTAAGGGGTATTGTACATTCATTCACAGCGCAGGTCGCCTTAGCAGTAAGTTCCATGTGTGACCATTAGGGGCAGTGTTAACAAATGTTCTTGTCTATCGTTGGCTTTGTTGTATAGAGAGTGTCTAAAGGAATTGTTAAAGCATCCTGATAACTTTTAGCCTGTATGTAAATTCTCAATCAGAGTCGAACTTATCTTTTCTATATCTCTTTTTTCCAGAGATGTTTCGTTTGCTGACCGTGATGAAGCAGGCCAGGCCAGTGTGCAGGGCTCTGGCCCCCCACCTCACGCGCGCCTACGCCAAGGACGTCAAGTTTGGCGCCGACGCTCGCGCCCTAATGCTGCAGGGAGTGGACCTGCTGGCCGACGCCGTGGCCGTCACCATGGGTCCCAAGGTACACACAGGGTCTCCACTAGCGGTTAGCGTGTGACCCCCACCCCCCTGTCACTCAAGTCACTCACCCCCCCCTCCCCATCTGTACCTCCAGGGCCGCACGGTCATCATCGAGCAGAGCTGGGGCAGTCCCAAGGTCACCAAGGACGGTGTGACGGTGGCCAAGAGCATTGAGCTCAAGGACAAGTACAAGAACATCGGCGCCAAGCTGGTGCAGGACGTGGCCAACAACACCAACGAGGAGGCGGGCGACGGCACCACCACCGCCACAGTGCTGGCGCGCGCCATCGCCAAGGAGGGCTTCGACACCATCAGCAAAGGGGCCAACCCCGTGGAGATCCGCCGCGGCGTCATGTTGGCCGTGGAGACGGTCATCAATGAGCTGAAGAGACTCTCCAAGCCAGTCACTACCCCGGAGGAAATAGCACAAGTAAATACTGCTGTTTCGTTGTTGTTTAGGAGTGGGGAGCTCTTTTAATTTAATGCACGGGGTGGAAGTAAGTCAGAACACATAGCAGGTGTTAAAATAAATAGACACATGAGTTTCAACATTGAGCTTTTGGATAATCCTTCTTTTCTATAATCCTCCCAGACTGGTTTTAATGCTGTTGTGTTTTTTTTTCTTCTCTTCAGGTTGCTACAATCTCAGCCAATGGAGACGTAGAAATCGGCAACATAATTTCCAACGCCATGAAGAAAGTGGGTCGTAAAGGAGTGATCACCGTCAAGGTAATGCTTTCAGCTCCAACCTGCAGCCAACCGCCTTAATATAATAAGGTGGTAGAGCTGAAGACACCATAAGTTATTATTATTATTATTATTATATCGTGACATTGTCTAATCCATGTGGATTTCCTTCTCAGGACGGAAAGACTCTTCACGACGAGTTGGAGATCATCGAGGGTCTGAAATTCGACCGCGGTTACATCTCCCCTTACTTCATCAACACCGCTAAAGGTGAGTGAGATGTGCTAGATGTGTTGGGCAGTTCTTCACACGAGGCCTTGGTAACCTACAGCCTCTCGCTTGCCTTGGCTACTCCCAGGCCAGAAGTGTGAGTTCCAGGATGCCTACCTGCTGCTGAGCGAGAAGAAGATCTCCAGCGTGCAGAGCATTGTGCCTGCCCTGGAGATAGCCAACCAGCACCGCAAGCCCCTGGTCATCGTGGCTGAGGATGTGGATGGAGAAGCTCTCAGCACCCTGGTCCTCAACAGGTACCACTCCTGCCTGATCCTGTGTCCCAGTCTTAAAGGTGCCCCGTAGGAGATGTTCAGCGTTAATACAGGGGCGGATGACATCAGTACACTGTTGTAATCAGAGTTCTGTTCGTTGTTTACACATGTGCATGTTAGTGTGTGTGTGTTTTGGTGTGACAACTAGCAGCATAGGTCATATAGAGTCACTAACAAATGGTGCCGAGTGAATAAATAGGCCTAGGGCTGTCAGAATGTAATCGCACGCTTTGCGTTATTAATTGCAAATAATGAATTACATACGTACATGCATACATACACAACATTTTGAACAGGGGAAAATGCAGTTTATTATTTGCAATTAATTACGCAAAGCGTGTGATTAAATTCTGACACATCCTCAGCATTTGGTTAAAGATTAGCATTGGCCTGTGGGTGTATAAGAAGCATTTCAATAAACTGTCATGTAAATGGCACAGACCTGCTTCACTAGAGTCTCTGGTGTTTCAGAGGTGACAGTGGTTAAATGGTGTGTGTGTGTGTGTGTGTGTGTGTGTGTGTGTGTGTGTGTGTGTGTGTGTGTGTGTGTGTGTGTGTGTGTG
>JAODUE010000014.1:43216-62243 GCA_027564755.1 Amblyopsis hoosieri
GTGTGTGTGTGTGTGTGTGTGTGTGTGTGTGTGTGTGTGTGTGTGTGTGTGTGCGTGCGTGCGTGCGTGCGTGCGCAGGTTGAAGGTCGGTCTCCAGGTGGTTGCAGTCAAGGCCCCAGGCTTCGGAGACAACAGAAAAAACCAGCTGCTGGATATGGCTGTCGCCACTGGGGGCACCGTAAGTACACTCTTCCGTCACAGCTACCTTCAGAGTCGCTAGGCGACACGCGGTGGCGTTCCCCTGACTGGCCGACCTCCTCCTCCCCTGGTGGCAGGTGTTCGGCGACGACGCGCTGGGCCTGGCGCTGGAGGACATCCAGGCGCACGACTTCGGCAAGGTGGGCGAGGTGCAGGTGACCAAGGACGACACCATGCTGCTGAAGGGGGGCGGCACCCCCGCTGCCGTGGAGAAGCGCATCACGGAGATCGCCGAGCAGCTGGAGAGCACCACCAGCGACTACGAGAAGGAGAAGCTGAACGAGAGGCTGGCCAAGCTCTCTGATGGCGTGGCCGTGCTCAAGGTGAGTGGGGGGCGTTTTGGGGGGGGGGGGTGTATTTGAAGGAGACCCCTGCTCTCGGCTTGACCGTGGTCTCCCCGTGGCATTCAGGTGGGCGGGACCAGCGACGTGGAGGTGAACGAGAAGAAGGACCGCGTGACGGACGCGCTGAACGCCACGCGGGCCGCCGTGGAGGAGGGCATCGTGCCCGGGGGCGGCTGTGCCCTCCTGCGCTGCATCCCCGCCCTGGACACCATCACGCCCGCCAACACAGACCAGAAGATCGGTGAGGGCGCGACCGCTTCACACACGGGGCGTACTGGAGCTGGCCCCTCTGTTGCAAACCAGTTCTGTCAGGGCGACATCGTTCAAGTCAAGAAAGCAGAGTTTAAATGACAGCATGTATAATTAGTTCAGTGCTTTGGCCGCTTCGAAACACAGCCAATATGCATTTGTATGTCTTTAGATCAGTGGTCTTTAATGCCCTGCGTGTTCTAGATGTCTCCCTGCTCCAACACACCTGAGTCACATGAATGGGTCGCAATTAATCTCTGCCGAAGCCAGAAAACCAACCCATTCATGTGAATCGGGTGTGTTTTGATGATCTGTATCAAACACCTGTTTGCATGATGATCAGTCCCTTCACAATAGAGACACTGCGGTCTATAGTTGAGCTGCTGCCACCTTCTCAAATGACCTGACCGCTCCCTCACGCCAGGTGTGGACATCATCCGTCGGGCGCTGCGCGTGCCCGCCTGGACCATCGCTAAGAACGCGGGTGTGGAGGCCTCGATGGTGGTGGAGAAGATCCTGCAGGGGGGAGCCGAGATCGGCTACGACGCCATGCTGGGCGAGTACGTCAACATGGTGGAGAAGGGCATCATCGACCCCACCAAGGTACGCTCTGCCACAGCTTGCTACAATGTCTCATTAAACATGGTCCAGTCATAGGTGCCAGCGGACGATGTTTGTGTTGGTTGGCAACAGTCCAGTCCAGTAGGGTTATTTGTTGGCGGAGCCAAATAATGTAATTATTAATGATCTGTTGTCTCTTATTAATATGAACCTGTTATCGACGGTGCTTGTGGAGCTGTTGTGTAAAAGCAGTATCGCGCTTGATGTTGTGCTGGTAAACCACAGCCTTGTACCTACACACTGAAATCCAGCCGTGCTGATAATCAGTATAATGTGATGCTGTTTAAGCAGCTCTGCTGCCCCCTTGTGGTACCTTAGGTGAATGTACAATCTGCTCTCTCTGTCGTCTCCCAGGTGGTGAGGACAGCTCTGTTGGACGCAGCAGGAGTGGCCTCGCTGCTCGCCACCGCCGAGGCGGTTGTCACGGAGCTCCCCAAGGAGGAGAAGGAGATGCCCGGCGGGGGCATGGGCGGCATGGGAGGAATGGGCGGCATGGGTGGGATGGGCTTCTAAGGCTCCGCCCCACCCATAGGACCCATAGGCACTGTAGAGACTATACAGACACAGGAGGTGAATGGAGGGGTTAGTAACCCAGGAGCCCTCCCTCCACCCTAAACCTGCCCCAAGATGACTGGCCGGGAGTGTGTCAGAGCTGCGTATGATTGACGATTCCTTCCCCTCCCCCTCACTCCAAATATCACCCCTACCACACTACTGTCATTCACTTTGTTCCAGCTCTTCTTAACCCCCTCTCCCTGCTCCCCTCTGACCCCTGGTAGCCTTACCTGACCCCCATGTCCATCCAACCTGCTCCGGTGCATCTACATGCACGTACAACAACATCCATAGTTAATGTATAATGCAAACACTTGCCACTGACATACTTCCATAAAGTGAAGAAATAATGTAGTTTGGTGAGCTGTGACTTGACAAACTAATAATGCTGTTCAATTCTAAAAGGAGTTATTAAGACCCCTTCCCAGGAATGTGTCTGTTTAATATTTGTTAATTCTTGTCTTTTTATTTTTATGTCTGTCCAGGTTTAACCCAGTTAGTATTCTTCTGAGAGAGTTAAAGCCTGAACCTGTTTAGTTGAGCATATTAAACATCTATTGTGAAACAGCTTGAGCATTGTCTCTGTCCTAACGCTGACAGCGCTGATGATTTTGATAGCATTCTGTCTTCACCTGTTTGTGGCTTGTGACTTGTCCTGCTCCCTCAAGTATCTGACCTCCATGGTTGGATGACGAGTGCCTCGTTTACAACATTGTGCATAATTTCTGGGATGTTCATCTCCATGAACAAGGACTGGTGAACCTTTGCCCTGTGTGTTCTGAAGTCATTTAGGAGCCACGTCACCTTGATAATGCAATTCTGTATTGTTGAGGTGTAATGTGTAAGATTGGGTATCCTGTTGGGCTCTTAGTTACAAGTAGTTTAGACTTCTCAAGGTCTCTACTGCAAAGTTTAAATGTGATAATGTGTTTTTTTTTGTTTTTTTGTGTAGTCCTATAATTGTGTCTAATTTGTGGCCATGTATGCTCCTGAAATTCATGTACGGCCACAATTGGCCATGAAAGTATGAAGAGTTGCTTTTCCAGTACATTATTCCATTGCAAACAAGCAGTGACCATTCAATTTCTGTTTTGTACTATTTAGGCTGTTGGTGATTTTTATTTTATTTTTATTGAATAAAATCAAATCTGATGAGTTCAAGTCTAGTTTATTTATGCATTTATTTTTCCTTATAGTGAAACATGTTTCTAACTACTTGGACAAATAACTGAATTTACGAATAATTTAATTATACAAATAATTAAATTGCATTAGCACTATCCTATAGCTTTTGATTTAGATTAGAAGTATTCGTTTTTGTCCAGTAGATGGCAGCATGAGGTAGAAACATTTGCAATAGTTTTTGACAACTTCGTCAAATTCAAGACAAATCACATCAATAGACTGTTTATATGCAACTTGGTAAAAAAAATAACATTTACAAATACAATTTTCACATTTAATAAACAATATTGACATTTTTGAAAAACGCATGATTGTGATTTAACAATATAGACTACCTTAGAGAAGAAACCACGTTATCAAATGTATACAATTTGTTTATAAATGTCTACATTTTCCACATTATTTGAAAGTAATTAAGATGTATTCCTCTATTATGTATTATTAATGCTTTCATATTTGCATTTATGTATTGAATGATTATATAACAGAACTAACATAATTCTCAATTTGACAATTTAGTCTAATTGTGTAGATCACAACTGCTGTTGTAGGCCTGCTACTGTATGTCTGGTTTTTGTTACACTAAATAACGTGCATGCAAGTGTGTGGATCACAGCGGTCTGGTGATGCAGGGTAAACTGCTGACATACACAGACACTAATGTCAAAACCTCCTGTCACAAGTAGACCTTTTTTCCATATCTGGACATGGGAACTAGGCCATAGATTTACATCACAAAGAGAGGTTAAACCTCTTTAGAAAACCATCCCTGTTTACCCAAACTGGCATATGTTGACCACAAAAGCTTTGCAGCTTTAATTAAAGAATTTGTGACTTGACATTGACACTGCATTAGACATGTTTTTTTCTTGTTGTAATAATTAGTAATTATATATAGCCTACTGGGGTGATAAGAGGATGCTGTCAAGTTGGAATTTACTGAAGAATTGAAGTTCAAGACAGTTGATGTTCCAGCTATCCCTATGTACAGTATTTACTGATATTCTCCAGAAGAAGGGAACAATAGAAAATACTATTTCAAGCAGAACATCCATAGACAACTCTTTCACAAAGAAAAAATGCATCATTAGTAAAGTGTGAACGAAAAGATGATGTGGTGAACAAAAAGGAACCAATAAACAGAACATTTCCTTTTCCATTTCCATTTCCAGTTAGTATATTCAAAATGTGGTGAGCAAGGTTGAAAATTGCACACACATTAGTAATGGCTAGCATTAAAAAAATGATTGCCTCTTGCAGTAATTATTACGGAAGAGGATTATGGCCACATGTGAAAAATGTAGAGTTCTGAGATTAAAATGAGAATTCTGACTTTATTCTCAGAATACTGATTTTAAAGTCACAACTCTAATATATTTATCACATGTGGCCCTAATCCTCTTCCGTGCATTTTAAGATAATATTTACATAGTAGAACTATTAATTGAAATAATTAGAATGCCACAAATACATACGTACATATTAAATCTAAATGTAATTAGCAAAGCACCATCTGCATTGCAATAAAAAAAACATTACCATGCCTTGGTTAAATGTACAGTTAGAGACAGGCATATTAACACAAGTAGAAGTACACAAGTATGACAACACCGTTCTAAATAAGGGCCTGTAATTTGGACAAACTGTAGAGTGAGTGACTCACATTTTTCTAACTCAGTTGTCATGTTTGAGAATGAAGTGGTTGTGAATTCGAGCTAATTAAAGAAGTGATTTGTTTGTGAAGGCAGGTCTCTGTGTAGACTGAGGACTAATCATTACTATAAACCAATAAGTTAGTATTTGAATCTTCAGTGATGCCATAATATTTTCCATTTAAATAATATACTTCCTGTAGGATTCAGACTAGGCATAGCTAGTTTAACTTGCTAACCTACATTCCCTAAAGACCTAAGGACCAGCTGGCTGCCTCCACTCTGAAAGAGTGACTTCACATATGTGGCAGTGTGCATGATCCACTCTGAAACATTGAAAGGGTGGGGGGAAAGAGTTATGACCTCACTCTGGAAGGAATAACAGACCAACAGAGTTTCATAGTCATGTTCCACTTCAGCATTACTTCAGCGGTCATAACTTTAGGGTAACACAAATTACTTACAAGTAAAACACATTTGCTTTTGGGCTAAAATGTTATTAGATATAATATATTATTTGCTAATATTTTAACAATTCAATTATAAGACTATGTTAGTGAAAAATATGTAGCTTTTGCCATACAATAGTAAAAAATGTCACTATTGCTTTTGCGGTGGGAAAAGGCCTGTGGCAGGCCCGTTCGGAACAGGGATCACAGAGAAGGTTGTCCCGTTGTCTGTGTATCAATCACACCTAACAAGCATAATCTAATAGTCTGTAGTTTGGTGAATATACACATGGTCTGTATATCTGAGGCTATAGTCCCTCGTATCCATACGAGGGAGTCTTGGTAATTCCTACACTGAGGTTAATGGGTACAAAGGGATATAACCATCCATAAAAGACATGTACTGATAACTGATAACTAATAACTGCTAGTGGAAAATGCACTTCCTCTACCAGATTAGCATGTGCGGACATTCTGATATAGAAACAAAATGTTTAAGGTTTAAATTTCTCTTATATTTCTGTCATCTGATTCCTTAAAAGTTTCTGAACATGTCATTTCAGTATCACGTTGAGTGTTTATTGTATTCCTTTACCTGTTTTAATGTATTTTATTATTTTTAATCCTTTAACCATTATTTTTAATCCTTTAACCATTTTTATTAATGTTACTTCTCTGTATTTCTGTATTTGTTTATGGGAAGCGCAACTGTGCATGTATTCCATCCATGTAAAGCACTTTTAGCTGCAATTCTGTATGAAAAGTGCTATATGAATAAAGATTATTACTGAATGGCTAGGGAAACTGCATGCAATGTAACATGGGCATTTGGGTAGCCTAAACACGCTATAGCTATCAGCCACATTACACCTTTATAGCCGGACACACTAGAACCTGCCTGTGTGTTGAGCCCACCATTATATTGAATGTGGAGCAAATAGATATTTAATGGGAACAGTTAAAAGGAAAATGTTTTATTTTCCATGCTTCTAAGTGTAAACTGCTCCTCACACTGTTCGTTCTGTTAACAGACCTCAAATTAATACGGTCTGCAGTCTCAGACATCTCCTAAACATTGTAGGCATCAAATACATCAGTTACTCAAGGAAGACATTCACTTGCTTTCACGTAACTCAATTTATTGTCGCTTTGCACATCTGCTTTGTTTTGCAGGGTTACAGTTCACGTGATGTCTGTTGGTGGATGTGGAATGCAGAAGTAATTATTCATATAAGTCTAAGCCAATGTATTTAAAACCACTCTGGACTAAGACATGGGGAGCAGAGTATATAAACCAGGCATTGATTTCATATTGCATTTGGCACTGTGGAGTGTTACATACACATACAAGTGCGCGCATACACTCACCACACACACACAGATTCATTCCCCTCCAAGACCATCCAAACAGGACTAAAGCAGCCTTGTTGTCTGCTATGCTATTCATATTTGTTCATATATTTTATACTACATATGCTAACAAAAAAACAAAGTGGCAGTCACTGGGCTATTGCCTGTTTAGTCTATAAAGCAACATTGAACGTTTGTTAAACCCTGGACTTCATAGCTCCTTTATCACAATACCAAATGACCCTGCAGACATTTGGCCAAACAAAATGCCAGTATTGGACTTTCATCTGCCTCCCAAAAGCATACTTCTAACAGTAGCACGTCCACAAAGCTCAGGGTATGTACAGTATTATCATGGAAAACATCAGCAGCAACACGTTTTTAACCAAAGTTACATATGACTTGAACCTGTAAATTCATTTTAGACTGCCCACGATGAAGGGTATAGTAGGTGGTTAAGTCTGATATTTTTCACCATGCATAAAAAATTATGTGCACAACTGGAGTGTACAACGACACACAACACACTACAAGGTGAGTATTTTTAAGAGACCAACCCCTAATATTCTCTGTGCAAAATGAAGTCTATTGCTCAATATATGTTAGTAGTACCACAATCCCATTATGGTCACCTTAGAAATGTTCTTTTTTTTTTATAATCCTGTAAAGCTGAAGTCCTTTGATGCCATGATGTTCCACTTCTAGGAAGTATTGCAGAAGGCCTAGCAGGTAGCAAATAAAGGCATTTTCAAAGTGCCAGACCATATGCATACAAATACAAGTCATTGTCACGTCTACCATGCACGCTGCTTTTTATGAAGTATTGTTTGCATGTCCACGTGTCTCCCATCTGCTGATCAGCAAAACACACCAGACCAAAACAGTACTCGTCTCGTGTCTGTCAACTTCTCCTCTGAAGTGAAAAAAAAAAACAAGCCCACTAATCTCCGCTGACTCAGCACAGCTCAGTTCTCTCATGCTAGCAGTTGACTGTGGAGAGGGGCTGGGGGTACGTGGTCCTAGAGGCCGCCCTCACAGGCTGGGTGTATACGGGCCGGCCCAGCCGCTCCCGGGACCCAGCGGCAGCCTAGGGGAACTGGATCAGTGCAGCCCTCCATTGTACGACTTGGTGTACATGCTGAAATCCGTCTCTGCCGAGTGGTTGGAGGCAGCCTGCTTGTACAGAGGGTTGGAGGCCTGCGGACAGACAGACAGAAATGTTAGCTACATGACTAAACGTTACAATAATAAATGCATTATATTTAGGCACCTTATAAACACCAGAGCACACTTTACATAGTCTCACTGTTAAAATAAGGGTTGGAATGTTCTGGATTAACCTGCTAAGTTGGCTCAACTAGGTTGGAGAGAGGAAAAAGAAAAAAGAACCCTTGGTGCTAAGTTGACACATCAATCAGTGGCATTTACATGAACTTGAGGATCCCGGTTATGATCGGGCTTTCAAGTATCCCGTTTTTGTATTTGCTGGTAAGGATGCCCCCTGGGCGCCTCCCAAAGGAGGGGTTCCAGGCACATCCAGCTGGGAGAAGGCCTTGGGGAAGACCCAGGTCTAGGTGGAGAGATAATATCTCCACACTGACCTGGGAATGCCTCGGGATCCCCCAGTCAGAGCTGATTCATGTGGCTAGATTTAAAGAAGTTTGGGGTCCTTTGATGGATCTGCTGCCCCCGCGACCCCACCACGGAAAAGCGGTTGAAGATGGATGGATGGATAGAGGGATGAATATTTGGTATTCATATGGAAAATAAAAAAACTGCACAATGCACGGTGAGAAATTGGCCGAAGTTTTTTATATATATACTGTATATATATTTATATATATATAAATTCTCATAAAAAGCTGCAGCAACATAGAGTGACTCAGGCTTTTGATTCCCACTGTCTTGCATTTTCAGAACTCTAGCCAATGTTTGTCTAGCAGTAAGACTATTTCAGACAGTACTTAGCTTGTAACTGCACTGCTTTGCACTGCTAAACTGATACAGAAAATGATGCATGTGCAACTTGTCAGTTGTCTCTTATCTTATTTCTTATTTTATTTGTTATGTCATTTCAGCATCATATGTATTTTTATTGTATTCTTTCAACCATTCTTATAGTCTTATGAAAAACGCCTATGGCAGGCCCAATGGCTCGTTATCAGGTTTCTAACGACCCACTCATTTGAAGGTGTGTCATCTAAAACATGCTGGACAGTGGCCCTCCAGGACCAGGATTACCCATCCCTGATTTAAAGCGATGAACGACTTTGAAACGGTTCTTACCATCTCGTAGCGCGCACGGGACCGTGCGCTCTGGAAGCGCGTGAACTCTCTCCGGTCGTGAATGGTGATGACCAGTTTCCAGGCGGCCAGCAACAGGATGCCCACCAGCAAGATGCTGCCCACCACAGCCCACAGAACAGTCGTCGCGTCTGGACCCCCGCCGCATTCTGGTGCACAAGAAGAACGTTCATCACATCACAGTCACTAGGAATATAAAAGCCTTACACCGAGAGATACCAAACACCACCCAGCATCGCTACAAAGACGCAGAACTTCAGAGAATAAACAAAAGGAATTCAATAATGGAATGAATACCGTTTGTGAGTTCAGATTCTCGTGCAGACCACCAACTGACCTGGCTCTTTGAGCGCAGCGAGGACCGACTGTCCGTTTGCATGCTCCGAGTACGTGAACCTCATCACGCAGTCTTCTTCTGTCTTGTAGAGACAAAGCACCGTGCTGGGGTCCTCCGTGTCTGAGAGATGGGTACAAATACATGTATATGTGTTACAAAAATAGAAATGGGCTTGAAAACAACAGCTTCAGGGGGAAGGTTCTGGAAAAGGAGAGCCAAACACTGCACATTGCCTACATTCTTTCGCTGTGCAATCATACTGTGTGCTGCGGAAGCATTTCCTGATGGAGGACACAGAGGTCTTGGAAGCCCTGGGTTTCACTCTCGTCTTCGTCAGCCAAATATTTGAAGCCCGCTGGGGACAGTGCGTTTAAGTAAGCTGCTGCGTTTCCCCTTCCCGCTTCTAATACAGCACAAGCTTCTCCTCCATTCCCCGCAGCTTCCGGAATGTACATGTGGAGTCCATTAAGGCGGTCAAATAGCTCTGCTAGCAGGGAATGTTATGAAAGTGCTCAGATCTGGGCCAGGGCCACAATGGTGCAAAAGAGAGGGGTCTTAAAATAGACTCACCAGTCTCCATGTCTGCTATGTACCGTAAGGGCGCTGCTTTATATACACACACACATGCACAGACATAGGTACTTCACTCCTGCCAGGCTGAGAGTGAAGCTGTAAAGCCTTCAGGGAATACCAGGACTGATGTGGAACAAATATGGACTCATGGCCCTATAGCGCTTAAAATGCACTCATTCATGTGTTAAAATGTGGTTCTAAATTATGCAGACACAAATAAATAAATACAGTAGTTCTGCCTTTCTGCATATATCTTCAACAACTACAATGTGTGTGCATGAAAACAACAATGCTTGTTAACTAGTTTTAAATACTATATATGTATGCTACGGTATATATCCCACCTACAGTAATCATTCTACAGTGTGTGGAAGAGAGGGAGGGGTTAAATAAAATGGTATACTTTAAAGGGAACTTTATTTGGTTCTTTGAACCAAATGAGATGATAGGTTGGCTGCCTGTTACCTCAGGGAGTGAATGTGACTTTGACGATGAGAGTCACCCATGCTGCCACCACATAATAACATGAACATCTTGGCAGGGCCGCCCGATGTGGGCGGGCTCTGAGAAATAATTACAGATGTGTCTGACACATTGTCTCCTAACGTAATCGCACGAAGCTGTAGATCAGACATCTGCGTCCCAAATGTATTCATGTCCTTTTTAGAAACAACCCTTTAGATCAAGACAACAAGTTCACTTGCAATGCTACTGAAATGTGGGTTCACTTCCATACTACATTAGTCAAACTAAACTGTGGCCTCTACGTCATTGCACGTGTATGTGAGAGAGGGTTAAGACATCAAGGGATTCAGTGTCAGATTGTGTGAAATCACTGGACACTGGACCAAATGTTGGCATGGCTCTACAGGAACGATATTGAAATGTCTAATACGGAGTTACATGAGAAGAGGCACGTAATGGTCGCAGCCAAACCTTTGCAGATGCCACAGATGTTAATCGGTGTCGGGCTGTGGGGAAGGATTGTGTACGGAACGGAACGTTGGCCTACTTACTGAGAGTTTCCACGGTGATGATTTTATCCTTGCACAGCCGCTGGCAGGTCTGGTTGTCAGCAAGGCGTCCAGAGTTGAAGAGCCGACATTCAATGCACTCCCTGGAGTAGACACACAAATTCCATTGGCGTTACATGCGTCTTAGCCTTTCATTTATCAGTCAACTGCCCAGCGCTTACATCTAACATTCTCAAAGTCTCAACACTGGCTACATTTGTACAGTTCAGGCCATGGTCAGATCACATTCATTAGTGTCTTTCCTCACGCCACAACTTATCTCTGACCCAAACATTCCACCAAGGGTCAAAAGACTTTAAGTCCAGTATTCAACGTGGACAGACCCAAACCAGAACCACATGTTTATGCTGACAAGACAGGCGTATCTTAGACTAGACCGTAGACAGACACTGAACCACCCTCAAAGAGGGTGTGGGTGAGAGATGTGGGTCAGAAGGAGATGCCCGACCCTTCACTTGGCTAGGTCCCAAATGGCACTCCAGGTATGTTTTAACATCTCTCTCGTGACCACGTACAAAGTTAGGGTCTGGTCACCACTTCTACCAGGGGTTTGGAACGTGATGAAAACACTGTGGGGTGGTCTGGTCTTCACAGCTTAGTGTTCCATTCAACCGGGCAGTGTTGAATCCTTTTAGCTGGAATTCTCAAACCTTTTTACCCCCCAAAATAAAGGATCCTAGCTCAAAAATAAATATTGCCAAGTTCAAATGATCTTAAAGAGCCTCTTTGGACCCCTCAGGAGTTATTATGAGAGTTCCTCTATATTGCTGTTCCCATACAATAAACATGTTAACCCTCCCTGACTTTGAACACCAACCAGGTAATTTAGCATTTATCCAAAGCATACAATTACAAGTATTACAAAGAGGTAAGCATCCTGCTGAACAAAACTTACAGGTAGGCAAACTCTAGAGGTGCGTTCAGAATTGGCAAACACAGTGAACATTTGCAAACACAAGCAAACGGTCTGAGGAGGTAGTTCTCGGTGAACACACATGCTGGACAAAGGGTGTCAGTTTAAATCTACCAATTTTGGAATGTTTACACGAAACGTTCAAATGTCAGGTTATGAGCAAACGCGTTCGCCGCGAACGTTCGTCAAGAAGATCGCCAATTCTGAACGCACCTCGGCGGCGAGCAAACCCATGAGCTTCCGGCACCCAGACAAATAAATACTTTTACACACCAGGGGGCGCTCTTCTCCCCCCTCCCCTCACCTCTTGGTGCCACAGGCATCTGGGCAGGTGGGACACTTCTCGCAGGTGTCTCCGAAAGCCCCTGGCTCGCTGCAGTGACAGCGCCCGCACACGCAGCCGCCACGCCCGCTGCAGATCTGTCCGTCGTCCGAGACGCAGGACGCCGTCTCTGTGGAGCAGTGGCAGCTGTCGCCCACATAGCCGGCGTGGCACTTGCACTCGCCACAGTGGCACTCTCCGTGACCTGGGGCCAGCGCAGGGGGGAGCAATCAAACCAGATCAAACCAGGGCACACTGCTGACACAGCTGCGTCACGATTCTTAGGTTACACACACTTGACATTGTTATTAAAAAAGGTGGCGTGGAGTCATTCTGGTTGGTAATTTTTGATCTCAATCAAAACAAAAACAATGGATGACCCCTCCCCCCCAACACTTGAAACGCATTGGCAAAGTTGGGATATGGTCGTGTGGTGCGGTCTGCACCACTTTGTGTGTGTCCCCATTTACAGAGCCAGGGCTGTGTAGATACACCAGATTGTTTTTGTCGGCACAGAAGCGACACAGAATGGATCACTAGCGGACTGAGAGGAGAAGTGTTAGCTTACAAGCACTGACTCCACCTTTATAGCTGTGTAGTGTGTACAACCTAATAATATGTGGCTTCATAATCAAATCAACAAAATGGGGTATTACTAATATGTAGCGTCTAATATGTGGAATATGTGTGCATTAATGTTCTGCCTCCAACAATGGCTAGACATGGGTACATGTACACACCCTATTAAGGTTTGAGTGTTATATATTAACAGCACTCCAATATAGTAGATTTATTTAAATGTATTTATTTATATTTATTGTCTATGACCCTAAGGCCAGGCCAGAGGGTATGAGCTGTGTCACAGTTAGTAGTCATAACATAGCCTTGTTAAAACATTAGTTTGTCTCAGTGGCATGTGCAGAATAGTGTGTGGAACAGTAAACATTAACAATGGTTCCAAGGCCTTCCACAAAGACCACATTGTTGTATGAAAGCTTTTACTACCATCACATGGAAGACGAGAGAACAAGATCACAGCCTTAGAGAGAAACACAAGCTTGATCTTTATGAAAAAAGACTACATGGTCAATATCAGAGGAGACGCATCTCCACGTATTTTAACCACAACAGGGTTGATAATAATGTTCCAGAAATATGTCTGGTGAACATACACGGTCAAAACTCTAGTGGGCAGCAAAATAACTTTCAAAATGATCTGCCATTGTTATGGTTACTGGTACAATAGTATTCCCAACAGTAGCAGTTGTAAAGTCACAGTCTTCCTGGCTAATGATTTAACACACTGGTTTCCCACATTGTGAGAACCACTTTTACATCTTATAGTTAAGTCTAATCTTCTGGGAGGAGAATCATCTATTTTTGGTTCTATGCAGAACTGTAACAGAGAGGGAATCATCGTGTGTATGATTATGAGAAGAGCCTAACATTACAGGTTGGTATAAAGGTGAGAAAGATGATGGACTGAGTCTATGTATCCGTGGACCAGCTGTACTAAGACAGTGGCAGTGTTCTGTAACTATATAGCTAGCTGTGTGAAACAGACTCACACAGGAATATGGGTTACTACTGCAGCGTAGACATGCACTTAAGTCAGGCATAATAACAGACACTTAACCTCAGAAAGGCACAGTGCAGAAGAATAGTAGCAGTCAGTATTGTAGAATAAAGTGTGTGGACTCATTGCATTGCATACAAACACAGATAATACAGATAAACCTTAAGTATGTCTCAGTTGACAAATATTGACAGCTTAAGAGCTATGTTTTGAAAAGCTGGAAAACTGAAGCCTGGTCACACTAAGCTTTTATGGTTTGTGGTTTAAAACACCACTCCCCGAAGTTGGTCACTAGACGCTTTCATGACGACTTGGATTAAACAGAGTCACAGAACCAAAGCTGTACAGTACATGTTTGCTGGTCTCAAGTGAATTCAGAGATTGATGCTGGTTTAACCAATCACATAAAAATATCATAATGCCCCCCTTCAATTTAGCTAGTGTGTGTGGGAGAGGAGAGAGGGGAGTCCAATGCTAGCCTAATGATGACCTAATGTTATCCTAACATTACCCTAATGACCCAATTATGATGAATTCCATCCACTGAACGGAAGGTTGGACATAGTCAGAAAATCAAGTGGAATCTCTCCATTCACTCCTACATGCGCATCTCTGAATACAACAAAAGCTCAAAGCAAGCAATTCATTACGCCTTCAAAAGATTATTCAGCATTAATACAATACACTGGGTTGATTCATAGTATGTTTGAATCTCCAGCAGTTGTCCCCTCTGTTGAATTACGAGAATATAGACGGTATATGGCCAGACACATGGAATTATTTCATTTAGCTCCTTACTGTGGCTTGGAGACAAGTCATTGAGCTATCAAGTAGCACTGACAGGGTATTTCATCTATGAAGTATACTGTATGACTGCTTTCAGATCTATAGGTCCCTTCTGAGAGAAACAATTCCACAGCTCTATTTCTTTGCATATGTGGGTCTGTTAGCTTGCTGTTATGATCTAGTAGAGATAGCGAGACAGTGTATACCGTCATACATGGGAATGGAAATGATTAGCTCTCCTTCCCACACTGGTGTTACTGAGATACTAATTCCCTGGTGGCATGTGGGTCACTGAGTTCGTTCACATCCTGCGCCACTGCTAAGGGCTTGCATTACATTAGTCCGTCCATATTTGATAATAATAATGATAATAATCATGATTATTTTGGTCATTATTGAAAGCACGATTAATGTGATTACTCATTGACTTTGGAAAGATGCTGCATTTACTGCACCTATAAAACCTGAAACAGATGAAAGCAACTTCAACTATGAAATATCCCTTAATACTTTTCATGATACTTTTCACTTTCACTGTGTGCAATAAAGCTTATAAATATCATCTAAATATATTAAAGAAGTTGTAGGATGATCCAACCAATCATGAGAGATCACAAGGCACAGTCAGCTGCAGAGGTTTATAAGAAAACTGCTTACACTGCCCTAATGGGAGCTCTAGCAAAACCATAAACTCCTAGCATCAAAACACCCATTTAGAAACCAGTGAATTCATTCAATAAATACAATGTAGAAATTATGGGGATCATGTGTGTAACAGCACATAATTTCTATATGCAAATCATTAAAATCATGAATAATGTGGGCCAGTGTGAATTCAAGGCTTTCTATGTGCGCTTCTCGGCTGTCCGCTTGAAGCGAACGTGTGGGAGCACAAAACAGTTATTAGACGTCTCACAGAATTGTGTTTGCTAGTGGTCTGAGGGAAAGCGTCAGGGCATCAGATTGACTTAAGGACCCCACAGGCTGCCGCTTGTACAGAGAGGTGGTGCGCAGAGTTCAGTAAGACCCTCCCAACGTTGACCAAGGGAGCGAGGCACTTCCTCAAGTGGTGGCTAAAGTCCAAGCTGTGTGTGAGAGGTGTGTTTGTGCGTGCCAGACACACCCAACAGAAGACACACCCTCCAACCCATACTTTTCCTGTTTGCTGCCCAGCTATACTCCCTATGCTGCCAGCTAGCTGGCCAGATGGAATGCCAGCGTCATTATCCCATACATACAGTATACTGTACATGTGGTGCGCTTCATTTACCCATCCACACAGAGAAGTTGAACTCTAAAGAAATACAACCCTCCATACAGATATTAGGTTTAACATGCAGATATCCTGGAGGGTTGACAATACTATATTTGAGTCTTATCTACTAATAGACTGCAAAATGCCCTTGAGCTTTAAAGAGTTTGAGTTGTTTACAATTCCTTTATCATATGTAGACCGTACAACATAAATTTAAAGATTACACTTAATATGTTCCAATATAAAGACTGGTATTGTGCATGGACATCAATTTATAGCTGGGTGGAGATGCTTCTGTTCTTAAATTCAGTAAGATTTACGAAAGGCAGTGTACTTTGAACATTAATTAAAGCTGGGTCAGTCCAGATATAGATCATAGAGCATACACGCCTTGGGAAAGAGAATATTGGAGACCTTAGAAAGCAGAACAATAAGTAAGCCGGAGTGCACTGGTTCAAAAATGCAAAAGTAGTATAGTATTAGTATAGCTGAATTGTCAACCATCTCGCAACTAGCTGGCTGGAATTTGGTTGCAACATGGCCTTCTTTAAGCTTTAATATCTTAATGGAGCAATACTTACCCAGTCAACACTAGTATAACTGTGTTTCTAGAGCCTTTGGTAGTGCTGCTTATCGATTTCCATTCATTCTGACAATAATTACTTTGTTATGGAACAGCGCACCTGGTGGCCATTAACAGCACTGCATCTTAAGCATTTCCTTACTGGCTTGAACACAGCCTTGGCGGTTCCAGCTTGTTACCGATACACAAGTATGAACCTGTAGCGTAGCCAGAAAAAAAGACTGTGGGTGTGCCACATCAAACACCACCATTCCATTATTTGGTTATTTTAACCGTCAACATGCAATCGTTATTTACGTATCAACTAAATAAAAAATAGGCATAGGCCTACGAGGGTCACGTCACGTCAGCGAAGTTGCAGTTAGACTACACTTTTAAATGTGGTTATGGATGTTGTTTGACGAAAATAAAAGATAACTGGGCAAGAATCTACACTAACACATCATACCGCAAATGACAAATCTGAAATGTTATTGAGTCTACCTGATGTACCTGCAGTAGTAGCTGACATCTTCAAATGGCAAAACGGTGCAGTTTATTTAGTAGTAAGTCTCTGTACGTTTCCTTTAAAACGCCAGCGAGCATGGTTGCTCTGTTGCTGGAGTGTATCCCATCATGTCCACTGTGGAATATCTTGTAACAAGTTCTTGTAACGAGTTCTTTTTCATTTAGTTAAACTAGTGTCGCATTAGCTGCTGAATGTGTTGCATTTACAGGTGTCGTGCCCAAAAGTGATTGTCCGATATAAAGTGATCACCATATGAAAAAGTGCATTTTATGGTTATATTCACACATTTTAAACTGGTAAAAATGTATGGATCAATTATAATCTGGGCACAGAGCAGAATTAACTACCTACCACTGACATAAAGGTAGGATTAGGCCTAGATTTGCACATTTTGTCTGCAATCACTTTTAACCGGACAACCACTTTTGGGCACGACACCGGCTACTACTACTACTCCCGTGTGATGCTTGCAGTGGCAGTCAACGAAGTTCTGCACAAACTATACTTTTTAACTGTGGAAGATGTTTTTGATTAAAGAAATTTAGAACGAACAATTGGGCCATTATAATTAGTAATTAAACCATAATGGCCTACAAAACCTTCTAGCAAGGCTATAAGAAAACTGTATTCTGTTTCTGCCTTAGATTTCTGGGTGTGCCAGCTGCCTCTTTGGGTGGCACAGGCACACCCTGGCATACCCGTGGCTACGCCAAAGGTACGTACGCGTGCAAGCACAGACTCACAGACACAAACACATACCCATCTTCATTCTTTCTTAAACAACCATACCAGATGCACCCAGTGGAGACAAAATGGCACACGACTGCAGTGGTTCATTGTAGAAACTAAAGAGCACCACTCCCAAGCCAGGAGAGTAATGCCAAAACAGATAAGGGAACAGAAACGATGCTTTCATGTAAACACACTAACAACTGTCTGAGACACATGAGCAAACAAAAGTTTCCACAGGTGTCTAAAGTTTAATTGAAAACAAAAACAACTTTCACACATTCTGCCCCGAGATATTTCAAAAGTGACCCCTTGAAATTTGACAAAAAGTATAATTGAAAGAGTGCAATAGCTAGAGTGAAAAGAAATAGCTAAATATTGTGTCTCAAAAATCCCCTTACATTCTCTTCTTTCTCATGACCAATCTGTTCTGTTGATAAGATGACAGCGCACAGAGGGTTTTCTGTTAATCTCTCAACTCCACAATTTCACTGTTACTGTGATGTGGCCTTGCTACAGAAAGACGCTATCTCAGCATTCTCAACTTTGGTATCATCGCTTCAAAATCAGATTGACAAATGCCGATGGCAAATCTCCATATCTCCACTCTCCATTATAAAATTAAATCTTGAGAACCTGTGGTCAATATGAAAAATTGCATTTGTTGTGACTAAAGAGGTCTTGCAAACCGCAGTGTCAGATTTAGCACATTGCTGCAACATCTGCTCAGATAATCCAGGCTGGAATCGTAGCTTCCAAAAGCTCACAGGAAAACACTAAGGAAGGAAGTAAAACTGTCTGAAGAAATGGAAGTCTAAAAACAGCTCATGGTAGTGGCATGGTTCACAAAACACACATCTATAAATGTGTAGGACACAGATAATTAAAGATGATGAAAGGATGGACCAGGAACTTTAAAAAGGAATACTCATTGATGTGTGTCTGTAATTACCCTTTCGGTTGAAACCATTGTTTCAAAAACATGGCTGGAGCCATCCCATCATTCCCTACCCTTTTCTCTGACACTTGCACAGGTGTGTTTCAAACATCACCAGTAAGCTGAAACCTGGGGATGCTGCAGTACTATTGAGGAGTGCACCTTTAACATATCTATTTTCAAGCGTGGCTTCATGGTTTATTGATTTAAAAGGGGAACGGCTGTCTGTAAGACACCAGCAAGCACTTCCAACTGCATTCCATTAGTTCCAAAGACTTTTACTAGGGCTGTCGCGATAACCGCAAAATTGGAATACCGCGGTGTTGCTAACACAACCGCAGGCCATGGAAAGCAACTGCCGGTACCGCAAACCGCAATGTTTACATTTGATTTTTTTCATGAGGCTAGCCCATGATGTCTGATCTAGGGCGTGTGCGCTATCTAAGCACAAATTCCCCCAGCCCCATATTAGCCTGTTGTAGCTTCTTAAACCGTATTGGTCCGAATATAGGACGACCCTGAATATAAGACGACCCCCCCTTTTTCAAGAATAATTTTTGGAAAAAC
>JAODUE010000014.1:80825-115105 GCA_027564755.1 Amblyopsis hoosieri
TATATAATGTCTCTGGTACTTCTCCCATAGAGTTCTATTGAGGACTCTCTAAGCGGTCTGTCTCCTCTATATAATGTGTCTGGTGTACCTGTCCTGACTGGTTCTGTCCTGTCTCGTGCTCTCAGTTCCTCCCAGCTGTGACCTTCGTGAGCTGCCCAACATGTGCTACATCGCCAAGGAGGGCAGCACGGTGCGGCTGAAGATCCCCATCGCCGGCAAGCCGGCGCCCAAGGTCTCCTGGAAGAAGGGCGAGGACGAGGACCTGACCGACACCGGCAGGGTGTGCGCAGAGTCCTCCTCCGTCAACACCACCCTTCTGATCAGAGACTGCCAGAGGAGCGACGCCTGCAAATACACCATCACCTTGAGGAACAGCGTGGCAACCAAGGAGTCCATGATTTTCATCAGGTACACATGGCAGCCCTCCTGCTTGATCACGTCTCACCCAGTTAGTCATTAGTAATTCAATGACTTTATAAAATAGGAGCAAATTAATGAGTCAATAAAGCAACAACCTTTTTTCAGGGTCGTGGGAAAACCTGGCATCCCTGTTCAGCCAATCAAGTTCAAGGATGTGACGGCCGACGGTGCCACGTTGAAGTGGGGTGCGCCCAAGGACGACGGCGGCTCAGAAATCACCAACTACATCCTGGAGAAGAGGGACTTCATCACCAACATGTGGGTGACGGTCTCCTTGTCCGTGGAGAGCAACACCATGAGAGTGACCGGTCTCCACGAGGGCACAGAGTACATCTTCAGGGTCTGCGCTGAGAACAAGTATGGCGTCGGAGATGGACTCAAGTCAGACCCCATTGTGGCCAAGCATCCCTTCAGTAAGTGTTCTGTGCAACCCAATCATTTTGTTAACGAAAATTTTAATGTGACTAAAACTAATACGCATTTTCATCGAAATACTAAAACTAAACCTAAAATAGCTGCCAAAATTAACATTGATCCGAATGGAAGTTTTGAAAACTCAAATATATAGCATGTGTACGTCTCTGATGACATCGTGTTTCTCCACAGATGTTCCAGATGCTCCACCTCCACCTCAGCTGATGAGCGTGCGCCATAACTCTTCTTACGTGACCTGGGTTGACCCCAGGAAGACTGGAGGCTCTCCCATCACTGGTACACACATAGTCTCAGCCTCCTCCGTTCATCAGCACTACGTCACATAAGCACCTCTGTGCTGAACGTCTGACGCATAGACCCCTGTAAGCTTGACAGAGCTTTCAGGAATTGAGAAGTAGATTTTCATTGGCTGTTAGCATTGTCACTCATGAAGTCTGTATCTGTGATTCTGGTGTGATGCTAGTGCAGTTAAGCACTAACAGCATCCTATTTATCTAACGGAACAATACCTGAATACAGCCAGACTCGTGTTAAGTTTCTCTAAGAATTCCTCTGTATAAGTTTAACGTCTGACTTTGTCAATGAGTTACGTAGTTGGTTGCCAGCGCTGTGTCCCAGACTAGTACACGCTGGTCACACAGTAGACAGACAGCAGACAGACTGAGGACACCCCCATGCGTTGCCCTTCCTCCTATCCTGTAGAGCTACAGGACTAACATTCATGTTAAAGGTGGAAATGGTGATCCTAAGCTAATGTTTTTAAATTCAGTGAATATCTCCTCGCGGTCCGCTAGCTGCCCTTTCTGTGTGTGTGTGTGTGTGTGTGTGCGTGCACACTGAAGAAATAATTTATGTTTCTACAGAGCACTGGCTCTATAACTAAGAACACAAAGTGGTGCAGACCGCACCACACAACACTATCCCAGCCTTGGCAATATGTAGCATCTAAAGGAGGCAATATGTAGCATCTAAAGGAGCACCCTATGGCATTGAAGGGAGATGTGTTTTTGTTTTGATCCAGTTTAAATATCAACAAGCTTTCTCCAGAAACCCTGACTCCACCTGGTACTTTCTCCACCTGTAACGTTGCGGTGTTTGTTGCTGGGTTACTTTGAGCCAACGTCCTTGCTGCTGATGCCTACAGGCTACCACGTGGAGTTCAAGGAGAGGAACAGCATGCTGTGGAAGAGAGCCAGCCAGACCCCACTGAGGATGAGGGAGCACAAGGTGACTGGACTGACCGAGGGTCTGGAGTACGAGTTCAGAGTCATGGCCATCAACCTGGCGGGCATCGGAAAGCCGAGCACCCCCACAGACCCACACGTGGCCTTGGACCCCATCGGTAAATGATTACTGATTATGGGTTTGGAACAGAGGGGTTGTACAATCTGAGTGTACTTATAGTTAGTGTTGTTTATGTGCTTATTTATTCTTTTTGTTTAACCTTAATTTAACAAGGAAAAATAAACATTGAGATACATCTCTTTTTCAAGGGTGACCTGGCTAAGAAAATGGACAGAGCAGCATGTAGAGTTACAATACACTTACATACAAGAGTACGTAGTTCCAATACAACCACAAAAAACATCTAGTAAATTTCTCCTTAGAAAGAGCTTAGGGTTGTTTATGCACTGTGAGTGATGATTAACTACGGGGAAACCATTGTTAAAAATTGTCCAAAAAGGACCACAATGGAAATGATTGTTTTTATCCTTTTGATGTTTTTTTTATAGTTGGGGCATCTCTTGTTTGAGGCACAACTTTAATATTTAAAACCAATTCTCTCTAGTTGTCTAGTCTGCTCTCATTGTTGCATTGTCCACCATGTCCTCAGACGCTCCTGGCAAACCGGACGTAATCAGCATAACGAGGAGCACCGTGACCCTCCAGTGGACCGAGCCGACCTTCGATGGTGGCCACAGGCTGACCGGGTACATCGTGGAGAGGCGTGACCTGCCGTCCAAGGTGTGGGTCAAGGCCAACAATGTCAACGTCCTGGAGCCAGCCTTCACGGTGACAGACCTGCAGGAGGGCTGCAAGTACGAGTTCAGAATCAGGGCTAAGAATGCTGCCGGCGCCCTCAGCCCACCCTCGGAGCAGACCGACACCATCATCTGCGTAGACGAATATGGTGAGACACGTATAATTGTCATTATAAACAACTCAAGTTAAACGGTTAATCGACTAGTTAAAAAATATCAACTGCTGTTCCTTGCAGCATATCAACCTATGCCATACAATTGCGTTCATATGTAATGATCGTTTAAAGCGCTAATCAGAAATAACGCCCCCATGTGGCTGATTTGCGCAAATCTGTGAATATGTCCTTATATGGGCATTGCAATGATGTATGAAAGACATGGTGACAATGGGACCTATGGCTGCGGAAATACGCAGCTACATTTAACGGAACAATTCCATTAAATGTTGAGAGCACTACATTTTGGACATCAAGGATGTATTAACTGAATTCCGCTTATATCCAACAGCGGCACCAACCATCATCATCGACTCTCAAGTCATGGAGGGTCTGACCGTCCGTGCCGGTGACACCATCGCCATCACCGCCACCAGCATCCTGGGCAAACCCACGCCCACCTCATGCTGGTCGAAGGGAGGAAAGTACTTCAAGCCTTCAGACATCGTCCAGATTGATGCTACTGCCACTTCCTCCACCCTGTCCATCAAGTACGCTGGCAGGAAGGATTCTGGGGAGTACACCATCACCGCCACCAATCCCTTCGGTGTGAAGGAGGAGAATGTCAAGGTGAAGGTCTTGGATGTCCCAAGTTCTCCTGGTCCTATTGAGGCTACGGGTGTCTCTTCAGAGAAGGTGACCTTGACCTGGACCGCCCCCACTGAAGACGGAGGCTCTCCTATCAAGTACTACACCCTGGAGAAAAGGGAGACCAGCCGCCTCCTCTGGACCATCCTGAAGGAGCAGGTGATCGACTGCCACTTTGTGGCCACCAAGCTCATCCAGGGCAACGAGTACTTCTTCAGAGTCTCTGCTGTCAACCAGTACGGTGCCAGTGAGCCATCTCACTCTGATGCAGTCAAGATGGTTGATAAATATGGTGTGTAAATGTTTTGTTTTGTTTCTTTTGTGATGTATGGTTTGAGACCAATACTGTCTCTCCATAAAGTTCCTATAATCTCTATAAAATATCTTATTATATTATAATGAATGAGGTTTTATAGCTATACTTCATCTGTATGCACAGGTCCTCCTGGTCCACCCTCTAAGCCAGAGGTTGTGATTGTAGGAGGGAATTCTGTAACTCTGACCTGGAGACGACCTGCTGAGGATGGAGGAAGTGACATCACAGGCTACTGTGTTGAGAAGAAAGAGAGAAAAGGAATGAGATGGATCCGAGCATCCAAGAAGTCAATTGCAGAACTGAGTTATGAAGTCAAGAGTCTCACTAAGGGCATTGAGTATGAATTCCGTGTCCTTGCTGAGAACAGAGCTGGCTTTGGAGAACCGAGTGAATCATCGTTGCCAGTCACAACTAAAGTTGTTGCCTGTGAGTAAAACAGAATTTGTGCAAACATATTCAATGTATATCATATCTTATACCGGTATTGAAATATTTTGTTCAACTACCTCTCTTTGGAATTTTAGATGTACCAGGACCTCCAGTCAACCCAAGAGTTACAGACACAACCAAAACTACCGCCACATTGAACTGGGGAAAACCCCTTGAGGATGGTGGACTTGAGATCACTGGATACCTTATTGAGCACAAGAAGGAGGGAACAGAGGAATGGGTAAAGGACACGCCATCTTCTCCACTGAGGATCACAGAATTTGTTGTGGCCGGATTGGAGACTGGAGCGAAATACTACTTTAGAATCAGTGCTGTGAATGCTGAAGGAGCGGGAGAGCCTGCAGAAACCCAGGAAGTCGTTGCGATTGTGGAGCGTGCAGCAGAGCCTGATCTGGAGCTTGACATCGAGCTAAGGAGAACCCTGGTTGTCAGGGCTGGCTGCTCCATCCGCCTGTTTGTGCCCATCAAGGGACGCCCCGCTCCAACAGTCACCTGGACCAAGGAGGAAGGCCCTGTCGCACGTGCCGTCATCGACAGCACCGAGTCTTTCACTATGCTGCTCATTCCTGACAGCTGCAGAACTGATGCTGGCAAATATGAGCTCACCCTGGAGAATTCAGCAGGAAAGAAGACTGCATCTATCAATGTGAGAGTTCTGGACACACCTGGGCCTCCAGTTAACCTGAAGCCAGTCAAGATTGACAAAGAAAGCATCACTCTTCAATGGGAGATGCCTCTCATCGATGGTGGAGCCAAGGTCACCAACTACATTATTGAGAAGAGAGAATCAACACGCAAGGCTTATGCTACTGCTGTCTCAAGGTGCCCAACCACTTCAGCCAAGATTGCTGAGCTGGGTGAGGGCTGTGAATACTACTTCAGGGTGTCTGCTGAAAATGAATATGGCATTGGTGAATCAGTTGAAACCTCAGATCCTATTCGTGCCTCCCAGGCGCCTACTGCTCCAGAGAGCATCATCCCAACTGACATCACCAAGAACACTGTGAGTCTGGCATGGACTAAGCCCAGGCACGACGGTGGGAGCAGGATCACCGGATATGTGCTGGAAGCCCAGAAGAAGGGAACTGACCAGTGGGCCCATGTAACGACTCTCAAGGCAATGGACTTCACAGTGAAGAGCCTCAATGAACATGAGGAGTACATCTTCCGTGTCATGGCAGTCAACCAGTCTGGCAGAAGTGCTCCACGTGACAGCAAGCCAATTGTTATCAAGGAGTCCAGTTCCTTGCCTGAGTTTGACCTGCGTGGTGTGTGCCAGAAAACTATCATAGCCAAGGCAGGAGATGACATCAAGGTTGAGATTCCAGTTATGGGACGTCCAAGACCAACTGTTTCCTGGCAGAAGGATGGTGGAGCTCTTAAGCTCTCTAATAGGACCAATGTGGAGACTACTTCTGCAACGGTTATTTTAACCATCAGTGAATGCAACAGATCAGACAGTGGCACGTACACCATGACAGGAAAGAACATTATTGGCTCTGTGACAGACAATATCTTTGTCAGAGTGCATGATGTTCCTGGGCCACCCAAGGGTCCAATAAAAATTGTGGAGATAGCTCGCACCTATTGTGTATTTGCATGGGACACTCCTGAGAACGATGGAGGTGTGGCGATTAACAATTATGTAGTTGAGATCAGAGATACCTCTGCCCAGACATGGACCGAGCTTTCTTCCACTGTCATTCGCACTGTGTTCAAAGCCATTCGTCTCACTACTGGATCAGAATACCAGTTCAGAGTTAAGGCTAAGAACAGATATGGTGCTGGACCTTCAATCACCTCACAATCAGTGGTGGCTGCTTTCCCATTCAAGATCCCTGGACCACCTGGTACGCCCAATGTTATTGCATTCAGCAAGGACACAATGACCATTGGCTGGAATGAGCCAGTGATTGATGGTGGAAACGAGGTCATCGGCTACCACGTTGAAAGGAAAGAAAGAAGTAGCATAATGTGGCAGAAGATAAGCAAAAGCATAGTAAAAGGAAACATATTCAAATCTACTGGGCTTGAAGATGGAGTAGCATATGAGTTCCGCGTGTTGGCCGAGAACATGGCTGGAATTGGAAAGCCCAGCAAGGCATCAGAGGCAATGATGGCCTTAGACCCCATTGACCCACCAGGTCAGCCCACACCTGTTTTTGTCAACAAGAATGTCATCACCATTCAGTGGACTAAGCCTGAGTATGATGGTGGCTTTAAGATCACTGGCTACGTAGTGGAGAAGAGAGACCTGCCTGCTGGTCGTTGGATGAGAGCAAACTTCACCAACATTATTGAAACCACATTCACCGTTAGTGGACTAACTCAGGACGCCTCCTTTGAGTTCCGCGTTCTGGCAAGAAACGCAGCTGGTGCGGTCAGCCAACCTTCTGAGACATCGGATCCAATAATCTGTAAGGACGATATTGTTGTGCCACGTATTATGGTTGATGCCATCTTTAAGGATGTTATCCTGCTGAAGGCCGGCGAGAGCTTCAAGCTTGAAGCTGACATTGCTGGTCAGCCAATCCCGTCTATGGTTTGGACTAAGAATGGAAAGGAAATTGAAAACACAATGAAGCTAGAAGTTAGGTTTACTGACCTTACAACAACCCTAATAAACAAAGACTCTGTTAGAACAGATGGAGGGGAATTTGTATTGACTGCCACTAATGTTGGTGGATTTGCCAAACACATCTTCAACGTCAAAGTGCTTGACAGGCCTGGGCCACCAGGTGGACCTCTTCAAGTTTCTGATGTCACAGCTGATAACTGTGTACTGACATGGACCCCACCTGCAGATGATGGCGGTGCCAAGATCGATGGATATGTCATTGATAAACGTGAGTCAAGCAGACTAGCATGGACCAATGTGGTTGCAGACCTCCAGGACACAACATACAAGGTGACAAAACTGCTCAAAGGAAATGAGTACATATTCAGGGTAATGGCAGTGAACAAGTATGGAGTTGGGGAGACGCTTGAGTCAGAGCCTACGATTGCAGACAACCCATACGTGCCTCCCGAGCCTCCTCAGAATACTGAAGTTACAGCTATTTCTAAGGACTCGATGTTTGTTATGTGGCAAGTTCCTAAGAGTGATGGAGGTAGCCCTATTTTCAACTACAACATTGAGAGGAAGGACCGAATTGGCCTTCGCTGGGTCAAATGCAACAAAAGAAAGGTAAAGGATCTGCAATTCAAGGCAACTGCTCTTGTTGTGGGACACGAGTATAAATTCAGGGTCATTGCTGAGAATGCTGCCGGCTTAAGTGCACCAAGTCCCTCTAGTCCATTCTACAAAGCCACTGATGCACTGCACCAGCCAGGGCCTCCATGCAACCCCAGAATCCTTGACACAACCAAGTCCTCCATCACTGTTGCCTGGAACAAACCTGTTTATGATGGCGGCTCTGACATCACCGGTTACATTGTGGAAACATGCATCCCATCTGTAAAAGAGGAAGAGGAAGAATGGACCATTGTGACACCCAAAGAGGGTTTGCTTGCCACGTCGTTCACAATTATCAACCTTAAGGAGAGCCAGGAATACAAGATTAACATCTCTGCTATGAACAGTGAAGGAATTGGAGAGGCAGCATCTGTGCCTGACAACGCCAAGGCTGAAGACAGGCTTCTCACACCGGAGATTGACCTGGATGCAGAGCTTCGCAAAGTTGTGAACCTAAGAGCCTGCTGCGCACTTAGACTGTTTGTGCCAATCAGAGGTAGACCAGCACCGGAGGCCAAATGGACAAAGGATGACGGGGAGCCTATCGAGAGAGCAACAATTGAGAGCACAACATCATACACATCTCTTATTGTTGACAATGTCAACAGATTTGACAGTGGAAAGTATAACCTCACTGTCGAAAACAGCTCTGGATCCAAAACCGTTACAGTTCAAGTCAGGGTACTTGATACACCAAGTGCCCCACAGAATCTAAAGATCAGTGCTGTCACAAAGCAATCAGTCACTCTCATTTGGGATCCGCCAGCAAATGATGGTGGAGTGAAGGTTAAGAACTACATTGTGGAAAAGCGTGAGTCTACTAGGAAAGCTTATGCTACAGTCAATGCCAACTGCCATAACACCACTTTCACAGTTGACCAACTCCATGAAGGATGTAACTACTATTTCAGAGTTTTGGCTGAGAATGAATATGGCATTGGATTGCCTATTGAAACCGCTGAATCAGTCAAGGTATCTGAGAAACCACAGCCACCAGGCAAAATCACCCTCAAGGATGTCACCAAGAACAGTGTCACCCTCTCGTGGGAAAAGCCAGAGCATGATGGAGGCAGCAGAGTGGGCTGCTATGTTGTTGAGATCCAGCCCAAGGGTGTTGATAAGTGGACTCAGTCTGTGATTGTAAAAGAAACAGAAGCTACTATCAGTGGACTCAATGCAGGTGAAGAATACATGTTCCGTGTATCAGCAAAAAATGAAAAGGGAACTAGTGACCCACGCCAGATTGGTGTCCCTGTGATTGTCAAAGATCTTGTGATGGCTCCAGTTGTTAAACTTCTGTTCAACACGTTCAGTGTGCAGGCAGGAGAAGACTTAACAGTGGAGGTTCCATATGTAGCTCGTCCTAAAGCAGCTGTCTCCTGGGTGAAGGACGGTCAGCCTCTAAAGAGAACCACTAGGGTCAACTTTAGTTCCACGGATGCCATGCTGAGTCTGAACATCAAGGAGGCTGCTAAAGATGATGTCGGCCACTACCTCATCACTCTCAGCAACACAGCAGGAGAGACAACAACGGACATCGGCATTGTTGTTCTTGACAAACCAGGTCCACCAGGTGGTCCAGTGAAGGTGGAGGACGTCACAGCTGACAGTGTTACTATTTCCTGGAACCCTCCGGGGTATGATGGCGGTTGTCCAATTAAACACTACATTGTTGAGAAGAGAGAAACATCCACAAACACCTGGATGGTTGTGTCTCCTAACCTGGCCAGAACAAAGGTCAAGGCTGGAAGGTTGAAGACAGGCATTGAGTATCAGTTTAGAATCACAGCAGAGAACAGATATGGAAAGGGTGCACCCTTACTTTCAGAGTGTGTTGTGGCTCAGTACCCATACAAACTCCCAGGACCTCCCGGAACACCGGCAGTCCCGGTTTTAAGCAAGGACAGCATGGTAGTGATATGGAACGAGCCAGTGATTGATGGTGGAACCACTATTCTGGGTTATCATCTTGAACGCAAAGAGAGAACTAGCATCCTCTGGGTCAAACTGAATAAGTCCATTATCATCGATCAAACCTTTAAGAGCACTGGTCTAGAAGCAGGAATGGAATACGAGTACAGAGTTTATGCTGAAAACATTGTTGGAATCGGCAAAGCAAGCAAAGTGTCAGAGGGTTGCATTGCCAGAGACCCCTGTGACCCTCCTGGCACACCGGAGGCCACCAAGATCACTAAAGACTCTGTGACCATTGCATGGACCAAGCCTGAGTATGACGGTGGTGCAAAGGTCACAGGCTATGTAGTAGAGAAGAAGGATCTGCCAGAGGGCCGCTGGTTGAAGGCTAACTTCACTAATGTCATTGAGACTGAATATGTCGCCACAGGCCTTGTGGAAAACCAACAGTACGAGTTCCGTGTAATTGCTCGAAATGCTGCAGGTGTTTTCAGTGGCCCCTCCTACAGCACTGGCCCTATCACTGCCAAGGATGAGATTGAGCCTCCTCGCATCAGCATCGACCCAGAGTTCACAAAGACTATTGTGGTCAGTGCAGGAGACAACTTCAAGATTGATGCAGATGTTCATGGCAAACCATTGCCCTCTATCCACTGGATGATGGGAGAGCTGGAGCTTGGAAACACTATCCGTAGGGAAATTAAGAACACAACCACACAGGCTTGTATCACTGTAAAGGAAGCTAAACTTGTCGATGGAGGCCAATACACACTACTCCTGAGGAATGCAGGAGGGGAAAAGGCTGTGCAGGTTAATGTGATTGTTCTGGATAAACCTGGGGAACCTCAAGGTCCTCTAGTTGTCACGAACATCACTAAAGATAGATGCTGCCTTGTGTGGAAACCACCGCTGCAAGATGGTGGAAGCACCATTTCTCACTACATTGTGGAGAGGAGAGAGACTAGCAGACTGGTCTGGACAGTTGTTGAGCCCAAAGTGGAGAACACTTGCCTGAAGATCACCAAGCTCCTGGAAGGGAACGAGTATATCTTCAAGGTCCGTGCTGTCAACCAGTTTGGTGTCGGTGCACCCCTTGAGTCTGCTCCGGTTATAATTAAGGATCCATACGTGCCTCCCGAATCACCCAAGGGCTTAGAGGTTTCAGATATTAAGAAGGATTCAGTGGTTCTTACCTGGGAGGCACCATCGAGTGATGGAGGCAGTCCTATTACTGGATACATCATTGAAAAACATGACAAGGAGGGTGTGAGATGGACCAGATGCAACAGGAAGACAGTGACAGACTTAACATTCAAGGTTACTGGACTTATGGAAAGACACATTTATGAATTCAGAGTTGCAGCAGAGAATATTATTGGTATTGGCGAACCCAGTTCCCCAACTGTCTTCTACAAAGCACTGGATCCTATTTTCAGGCCTGGCCCACCACATCACCCTAAAGTCACTGACACGTCGAAAACATCAGTCTTCCTATCGTGGGGCAAGCCTGTGAATGATGGCGGTTGTGAGATCCAGGGATACATCGTTGAGTGCTGCACCACTACAGCACCTCCAGCGGTGCCGGATGATGCTCCAGCTACAGAGGGACCTGCTGAGGAATGGAAAACGTGCACACCACCCACAGGCACCAAAAAGACCAGGTTTGAGGTGGTGAACCTGCAGGAAAATCAAGTGTACAAGTTCAGAATATGTGCCATCAACAAGGTTGGCGTTGGTGAACATGCAGATGTCCCTGGTGCTGTTGTTGCCCAGGACAGAGCTGAGGAACCAGACCTTGACATTGACCCAGAACTAAGGAAGATTGTTGCTCTTAAAGCTGGTACTTCTCTCAGGTTGTTCATTCCCATCAGAGGAAGGCCCACTCCTACTATCAAGTGGGACAAAGATGAAGCTCCACTTAAGGAGTCTGCCCAGGTTGAGGTGACAAGCAGTTACACCTCCCTTGTAATTGACAAAATTAGCAGATTTGACAGTGGAAAATACACAATCACTGCAGAAAACACCAGTGGAACAAAATCAGCGTTTGTTGTGGTCCGTGTTCTTGACACACCAAGTAATCCACTTAACCTAAAGGTGAAAGAAATCACAAATCAATCAGTAACACTGGCATGGGAGCCCCCCCTGTTGGATGGTGGAGCCAAGATCAAAAACTACATTGTTGAAAAGAGGGAGAGCACACGCAAGACATATGCTGCTGTTGTGACAAATTGCCATGAGCTCTCATGGAAGGTTGAGCCACTTCAGGAGGGCTGTAGCTATTACTTCCGAGTCCTAGCAGAGAATGCACATGGTGTTGGAATGCCTGCAGCAACTGTTGACCCTCTCAAGGTGTCAGAGGTGCCTCAGTCCCCAAAGAAATTGATTGTTACTGACCAAACCAAAAACAGTATCTCTCTGGCCTGGGAGAAGCCAGCGTATGATGGTGGAAGCAGAGTTGTTCAGTATTTGCTAGAGATGCAAATCAAGGGCCAGGATAAATGGTCTGGTGTCAACACATTCAAGACGATGGAAGCAACTGTCACCAACTTGAATCAAGGAGAGGAGTACCTCTTTAGAGTTACAGCTATCAATGACAAGGGAAAGAGTGACCCCAGAGTCCTTGCTAGCCCAGTGATGGCCAAAGACCTGGTCTTTGAGCCTGATGTTAGACCAGTATTCAGCAGCTACAGTGTCAAGGTGGGTAAAGACATGAATGTTGACATTCCCATCTTTGGAAGACCTGCACCAACAGTCACATGGTCTAAAGATGGTGCTCCTCTGAAGTTCACAACCAGAGTTAATATCATCAACAAACCAAAATACACAACTTTGAGCATTAAGGAGGCATCTATAGATGATGGAGGCATGTATGGTATCAATGTTGCTAACTCATCTGGAACGAAAGATGCAACTGTTGAAATCATAGTTCTTGATAAGCCTGGTCCTCCATCCGGCCCTGTAAGATTTGATGAAATTACCACACAGAGTGTTACTATTTCATGGGACCCACCAAAGCATTTTGGTGGTTGCCAGATCTCCAACTACATTGTACAGAAGAGAGACACTACTTCCACCACATGGGAGAATGTCAGCATCAATTGCCCCCGAACCACAATCAAAATACCAAGACTAAAAACTGGAGCTGAGTACCAGTTCAAGGTCATTGCGCAGAACCGCTATGGCAAGAGTTATGGTCTGGATTCATCTTGTGTGGTTGCCCAGTACTCATACAGAGAGCCAGGCCCACCCGCTACTCCCTTCATCTCTTCTCTTTCCAAAGAGCACCAGATTATAGAGTGGAATGAGCCTGTCTCAGATGGAGGCAGCACTGTGCTCGGCTATCATCTGGAAAGGAAAGAGAGAAATAGCATTCTGTGGGTCAAGATCAACAAAACACTCATTCATGAGACAACCTTCAAGAGTCACCCCTTGGAAGAAGGCATTGAATATGAGTACAGAGTTTATGCTGAGAATATTGTTGGCATCGGCAGGTGCAGCAAGGTCTCAGAAGGCTGTGTTGCCCGTGACCCATGTGATGCTCCCGGCACACCAGAAGCCACCCACGTGACCAAAGACACCATTGTCATTCAGTGGACCAAGCCGGAGTATGATGGCGGCAGTAAAATCACTGGCTACACTGTGGAGAAACGGGACCTGCCAGAAGGCCGCTGGATAAGGGCTAACTTCACTAATGTGATTGAGACCCAGTTCACTGTCACTGGCCTGACTGAGAACACCCAATATGACTTCAGAGTTATTGCTAAGAATGCTGTCGGTACCGTCAGTAAGCCGTCATACAACAGTGGACCAATTATCGCAAGTGATGAGGTACAGGTGCCCAAATTCTCTATTGACCCCGCCTTTACCAAAACAATTGTCATTAATGCTGGTGAGACGTTCAAGCTGAATGCTGATGTACATGGAAAGCCTGTGCCCTCAATCCAGTGGTTCAAGGATGAGAAGCCAGTTGAGAATACACTCAGGTTGGAGATTAAAAACACAGACAATCATGCAATGATTACGATCAAAGATTCAGTCAGAATTGATGGTGGGCTTTACACTCTCCAACTGACAAATGTAGCTGGCACAGAGACTGTTCCATTTAACATTGTGGTTCTGGACAAGCCCTGCCCATGTGAATGGCCTCTCCACATCACCGGAGTTACTGAGGATAGATGCATGCTCTCGTGGCGTGCCCCTCTGCACGATGGAGGACGTGCCATCACACACTACGTCATTGAGAGGAGAGAGACCAGCCGCCTGGCTTGGACTGTTGTTTCCAGCAGCTGTGACAGCACATGCCACAAAGTCACCAAGCTACTAGAAGGCAATGAATATGTGTTCCGTGTCATGGCCGTCAACAGCTATGGCATTAGTGAGCCACTGGAGTCTGCTGCGGTTATCATGAAGACTCCATTTGTACCTCCTGGCCCACCTCATGTTGAGGACGTGTCAAACATTGCCCGCGATGGCATGACCATCTCATGGTCTGCCCCTGAGAGTGACGGAGGCAGTGAGGTCACTAACTACATCATTGAAAAGAAAGACAGGGCTGGAATCAGATGGACGCGTTGCAACAGACAGAAGGTCACAGACCTCTCCTTCAGAGTAACAGGCCTGTCCACTGATCATGAGTACGAGTTTAGAGTGTCTGCAGAGAATGTTGCTGGAATTGGCGAGCCAAGTCTGACGACATCATACTTCAAGGCCTCTGACCCCAAGTACAAGCCTGGTCCACCAGCTTATGTCAATGTGATTGATTCTACCAAGAGCTCCATCACAGCATCATGGGGAAAGCCTCTGTCTGATGGTGGAACTGCTATCCAGGGATACATTGTAGAGATCTGCAAGGCAGAGGAGGAGGAATGGACTATGGTTACTCCACCAACAGGGCTGCGCCTCAACAAATATGAGATTACGAAGCTCACAGAGGGTCAGGAATATAAGATTCAGGTGTGCGCCTTGAACAAACGGGGTGTTGGTGAGCCTGCTGCTATCACAGGGACAGCCAAACCAGAAGAGAGGGTAGACCCACCACAGATTCAACTGGACTCTGAGCTGAGAAAGGGAATTGTCAGGAAGGCTGGAGGCTCTATCAGGATTAATGTTCCATTCAAGGGCAGACCAACTCCTGAGATCAAATGGACGAAAGATGAGGGTGACCTGACTGAGAAGTCAGTTGTAGAAAAGGCTCTCACCTACACTCAACTCTCTATTGACTCATGTGACCGGGGTGATTCAGGAAAATACACCTTAACTCTGACCAATAGCAGTGGATCTGTGTCCGAGTTTGTGACTGTGAAAGTCCTGGATACTCCTGGGGCTCCTCTAAACTTGGTGGTTAAAGAAATTAAGAAAGACTCTGTCATCCTTGTCTGGGATGCACCACTAATTGATGGAGGCTCCAAGATTAAGAACTATGTAATTGACAAGCGTGAGTCGACCAGAAAGGCATATGCCAATGTCTCCACCAAATGCACCAAGACTACATTTAAGGTTGAGAACCTGGTGGAGGGAGCTTTGTACTACTTCAGAGTTCAGGCTGAAAACGAGTATGGAATCGGTCAGTCTATTGAAACCAAGACAGCCTCCAAGGCATCTGAGGTTCCTCTACCTGTTGGTAAAGTCTATCTCACTGATGTCACCAAGGCCAGCGCTTCTATGGCCTGGGAAAAACCTCTACATGACGGAGGCAGCAGGATCGGTGGCTACCTGATTGAGATGCAGCCCAAGGGCACTGACAAGTGGGGCGTTGCAACAAACACGAAGACATGCGAGGGCACCGTGACAGGTCTGAATGCTGGAACAGAATATCTATTCCGTATTATTGCTTACAATGAGAAGGGAAAGAGTGAGCCCACGGTTCTTGCTGCACCAGTCATTGCCAGTGATATGGCCATTGAGCCCAGCATTAAGATGCAGTTCAACACATACAGTGTGCTGGCTGGAAAAGATCTGAAAGTGGAGTTCCCTGTGCTCGGCAGGCCCAAGCCTAAAGTAAGCTGGACCAAGGACGGCCAGTCCCTGAAAGTAACATCCAGAGTCAATGTGATTAGTACACCCACAACAACTGGCATTCATATTACTGAGGCAAGCAAGGACGACTTTGGAAAATATGCAATTACGGCATTTAACAGTGCTGGCACAATAACTCAGGAGGTAGGAATCATTATTCTCGACAAGCCCTCTCCACCCACTGGACCAATCAAGGTTATTGAGGTGAGCAACACATTTGTGCATCTCTCTTGGGAGCCTCCAGCATACACCGGCGGATGCCAGGTGAAGAATTACATAGTGGAGAAGAGAGATACTACGACCACAACTTGGCAGACAGTCACTACACAGCTGGCCAGAACAGCCCTCAAAGTCTCCAAGTTGAAGACTGGCGCCGAGTACCAGTTCAGGGTCATTGCTGAGAACAGGTATGGAAAAGGAGTGCCCCTTGAGTCCAAGGCCATTGTGGTGCAGTACCCATACAAACCACCAGGCCCTCCAGGCACACCAAATTTGAAGTGTGCAAGCAAGGAAATGATGATCATCCAATGGAATGAGCCAGTCATCGATGGTGGCAGTACAGTCATCGGCTACCATCTAGAGAGCAAGGAGAGAAGCAGCATCATGTGGAACAAACTAAACAAGACTCTCATTACAGATACTGAGTTTAAGATTTGTAACCTCGAGGAGGGCATTGGATATGAATTCAGGGTCTTCGCTGAAAATATTGTTGGCATCGGTAGATGCAGCAAAGTGTCGGAGCCCTTTGTTGCTCGTGATCCTTGTGATCCCCCTGGTACTCCTGAGGCTGTAACTATTTCCAAGAACCTTATTACAATCCGGTGGACCAAGCCACAGTATGATGGTGGTAGCAAGGTCAATGGATATGTTGTGGAAAGGAAAGATCTAGGCTCCCCTGAGGCACACTGGGTAAGAGCAAACTTCACCAATGTTGTTGAAACCGAGTACACCATCACCGGGCTTACAGAGAATGAACAGTATGAATTCAGAGTCATTGCCAAAAATGCAGCTGGAGTCTTTAGTCTGCCATCTGACAGCTCTGGTGCTATCACTGCCACTGATGAAATCGAACCACCAAGGGCCTCTATGGATCCCAAATACAAGGATGTAATTATTGTCAATGCAGGAGAAAACCTCCTCCTCGATGCAGATATCTATGGCAAACCGGTTCCTGATGTCTCTTGGCTGAAGGAGGGCAAGGAGATGATTAGGGCCTTGCGTATTGAAGTTAAAAACACAGAGAAACGTGCAGCCATATTCATTAAAGATGTTACAAAGACAGACAGTGGCCACTATGACCTCTGCCTTACAAATCTTGGAGGCGTGAAAACCATCCCCATCACTGTAAAGGTCCTGGATAAACCAGGCCCTCCCACTGGCCCCATTAAAGTGACTGGAGTGATGGCGGATAGATGTTTCCTTTCCTGGTCAGAACCAACTCTGGATGGCGGAGCAAACATCACTCACTACGTTCTGGAGAAGAGAGAGACCAGCAGGCTGTCCTGGACAGTAGCTGCACCAAATATCCCAGCTCTGAATTACAAAATCACTAACTTGATGGCTGGAAATGAATACATCTTCAGAGTAAGGGCAGTCAACAAATATGGCATTGGTGATTGCCTAGAGACAGATCCTATCATTGCACGTAATCCATACAGGCCACCTAGTGCTCCAGGAACCCCCGAGGCAAGTCAGATCACAAAGGACTCTATGATTCTGACATGGACTGCTCCAGAGCAAAATGGAGGAGCTGAAATTTCTAGCTACCACCTGGAGAAGCGTGACAAGGATGGTGTGAGATGGACCAAGTGCAACAGGCAGAAGCTAATGGAGACTCACTTCCATGTCACTGGGCTTATGACAGACCACTTCTATGAGTTCCGCGTTGCTGCTGAGAATGAGGTTGGAATGGGAGACCTGAGTGAGATTTCTCTGTTCTACAGAGCGTGTGATGCCACAACACCACCTGGACCTCCGCGCCATGCTAAAGCGACAGACTACACCAAGTCCTCCGTGTCTCTGTCCTGGGGAAAGCCTGACTCTGACGGTGGTGCTTACGTAAAGGGTTACATTGTTGAGATGAGAGAGTACACCCCTTTGCCCGAAGAGGTAGCAGGAGCAGAGGTAGCACCAACAGTAGGGGCACCAGTTGAGAAAGAATGGACCATGTGCACACCACCCACTGGCATCCAGGCTACTAAACTCACCATCACAGACCTTAAAGAGGGCGGAGAGTATCAGTTCCGTGTCTGCGCCATCAACTCAGAGGGAGTGGGAGAAGCTACGAATGTCCATGGTACCGTGGTCACTTCTGAGAAGGTGGAGGCCCCAGAAATGGAGTTGGACGCCGACCTCAGAAAGGTGGTGTCTGTACGTGCTGGTGGTACCTTGCGTCTTTTTGTCACCATAAGAGGAAGGCCAGAGCCTGCCGTGAAATGGGAGAAAGTGGAGGGTGCTCTTACTGACCGCGCTGTTATTGAGGCCACAAGCTCATACACTATGCTTGTAATTGACAACGTCCACCGTTTTGACAGTGGAAAATACTCATTGACCCTCGAGAACAGCAGTGGAAGCAAATCTGCTATTGTTGCTGTGAGAATTCTGGACACTCCAAGCGCACCACAAAACTTTGTTGTGAAGGAGCTCAAGAAGGACTCAGTAACTCTTGTCTGGGAGACCCCACTTACTGATGGTGGTGCTAAAATCACAAACTACATTGTAGAGAAAAGAGAGTCAGTCAGAAAGGCCTTCACCACTGTGACAAGCAACTGTACAGCCAACTCATTTAAGATCGAAGAGCTACCCGAGGGAGGCATTTTCTACTTCAGAGTATGTGCTGTCAATGAGTATGGCCAAGGGCAGACGGTTGAAACCAAAGAAGTTAAGATTTCCGAGGTGCCTCTACCACCAAGCAAAGTCATAGTAACTGATGTCACGAAGACCAGTGTGTCCCTTGCATGGGAGAAGCCTGCTCATGATGGTGGTAGCAAAGTCATGTGCTACAATGTTGAGTTTAAGCCTAAAAGTGGTGATAAGTGGGGCACAGCATGCACAGTCAAGGTCCCCGAAGCAACTGTACCCAATTTGACTCCAAATGAATCCTATTCATTTAGAATTGTTGCAGTTAACGAGAAGGGAAAGAGTGAACCTAAAGATCTTGGAATACCTGTGGTTGCAAAGGATATTGACATTGAGCCTTCTTTTAACTTGCTGTTTAACACATACAGTGTGAAAGCTGGAGACGATCTAACTATTGAGGTTCCAGTAAGAGGCAGGCCAAAGCCTGTTGTATCCTGGAAGAAGGATGGCCTTCCCCTGATGCAAACCTCATCAATAACCCTCAAGAACACTGCAACATCATCCGTCATCATCATCAAAGAGGCTGCAAGAGAGCATGTTGGCAAATACCAGCTCACCCTTGCCAACACAGGTGGCACAATCACGGCTGATATTGGCGTAGTTGTACTTGATAAACCAGGTCCACCAAAAGCTATAAAAGTGGATGCTGTGACGTCAGACAGCATCACACTGTCCTGGTCTCCACCAGATTACGATGGTGGCTGCTGCATCAGCAGCTATATTGTTGAGAAAAGGGACACAAATACACAGGAATGGCAGTTGATAGCGGGCAATGTTGCCAGAACTGCATTTAAAGCAGCTCGCTTGACACACGGCGCGGAGTACCAGTTCCGCATCTACGCTGTCAATCGTTATGGAAAGAGCGTATATCTAGATTCACCTGGAATCACGGCTCAGTACACCTCCAAGCAGCCTGGTCCTCCTTCCACTCCCATAGTGAAGCATGCCACTAAGTCCTACATGATCGTGACCTGGAATGAGCCTGTGAATGATGGAGGCAGCGCTATACTGGGATACCATCTGGAGCGCAAAGAGCGCACTAGCATCATCTGGAACAAGATGAACAGAGGCATGCTTAAAGACACAGAGTACAAAGTGATTGGCATCGAAGAGGGCATGATGTACAAGTACCGTGTCTATGCTGAGAACATAGCTGGCATTGGTAAAGCAAGCAAGGCCTGTGAATCTGTGGCAGCCAGAGACCCATGTGATCCTCCAGGAACACCTGTGGTTACTGCAGTTACCAGGACATCAGTCTCCCTGTCTTGGACTAAACCAGAATACGACGGAGGAGCCAAGGTGTCTGGATACATAATTGAACGCAGAGACCTTCCTGAAGGTCGCTGGACAAGGTGCAACTTCACCAATGTGCCAGAGACCTACTATGATGCGACAGGGCTCACAGAGAACAGCCAGTATGACTTCAGAGTCATCGCCAAGAATGCTGCTGGACTATTCAGTGAGACATCAGACAACACTGGACCCATCACAGTCAAGGATGATGTGGAGCCACCACGCATTATGATAGATGTCAAGTTCAGGGACAAAGTAGTTGTGAAGGCAGGAGAGACCCTTAAGATCAACGCCGACCTTTCTGGGCGCCCTGCTCCTGTTGTTTCCTGGACCAAGGATGGAAAGGAGATTGAGCTCAGAGCCAGAATACAGATTGTTTCAACAGACACCAGCACCTCTGTCATTGTGAAGGATTGCATCAGAAGAGATTCTGGCCAGTATGTTCTCACTCTACAGAGCATTGCTGGGAAGGTGAGCATGCCAATCAATTGTGTCATCATTGATAAGCCAGGGTCCCCTGCAGGACCCCTGCAGATCACAGGTCTTACGGCTGAGTGTTGCACTCTGTCCTGGGGTCCACCACAAGAGCCTGGCGGAGCAGAGATCAAACATTACATTGTTGAAAAGCGCGAGACCAGCCGCCTGGCGTGGACACTGGTGAAGGGAGATGTCACGAGCACATTCCACAAGGTCACAGGTCTGATGAAGGGCAATGAGTACATTTTCAGGGTCTTGGCCGTCAACAAGTACGGAAATGGCGAACCCTTGGAGAGTGAAGCTGTCAAGATAACAGATCCATACACATTTGCCTCTGCTCCTACTAGTGTTGAGGTTACCGCTGTCTCTGGGGATTCAATGACCCTCATCTGGTCCAAACCAGCCAGTAATGGAGGGAGCCCCATAACAGGATATGTGATTGAACGCCGCGAGAAGACCGGTATGCGGTGGATCCGGGTGAACAGAGAGCTAGTGGCCGAGTGCACCACAGTAGCCACTAAACTGCGCAGGGGTTGTGAGTATGACTTTAGAGTGTATGCTGAGAATGCTGCAGGCCTGAGTCCTCCAAGTCACCCATCTGCCTCATTCAGAGCAGAGGATGCTCACACTGTACCTTCTCGGCCATCCAAGCCTAAGATTGTCAATACAACCAATGACTCCGTGATCATTGTCTGGAAACCACCTACAACTGATGGTGGTGCTCCCGTTCTTGGATACAGTGTAGAATACAGAGAATACATCCGTCAACCGGTACCAGAGGTGGAAGGTGAAGAGGAGTATGAGGAGGAAGAAGAGGAGGTTCCTGAATCTCCTGAGGAATTGGCAAGATGGGTTGAAGCCATTCCACTAACTAAGAGTCTGGAGTTCACCATCATTGGGCTGAAGACAAATGCTGAATATGAATTCTGTGTTAAAGCAATTAACAAGGTTGGCAGCAGTTCACGCAGCCAGTATTCAGAAGCAGCTGTTGTAATGGACAGAACTGCCGAGCCATCATTTGAAGCTGACATTGACACACGCAAGACACTTGTTGTCAAGCATAGCACAGCATTTACTTTAAATGTACCATTCAAGGGAAAACCTGTGCCTTCTGTGGCATGGTCCAAAGAAGGTGTTGATCTTAAGGTTAGAGGAACTATTGAATCAACAGTCTCAAGCACTTCATTAACAATTGAGAAGGCAACCAGAAACGACTCTGGAGAATATTCAGTCACCATAGAGTCACCCCTTGGAAAAGCAACTCTACCAATGGTTGTCAAGGTGCTTGACTCTCCTGGACCACCTACCAATGTGACGGTCACAGAGGTGACCAGGGACTCCGCCACCCTCACCTGGGAAGCTCCTGAGAATGATGGTGGTGATGCTGTGAAGGCCTACCACGTTGAGAAGCGTGAGGCTAGCAAGAAGGCCTGGGTCTCTGTGACCAGCAACTGCCATGCCCTGAAATACAAAGTGGAGGATCTGCAAGAAGGAGCCTTTTATTACTTTAGAATCAGTGGAGAAAATGAGCATGGAGTGGGTGTTTCTCAAGAGGCCAAGAGCACCGTAAAGATTACAGGTGAGCTGCTACTAATGTCAAACCTCTTAGACATAACAAAAATCAGAATTGTAACAAATTCCAATCCTCTCAACTGTAATTGTGTATTTGTTACAGAGGTGCCAAGTCCACCTATGAAACTTGGAGTTGTAAATGTTACCAAGGACAGCGTTAAAATCGCCTGGACCAGACCAGAGTACGACGGTGGTAGCAGAGTAGCTGGCTATCTCATCGATGCCTTGGAGAAGGGACAGACTAAGTGGGTGAAGTGTGCCACTGTGAGGACCATGGCCCACACCATCAAGGGCCTGCGCGAGGGAGCTGAGTACTTCTTCAGAGTCTGTGCTGAGAACCATGCTGGACTCAGTGAGCCCAAGGAGATGATTGTGCCTGTGGTTGTCAAGGAAATCCACGGTATGACTATAGCTGCCATGTTATATTCTTTTATATATTCTTTTCTGGTTTTCCATGGAGGTATGGACTCCATGTTTTGTTTTGTGTTTACTAAAAACCAGAAAAGAACTGCATTCTTCTGAAGATGGCTTGAGACATCAAGCCATCTTGCATTATTTCAACATTATTGTCATTCCTTTCAACAGTGGCTCCAGAGTTTGACCTGACAAACTACCCTAAGAACACTGTATATGTGAGAGCCAGTTCCAATCTGACCTTTGAGATTCCTTTAACTGGTAGACCCATGCCTAAAGTAACCATGTCCAAGAACAATGTGGTCATCAAGGCATCCAAGAGGCTTCTGACTGAGGTGACCCCTGAAAGCCTCATAATCACCCTCAACGAGAGCACCGCCAGTGACGCTGGAAAATATGAGGTCACAGCCTCCAATGTGGGTGGCACCACAAAGATCTCCCTCGTCTTCTTAGTGCTAGATAGACCAGGACCTCCAGCAGGCCCGATTGAGGTGGGCGACATTGGAGAAACAACGGTGTGTCTGAAATGGGCACCACCAGAATATGATGGCGGGAGTCCTGTCACAAACTACGTAGTCCTGAGGCGTGAGACCAGCACTCCCAACTGGACAGAGGTCTCCTCAAACATTGCCAGAAGTGCCATCAAGGTGACCAAGCTGACTAAGGGAGAGGAGTATCAGTTCCGAATCAAGGCTGAGAATCGCTACGGCATCAGTGACCACATTGACACCAAGCCGATTACAATCAAGCTACCATACAGTAAGCATGTTTATGATGTGCATCCGATTCAAAGTGTCAAATTAGAATATTGCTTTACTTACAGAAAATATAATTTTGTTTATTCCAGCCCTCCCTGGACCACCATCTACACCATGGTTCACCTTCGTCTCCAGAGAGAGCCTGACCATCTGCTGGCATGATCCCGTGGTCGATGGTGGAAGCCCGGTGATGGGTTACCATCTCCAGATGAAGGAGAGGAGCAGCATCCTGTGGCAGAAGGTCAACAAAACAGCCATCCCAGCAACCCAGTGGAGGGTCACCAACATCTGTCCAGGCCTGATCTACGAATTCAAGGTGGCAGCTGAGAATGCAGCCGGCATCGGAAAGCTCAGCAAGACGTCCGAGGAAGTGCTGGCCATTGATGCCTGCGGTAAGGTTTCTATTTCAGGTCTATATTCAGGTCTCTATTTAGCCTGAAAACTATGATAACATTAAATTATATGGCCATTCAAATTGTACAGCCATTTGAGACTAATGTAATTGAGAGCTATATGAATAAAACTAGCTTCTTTCTCATCATCCAGAACCACCAGCAAATGTCCACATCACAGAGGTCACTAAAAACTCAGTCAAACTGGCTTGGCAGAGGCCTCCATTTGACGGTGGCAGCAAGATCACCGGCTACAGTGTGGAGAGGAGAGAAGCTGCCAGTGGAAGATGGGTGAAGGCCAACTTCTCTAACATCATTGACATGGGCTTCACTGTGTCTGGACTGACTCAGGAGGATTCCTATGAATTTAGAGTCTATGCTAGGAATGCTGTTGGTTCTGTCAGCAACCCATCTCTTATTGCTGGCCCGGTCACCTGCATGGATTCATGTGGTTAGTAGTTCTTTATGTATCCTACATTTACCTCTTTGGTATGTATTTATTTATCAGTGCTAACGCCTGCTATCTCACAGGTGCCCCAGCCATTGACCTGCCCCCAGAGTATTTGGATGTGGTTCAATACAAAGCTGGTTCTGCTGTCAAGTTCAAAGTAGGAATCATCGCTAAACCTCTTCCAACACTGGAGTGGCTCAAGGACGGAAATGAGCTTGTGACCTCTTCTACCGTGTCTGTGGAGAGCACAACCGATTCCTCTGGTGTGCTGATCAAGGACGCAACTCGCCACAACACAGGCACATATGAGATCAAGATCAGGAATGTTCTCGGCTCTGCCTCTGCGTCCATCAGGATTCAAATCCTTGGTACATTTTTTCCCCTCACAAAATGCCATACTAACTGAATGTTTATGAAAGTAAGTTCCATGTTAAAAGTGCATCTGTGTCTCTGTGTATTTGTGTTTTCCCTCCCCAGACAAGCCTGGTCCTCCCGCTGGCATCATCACTTTTAACTCCGTAACGGCAGACAGAATTGTGCTGAGCTGGCAGCCTGTGCCCGAAGCAGACCAGGGTGGTTATAAGGTCACCCACTACGTGGTGGAGAAGCGTGAGACCAGCCGCGTGGTGTGGTCCACGGTGTCAGACCAGCTGGAGCAGACCCACGTTGCTGTTGGCAAGCTGGTGAGAGGGAACGAGTATGTGTTCAGAGTCATGGGTGTCAGCAAGTTCGGAGTCGGGGAGCCTCTGGAGTCGGAGCCAGTCATCGCTAAGAACGCCTTCGGTACGTGGTGGTGTAACGAGATGCATTCACATCAGTCTGACTTAGTAATTATCCTTATCCCTGTGAACAATTTTTCTAAGAACTTTGTCTACGCCTAACGTTTACGGTTCCTTTCCACAGTAACTCCTGGGCAGCCGAGGACGCCCGAGGTGAACATTATCACCAAGACAACAATGGTGGTGGAATGGAACAAGCCAGGCGTTGATGGAGGTAGCACCGTCACTGGCTACTACCTGGAGAGGCGGGACAAGAAGAGTCTGCGATGGATCAGAGTATACAAAGATCCCATCGCCAATGTCAAACAGACCGTCTACCACCTGACGGAAGGAAATGAGTACCAGTACCGCGTTTGTGCCATCAACAAGGCAGGTGAAGGACCGTTCTCCGACGTGTCAGATTACTATAAGGCAGCTGATCCAGTTGGTGAGTTCAGTGAAATCTGTGTGATTATAAAGTCCAAACAAACATCCTGATAATTAAACAGAAGCATAAAGTTTCTTTTAATTGATTTATTTAGTAAATCTACCGACAATCAATTCAATTGAGTAAAGAGAATGTAAACATTCAGTATACGCCTTCCTAAGTTACATTTTATAGTTATATTTTATATTCTGATATTTATATAACCTACATGCTGTATATGCATAGTACATAATGTTTATGTTTTGTTCTGTATATCAGATCCACCAGATGAGCCCTGCAAGTTGAAGGTGGTAGACTCCACCAAGACCTCCATCACACTGGGTTGGTCCAAGCCTGAATGGGACGGAGGCAGCGAGGTCACCAGCTACATGGTGGAGAAGTTGGTGGAGGGTGAGAAGGAATGGGAGCTGATTACCACCAAGGGAGAGGTCAAGACCACGGAGTACGTCGTCCACAGCCTCAAGCCAGACGTGAACTACTTCTTCAGATTGTCTGCTGTCAACTGTGCTGGCCGTGGGGAGCCACTGGAGATGACAGAGTCTGTACAGGCGAAGGATATCCTTGGTATGTTTCACAAAATTAAGGTTTCTAACATAGAATTAAAATCAAATTATATTTGTGTGGCTTAGTGAAAATGTTAATTAATGAATATGTAATATGGTAAATAAATGGTAAATTAACTGCATTTATACAGTGCTTATCCAGCCTTCTGCCCACTCAAAGCGCTTTACTGTACAGAATAATCTCACATTCACCCATTCACACACCGATGGTGATGTCGGCCATGCAAGGTTCCATCTAACCACTGTTAAATGTACTTAATTATGTACCCTGATCCTAATTACATTTACTTAACTGTTGCCGTGGTTTCTGCAGAGGAGGCCCTGGTCGACCCTGATGTGGCCATGAGAACTCACTACATCGTGAAGGCAGGCAAGGACGTGGAGCTGTCAGTGCCTCTGAAGGGCCGACCTGCCCCCGCAGCCTCCTGGAGCAAGGGAGAGGAATGCATCGACCACGACCCCAAGTACGAATTCCACCACTCCGACACGACTTCGGTCCTTGTGATGCGCGACGTCACCAGGCTGGACACCGGCAAGTACACCATCAAGATCGAGAATGGCGTGGGAGAGCCCAAGACGCTGACCTTGTCTGTGAAGGTGCAGGACACGCCGGCCCCGTGCAGGAACCTGGCGCTGAAGGACGTGACCCGTGGCAGGGTCACTCTCTGCTGGGAGCCCCCGCTCCTGGATGGCGGCGCCGAGATAACCAGCTACGTTGTGGAGAAGCGAGACTCCGCTAAGAGGGTCTACTCTGCCGTGACGACCAAATGCACGGACACCACGTACACCATCGAAGACCTGTCGGAGAAGACGTCCTTCTTCTTCCGGGTGTCAGCGGAGAACGAGAATGGCGTCGGTGAGCCGTGTGACACGGCTGAGCCAGTGAAGGCCACAGAGACCCCGGGGCCTGTGAAGGAAGTGGCCATGAAGGATTCATCTAAGACCTCTGTGACTCTACAGTGGCTGAAGCCCGATTATGACGGAGGCAGCATTATCTCTGAATATGTTGTTGAGAAGAAGCTCAAAGGTGATGATGTATGGTCACTGGGAGGCACCAGCAAACAGTGCGAGTTTGAAGTAAAGAAACTCAAGGAGCATTCCGAAATGTTATTCAGAGTTGCAGCCAGGAATGAGAAGGGACAGGGTGACTTTGTTGAAGTTGGGCCTATCAAGGTGATTGACTACATTATCACACCTGAGGCCTGCATGGCAGATTACCCAGATGGCACTATTCGTGTGCGTCTGGGTCACAATGTCCACATCGAGCTGCCATATAAGGGAAAACCCAGACCAGCTGTTTTGTGGCTCAAGGACAACCTCCCACTGAAGGAAAGCGATCTGATCCGCTTCAAAAAGACAGAGACCAAAGCTACTCTGATTATCAAGAATGTCACAAAGGAGAATGAGGGAAAATACACCCTTACTCTGGACAACAACGTAAACAGGAGGTCGTTCCACATGAATGTCATCACTTTAGGACCACCTTCCAAACCCGTCGGACCAATCATCTTGGATGAAGTGAGAGCTGAGAGCATGACAATCTCCTGGGAGGAACCCAACGACGATGGTGGCGGAGACATCAATTGCTACTGTGTAGAGAAGCGTGACACCTCAAAGCCCGACTGGAAGTTGGCCTGCTCCAACGTACAAGGAACTCAGTTTAAGATCCTCAACCTGATCAAGGGTGTGCAGTACCAGTTCAGAGTGAGCGCTGAGAACCGGTTTGGAGTCAGTGAGCACCTGGTGTCACAGATGGTCATCGCCAAGCACCAGTTCAGGCCTCCAGGCCCACCGGGGCAGCCTGTGGTGTATAATGTCACAAACGATGGCATGACCATCCAATGGGAGAAGCCCATCTTTGACGGCGGTACGCCCATCCAGGGCTTCCATGTGGAGAAGAAGGAGAAGAACAGCATTATGTGGCAGAAGGTTAACACTGTCCTGGTGACTGAAACAGACTACAGGATCCTGGGCCTGATTGAGGGGTTGGTGTATTCATTCAGAGTCTACGCGCAGAATGATGCTGGCTTCAGCCGCATGAGCGATGAAAGCAAGGCAGCTATGTCCGTTTCTCCTGTCGGTTAGTACTAGTTCAGCACAATTCATATATTTCTTATTTCATTCATATTCCCGTAGTTCTTGGTATAAACATCAGTGTTTTGTAGTTATTATATATATTTACGTATGCCAGTAAAATTAAAATGCTTTTTTTGCAGATCCACCAGGCCAACCTGATTACATTGACGTGACCAGTGACTCAGTGACCCTGAAATGGGACGCACCCAAACACGATGGCGGCAGCAAGATCACCGGCTACACCATTGATAAACGACAAGGCCACGGTCGCTGGTTCAAGGCCAACTTGACTGACGTCCATGACTGCCAGTACACTGTGACTGGCCTGGCAATGAACGAGCGCTATGAGTTCAGAGTCACTGCTAGGAATGCTATTGGTGTGGTCAGCCCGCCTTCCAACTCCTCTGGCTTTATTGTGGTCAGGAATGAGAATGGTAGGTGTCACTTTAAATTGTAAAAGTCCTTCAATCATAATATTGCTATTTACTTGGTTGGTCGGTTGCTTTATTTTCCATATGGTGTGTTAACTAGGATTTGTTCCTTGAAAAAAAATAACCCCAATACTCTTTCTTCATTCAGCTGCTCCTAATATTGAGTTTGGCGCTGAGTACTTTGAGGGTCTAACAGTGAAGGCCGGAGATAACATCAGACTCAAGGTGACCATTACCGGTCGGCCCGTCCCCAAGGTGGTCTGGTTCAGAGACGATGTGGAGATCACCAAGAAGATGATGGACATCATCAACGTGGCTGGATCAAGCACTCTGTTCGTCAGGGACGCAGACCGCACACACAGCGGCCTGTACACTGTGGAAGCCACCAACGGCTCTGGAAGCAAGAAGGACAACATCAGAGTCCAAGTTCAAGGTACAGTCTTTGTTATTACTGGAGGTATTATCGTGGTGATACGGTGATACAGAGTATTGTATATTAGTATTTATTTGCTTATTTCTAAAAAATGTGTTCCCTTCCTGGTGTGATGCAGACACCCCTGGGGAGCCGGTAGGACCCATCACTTTCAGCAACATCTCTGAGGGCAAATGCACGCTCTCCTGGAAACCTCCAGTGAATGACGGTTGCTCTGAGATCTCCCACTACATTGTAGAGAAGCGCGAGACCGCAAAGATCTCCTGGGCTCTTGTTTCTGATGAATGCAAAGAGTGCTCCTTTAATGCCACCAAGCTCATCAAGACCAATGAGTACCAGTTCAGGGTCTCTGCTGTCAACAAGTTTGGAGTTGGCAGAGCTGTGGACTCAAGTCCCATCATTGCACAGATGCAATATAGTAAGTTTAAAGCTAAATATCATCTTAAATATGCTATTTATATTAGATCAATTTAGGAAATTCTTACTTATTTGTCAACACCCGAGACTTCTAACAAAATTACATTATTTCCATTTAATGTCATTATATTTGCACTTTGTTAAATTGAATTACATTTCAGGACGGAACATTTATCACATTTAACAAAACTGCTCACTTTGCCTATAGCCACTCCCGATGCCCCAGGCACTCCTGATGCTACAGAAGTGACAGGAGAGAGCATCACACTCGCTTGGACCCCTCCCACATCTGACGGAGGAAATCCCATCCAGCATTACATCCTGGAGAAGCGTGAGAAGAAGACTGTCCGCTTCTACAAGGTGACGACCAAGAAGCCCATCGTCGAGTGTGCCCACAAGGTCCTCCATCTGACCGAGGACATGGAGTACGAGTTCCGTGTGATGGCCGTGAACGACGCAGGCGTGGGAGCTCCCAGCAACGTCTCCCTGGCCATCAAAGCTGCCGAGCCAAAAGACATCCCGTGCGCTCCATCTGTGGTCTGTGTGTCCGACTCCACGAACACCTCCGTCAGCCTGGAGTGGACCAGGCCTGCTGACGATGGAGGCATGGAGGTCCTGGGCTACATAGTCGAGATGGTGAAGGGCGGAGCCGAGGAGTGGAAGAGAGTCAATGAGGAGCTGGTGGCGGGAACAGCCTACACGGTGACCGGACTGGAGACGGGAGCTGAATACAGGTTCCGTGTTGCGGCGGTGAATCACGTGGGTAGGGGCGAAGAACGGGAGATTCCCGAGCCAGTGAAGGCAGTGGACAGACTCGCACCACCGCTGGTGGACATCGACGCCAGCTTCAAGCAGACTCATATCATCAAGGCTGGAGGTTCAGTGTGCCTGGGCATCCACTTCAGAGGAAAGCCAGCTCCCACAGCAACCTGGGTGAAGGAGGATGGAGAGCTGAGTGTTCTTGCCGAGGTCCTTACTACAGATGGATTCACCTCTCTGACCCTTGAAAACTGCACCAGAAATGACTCTGGCAAATACACCATTACCCTTGAGAATGCCAGTGGCAGCAAGGCCATCACTTTCACTGTGAAGGTGATGGATACACCCGGAGCTCCACAGGCCGTGGCCATCAAGGAAGTGTCCCGAGGATCTGTCACAGTGACCTGGGAGCCCCCTGCCAGCGACGGCGGTGCTCGCATCCACCACTACATTGTGGAGCGGCGCGAGGCCAGCCGACGCACGTGGCAACAGTCTGGCGGTAAATGCACCAAGCAAATCCTGAAGATCCAGGATCTGCTGGAGGGAGTGCCGTACTTCTTCAGAGTGTCTGCCGAGAACCAGCATGGCCTGGGCGAAGCCTTTGAGGTCGCGGAGCCCGTCGTCGCTACGGCAGAGCCTTCATCGCCGAAAAGGATGGATGTCCTGGACACCACGGACAACTCTGTGTCACTGGGCTGGCTGAAGCCGGAGCACGATGGAGGTAGTCGTGTCCAGGGCTACGTCATTGAGGCTAAGCCCAAGGGCACGGACAAATGGATTGTGGTCGGAAACACCAAGAGCCTCACCTACACTGTAGAAAAGCTCAACAAAGGTGACGAGTATGAGTTCCGCGTAAAGGCCAAGAACGAGGCTGGATTTAGCCAGTCGAGGGAAACTCTACACGCTGTGCTGGTCAAGGAGCCCCACATTGAACCTACTGCCGACCTGAGTGAGATCACAAACCAGCTTGTCACGTGTAGGTCTGGCAGCACCTTCACCATTGATGTTCCTATCAGTGGAAGGCCTGCTCCCAAAGTCACCTGGAAGCTGGAGGAGATGAGGCTGAAGAACACGGACAGAGTCTCCATTAAGGTATCCAAGGATAGGACTAGCATCACCGTCAAAGAGTCCATGAGAGGAGATGGAGGGAAATACTACCTGACTTTGGAGAATGTGGCAGGAACCAAAACATTCACTATCGAGGTCAACGTCATTGGAAAACCGAGTGCTCCTGAGGGACCCATTGAGATCTCCTCCATCACCTCTGAGTCCTGCGTGCTGACCTGGCAACCCCCAGAGGACGACGGCGGTACTGACATTACCAACTACATTGTAGAGAAGCGTGAGTCCGGCTCAACTGCCTGGCAGCTGATCAACTCCAGTGTTAAGCGCACAACACTGCATGTTAGCCACCTGACCAAGTACATGCAGTACACCTTCAGGGTCTGTGCAGAGAACAGATTTGGTATCAGCAAGTCCACAGAGTCAGAGACAATTGTAGCTGAACATCCATTCAGTGAGTACAATTCTCCTTCCTTCTATTCAGAGTAAAATTCTATTGAAAGTATGACTCCACAGAAGACACCTGCTATATACTGTAGCTCTGGAAACAAATAAAGAGACCACTGCATTTTAAATATTATAATAGTATAAATATTCTGTAAATGTAAAAGATATACCAAAAGTAAAAATATTACAGAAATCGAAAAAAAATCCAACAAAATATGTATAAATAGTAAAACCACAGAAATGGCTACAGTGGACTCTTATTTTTTCCATAGCTGTACATAAATATGCATACTAAAATATATTCAAATGCGCCATGTGTCACATTTTGTTATAACTAAAGTATACGTGGTATCTTGTTTGACAGCTCCTCCTGGCCCACCGACAAGGCCCACAGTCTTTGGGATCACCGCCACCTCCATGACCATCAAATGGGAAGAGCCTTTCAATGATGGTGGCAGCAAGGTCACAGGCTACTGGATCGAGAAGAAGGAGAAGAACAGCATTCTGTGGGTGAGGGAGAACAACATCCCCTGCTTCGAGTGCTACTATAAGATAGATGAACTTGTTGAGGGCCTGGAGTACCAGTTCAGGGTGTATGCAATGAACAGTGCTGGCCTCAGCAAGGCCAGTGAAGCATCCAAGAAAGCAGTGGCTCAGAATCCTGTTGGTAAGTACATTTCACTATTCTGTGCTTTGCACATTTACGCATTACAATTCCAACACATTTGTGAAATCCCGCAAAAAGAGGATGAGACACAGATACCCAGTTTTCTTGGCCCTGGACCTAACTGCTTGTGTCCGTGTTCAGATCCACCAAGTAAGCCCGAAGTCACAAATATCACCAGGAGCACCGTCTCCCTCAAGTGGTCTTCTCCCCTCTACGACGGCGGCAGTCCCATTGTGGGATACATCATTGAGCGCAAACCCTACACCCTGACCGGGGAGGGCCGCTGGCTCAAGTGCAACTACACCAACGTGACTGAAACCAGGTTCACCGTGACCGCCCTGGGAGAGGGTGAGGCTTACGAGTTCAGAGTCATTGCCAAGAACGCAAACCAGGTCTTCAGCATGCCATCCGGGTCTACTGGCTCTGTGCAATGCAAGACTGACTTTGGTGAGTCATTAATACAACACAGTTGTGTCTCAAATGATTTGAGTAGATGGTTCAATGTTCACTCATCTACTTTGTTATAATCCATCTTGTTTATAACATTACTGTGCATTTCCTTGTGTAACAGAACCTCCAAAGGCCCAGCTGGACAGCAAACTCCTGCTAGACACAGTTAATGTTAGGGCTGGCTCAGACTTGGTTCTGGATGCTGCTCTTGGCGGCAGGCCAGACCCCAAGGCCTCCTGGGCCAAAGGAAACAAAGACCTGGACCTCTGTGAGAAGTACAACCTTCAGTACACCCCCACCAGGGCCATGGCCATCATCAAATTCTGCGACAGAGACGACACAGGAAAATACATTCTGACTGTCAGGAACGTCAGCGGAACCAAGACAGCTGAGGTCAACGTCAAGGTCCTTGGTGAGTGGAGAGAAAAAAGCAAATAGTTTAAGGACCCATTAGATATGTACAGTGCTGTATCTACATCAGAATAGTCACATTCACCACGCTAACAATGAGTGCATTCCTTACTCCAGACACCCCTGGAGTCTGCGAAGGCAAGATTGAGATCAGCAAGGTCACGGAGGAGTCATGCACGCTGAGCTGGAAACCTCCTCTGGAGGACGGCGGTGATGACGTAACCCACTACGTTGTGGAGAGGCGCGACACCAACAGGCTCAACTGGGTGGTGATGGACAGCGAATGCAAGGAGCCCACCTGCAACATCACCAGGCTGTTCAAGAACACAGAGTACATGTTCAGAGTCAGCGGCGTCAACAAGTACGGCCCGGGTGTCTACCTGCAGTCTGAGCCCATGATCGCCAGAAATACCTTCAGTAAGTGCTGGTCTGCTGCAGGGGGTTGGCCTTGGTGTTGGCCTGGCACTGCACACTGTCAAAGCAGTCAAACAAACAGAACGCTCCCAATCACAAGAAAGCCTATTCTTTGGGATAATGCAAGAGCATTTCAAAAGACAACAAATGAAGAGTTCAGATGAGTAAACCTCTTAAGTCAATCCAGAAATTATCAATTTAAAACAGAATTATTTATTAGATTTATATATTTGGGTTCACTACTTTCACCTTTATTACATTTAAAAGGTTGTTTGTCACTGAAAAAAAGTAATATAGCTAATAGGTTTTTGCATCTGTACTCTTCAAATACAACCTTTATTTCCTTTTTTATCCCACTATGCAGTATGTAAAATAATGCAGAACATGCCACACCTGGGTGGGTATAATGTGGATTGGTAAATCTAACACCCAGCTTCTCTCCCTCCCTCTAGCTGTACCGTCTCCTCCCGGTGCTCCAGAGATTCTGGTGTCCGGGAAGGACTTTGCCACTATCGAGTGGCTGAAGCCGGAGAGCGATGGTGGCTCTTCGATCCTCCACTACCTGGTGGAGCGCCGCGAGAGAAAGAGCGCCCGCTGGGTGAAGGTGAACAGGGACGGGGCCCATCTGGACACCACCCTAAAGGTGTGCGGTCTGACCGAAGGCAACATCTACCAGTTCAGAGTGACTGCCACCAACAAGGCAGGGGAGAGCGAGGCCAGTGAGGTTTCCCTCTACGTGGTCTGCAGAGTGCCCACATGTAAGTCTGTCGGGTCAAACATCACAGAGAAGCAGTCTCTAAAGCAAGACAAATGATACAGTAGTATGCAGTACATTTACACTGGTTCTAGGCCTTTAATTAATACTGGTATTGCCAGCAACTTACTAAGCACCAGAACAACTAACATGCGTAGGTCTGATTTTACAGTGAATTCATTCAGCATTCACATAAAAACAATCCCGTAAGACTTTCCATAAAAGAGTTCCCATCAATGCGGTCCTATAACTATTCCCATAAAAGAGTTCCCATGAGAGCTTCCATATAAGAGTTCCCATCAATGCGGTCCTATAACTATTCCCATAAAAGAGTTCTCTTGAGAGCTTCCATAGAAGAGTTCCCATCAATGCGGTCCTATAACTATTCCCATAAAAGAGTTCCC
>JAODUE010000014.1:129043-139149 GCA_027564755.1 Amblyopsis hoosieri
CACACACACACACACACACACACACACACACACACACACACACACACACACACACACACACACACACATACACACACTTGCCTGCGGTCCAAATGACACTTCACTGCGTATGTTCTTCCTAGGAGCGGTGCTTCAGGGATTCCTTGTAGTGGAGCATGTGTGAGCAATGAAGCGATGACCACAACAGCAGACCTGTCACATGGGTGTGTGTGTGTGTGTGTATGGAGAGGCTGGTTGCTGGAGCAATAGAGCTGGAGAAACACAAACAGGCTAGTGTCAGTGTGGACACGTTAAACCTTTGCAGTGGGGTTGTCATTCCATGTTATGCTGGAGGTATATAGATAGATATGTATACTGCTCAAATGACATACAAAATGTACACCACCCCTCCGTGGTTGAAATCTGCGTTACAAAAATATAGTAATTTTTCTTCGAATATCCGAGGGCATGTGTGTTTGAAGCCTGAGCGGCTGGCACTCATCTCTACTCATCCCCCCCACAGAGATCATAGGCTCACAACAATCTCTACCTCTCTCGTTTGTAGCCATGCATTTGTGGACAAACTATAAATAGTGGTTTAAGATATTGATGTGTACATTTAACTCAACCCTCTCTAACTCTGACATTAACTGGGCCTTTATTTGTATGGTTAGACTTTTATAAGAACAAATACATTTTATTAATAAAGTCGTGCTGTGAAACTAAATAATAATACATACAATATTTATAATGGAAGCATGTTGACACAATAACAATTTTTAGTCAATATTTTGCAATTATTATTATTTTAATTCAAACATTTAAATATGGCTTATCAGTTATCTATAAATCACATTATGACTATCGGATGTGAAGAGAAACATTTTAACATGCCATACAAATTGGTTGTGACTATGGCCGTATTAACCTGCAAGCTTTAGAGACATAACATGCTGTTATTTAGTTTTTAGCTGTTAGTGTCTGGCATATTGGCCCACACACTCACACACACACACACACACACACACAGACACGCACGCACACACTCTTAACAGCTGCAGTTTTGTTAGCTATGTTTCCATTAGGCAAGATCACATGTTGTCCTGCTCCCCTCGAAGCCAGTTGCACAAGCTGATGCAGCAGGTTAGAAGGTGCTTTGGTGTTTACATCCACTGCAGTTGGGTAATATAGATTTATGGAAGTAGTACGCACATGCACGGGAATGTACACACCAAAACATTTGCACATGCTAACACAAGGTGTGCATGTGGTCATACAGTACATATTTCACAAATTGAGAAGGTTTAACAGGGTCTGTTCTTCCAAGCAGGACACAGTCATTAATAGTAATTCATATAGTCTTTATTGTCATTATACAAACATTACAATTTTAAATTCGAAATGTAAACAGTTATTACTCTTTTTTTTTTTTTTAAACAGAACTGACAACAAAAATCAGAAAATTGCTGTAGACGGAGCGGTAGAGAAGGGTGCATGCGTAACATCTCTGCATGAGGAGGAGTAGAGATGCGTGCCAGTCGCTCAGTTTACATAATGCATATTCAGACTGGCATTACATCATATAGGTTAGACAATTGCCCCACAATCGACTATAACAGTATGAGGGGACTGCATCAATGATGTAAACACCTTTGGGCCTTGCAGTTGGCAGGGCCACAAGTTCAGTTGTTGTTGCAGGAGATACTTTGTGAAGCACACACAGACTCAGTGGCCTCTGTGTCACGAGGGGGCTTGTTTGGGCCACCGTCCAGCCTTCCGCTCCAACAGACAAGCGGATAGCTAGCATGGGTGGGGCTGAGGCTAAGTATGGCATGTGCCATCGCTGGAGGGGGCCGCAGAGGGGGCTATTTTCTCCGAATTGAGCCTGACAAACAAGCTGAGGGTGGGATTGTGCCTCAGATGGCTCGGAGGGTATCGGGTGTCTTTCTCCAGGGGTATAAATGTGTCTGTCCCGCGCCCATGGTCATATCAAAATAAACCAGGCAAAGAGCGCTACAGCACTAGCACACTGCCGTAAACCTAGCAAAGAGTGCTACAGCACTAGCACTGCCGGACAGAGAAAACAAAGCAAGCCGCAACCCGACCTGAGCGTTACCCGGACATCCAGGAAACCATAAAGGAAGTACAGCCCCACCCCCTTTTCCCCCTCGCCGACACCCCCCCCGCGATGGACATCAAGACGGGCCAAGTGATGCGTCCTCCCAGCCCCATGGAGAGCCTGGAGAAGCAGCTGAGCTGCCCCATCTGCCTGGAGATGTTCACCAAGCCCGTGGTCATCCTGCCCTGCCAGCACAACCTGTGTCGCGGCTGCGCCAGCGACCTTTACGACTCACGCAACCCCTACCACTACTCGGGCGGCATCTTCCGCTGCCCCACGTGCCGCTTCGAGGTGGTGCTGGACCGCCATGGCGTCTACGGGCTGCAGAGGAACCTCCTGGTGGAGAACATCATCGACATCTACAAGGAGCAGCAGGAGAATAAGGAGGGAGGGGGGCGAGTGTCCCCCGAGCCTCCCCTGAAGGACAAGGACTCCAAGGAGGCCATGTGCAAGGACCACCAGGACGAGCGCATCAACATCTACTGCGTGACCTGCCAGACGCCCACCTGCTCCATGTGCAAGGTGTTCGGCCAGCACAAAGACTGCGAGGTGTCCCCTCTGCAGGCCGTCTACCAGGCGCAGATGGCCGAGCTCCGCGTTGCCGTGGAGACGCTGGCGGCCGCCAACAGCTGCGTCCAGGCGGTCGCGGCCCAGATGGAGGACACGTGTAACGCGGTGCGGGAGAACGGAGAGCTCCAGAAGAGGCGTCTGGGCGAGAGCTTCGATCTGCTCTACGCTATCCTGGAAGAGCGCAAGGGCCAGCTCCTGGAGAGGATCACGGCGGAGGAGGACGAAAAGGTGGCCGTGCTGCGGTCCCTGGCGGAGCGATACAAGGAGCAACTGAAGGCCGCCGGGGAGCTAAAGGAGAAGGTGACGCAGAGCATGGACAAGAGTGGAGCGGCGGAGTTCCTGGTGAGCGCCAAGGAGCTCATCCTCCAGGCCAAGGAGACGGCCAAGGCAGCCCAGCTGGAGAGGCCCGAGCCGGGCTTCGAGTGCATGGATCACCTTACCCTGGACACGGAGGAGGTGGAGGTGCTCTTGGCCCGGATGGACTTCGGGCCGAGTCATGAGGATGAGGATGAGGAGGAAGAAGAGGAATAGAGAGATTTGTTATATTTTGGGGGGGGGACTCTGATGTTAGGTTGGGATATTGTGGAGTGACCATGTAATATGATGGACAGTGGAAGACGACTCTGAAGGAGATCGCATCTACTGGTATTCAAGGAGAAATGGAAATGTGCAATGTTTTAGTTTTTCTGATTTTATTTTGTTTTTACTCATGCAAAATGAAACATTTTGTATTGACAACACTTTTATACTTTTGTATTTTCATCTACTGTATGTTTATATTGTAATGTCATACTTTGATATCTCTTGAACTTGATATCATCATGAAAATAAGATATATTGTGTTAATGTCTTTGTCTTTACAACTGAAAACTTGAACTGCAAATAATGCACATGACATGTTTTAGACACTGCCGAAACATTTTAACGTTACAAAAAGTGTGAATAAATATTTATTCAGTTATTAAGTCTGTCTTGGTTATTTATTACTCAGATATTTCATACCTGATCAACACAACAGAAACAAGTGCAGTATTAATTTCTGGCTTTATAACATTATCTCTTATTGAAGCATTTACTCCAAAAGCCCGTTAAAGCTCTTAATTTAGCACTGACTTTTTCCTATATTTACATGGCGCATAGAAATACCCTATAACCTTACTTAGTGTTCTGGCTGGTGAAAACAGAGGCTATTTATACAAATGAGCTATGGTGAACAAGATTGCAGGAAGGGAGGTGTGTGTGTGTGTGGGGGGGGTGTTGTGTTTCTGGGCCTGACCAAGCAGACCAATCCGGTGGTACTCCTAGGAGTGATATTGGCTAGAGGTCAGACCTGATACCATTATACGGGAATAGAAAGAAACCCTTTGATCAATACAGTCTGGTCAACCTCATTGACCCTCACTGTTTCAAAGTCAAAGATGTTGGTTAAGATCAAACTGTTATGCTTCCATGCGCATACACTTCCAGTCTTTAGTTTTGAGCAACACTATACCTTGTCATAGGGTTTCAAATGATGTAATGTTGGACGAAAAACAAAACAGTTTATCAAAGCTGTCATGCAAAGGATGTCACATACAGCATATCTTTAGTTTTGAGAAAGACTAGACCAAGGTTGATGGTGTTTATTCATGTTGGAATAGAAACAAAACTGTTAATCAAATCTGTCATGCAAATTCAACAGATAATTAACTATTTTTAGTCACCAACTTTTCTATTATAATTTTAATTGTGCAAGTTGATAACATAAACTAAGCATTTAAAATGTGCGGATATTGTGTTTTATAAAAATTTTAATGTTATATAAAATACTGTATGCTCTATTGTTCAACTTTTCCCAACTTGTGCTTTTTTAAAACTCCACCAAAAATAAACTATTTCTTGTGATCTTTGAGGGAATGACCTTGCTGGCCTGTGTTAGCCTACCAGTCAGAGACACATGGTTCATGTTGAAGAGGCTGCCGTATGATAAAGCCTCAAGTCTGTCAGCTGGCATTCAAACACAGTCTGTTCACTGATACTGTATTCTGCAAATAGACAAGCTAACACCCAAATAGGCAGGCCTGGAAGATAAAGAAGAGGCTGACAAGCTGAAAGACACGTAAAGTACAATCATTCATGCTTTTCTTATTGAGCTATACATTCATAGTAGTGGATTCCCATCGAAGTTCTGCTTTTCATCTTTCACCAAAAACGAATTACATTCAATATAAATATCAATATAAAGTTTGTTTACACAATTCTTATAATTTCCTCCAAATGAGAGGGCAACATTTACAATTTGGTTATTTATAAGATGTTTTTATGACTGTGCTAAGTGACTATGACTACCGTTAGTAAGTAGGGTGCAGCTACAGTAGGCATCTGGGCATGTTAGGGAGTGAACCCATAACCTTTGAGCTGGGAGGCCCCTTTACATACGGTATAGTGATGTGCAGTGCTGTATTTAAGATATACTGACCACGTTTGACCTCCATTGACCAAAGCACTGGCATTACAACTAAAGCTAGGCCCTAGATAACTGTGTCTTAAATCTTAAATGGTTCTGACATGTGGTCAGATGCTGAGGAAATATTTTGTAACTGTATTGTTATCATCAGACTCTTAACACAGATGCACTGCCACAGCAGTCAAATTATTAATGGGGCAGATTGACTCAACTGTACTATCCAGCAAGCATTGACTGATTCACTTTCAATGTGTTTTCCCATTAGAACACCTACATCAAACATACCCAGAGACTAGCTGTCACTAACAACATTATCAGGTAACCACATGGAAAATCATTTTTAGTTCGGGACATGGGTGAAGAATACGTTATTCCCAGTGTCCTTTTGTCAGAGTGACCTTGCTCTCCACACAACGCACTGCATGCATGCATGCATATGGGACTGACATTCACAAGCTGCTTTAAGATAATTCATCCTGAAAGGCGTCGGAAATTAACCTAATTACACAAAACCCAACACACAATACATTTTTTGGGATTGTTTAAATGTGTGAAAGGTAATGTAGTCCCTGACATTAATATGTAAAACACTGTTGTGTCTTATTAACGTGGATACTATTAAAGATTTCAATGGGACCAAATTCTTTGTGACACCGTATTGTATTCATTTCCCTGGCTGACATGGTTTTGGTATTGTAGGTTAATGTGCATTTAGTCTGATGTACAGTATGCCGTGCTTGGTTTCACTCTAGTGAAACAGAAGCTTCGGTAGGTGTACAAACCAAGCGTTCCCAATATAGCTTCTCAGCTCACACAGCTGTTAAAGGGCTAACCATCTCCCTAGAGGGAAGTATGAGCGGACATTGCAGGGAATAGAAATAAAAGCATTTATAAATTAGCACATAGCCTATGATAGATGAGGCAAAAAAGCATCCATAAACACTCTTGACATTGATTGCACATTTACAGAGATCCAACATCCAGTGCCATACATGACAGAAATAGTGTGTGTGTGTGTAAATTTAAAAGGAGAGAGAGAAACAAACAGAGATATGTCCCTCAATGTCAACACCAGCATCAAATAACTAGACTGTGACCATCCAGTGCACAGTGTCAAACATACACGTGCATAGCAAATAAACTGCTGTTGAATTCACCCTCCTGACCAGCTACTAATAGCTCGCCTAACACCACACAGGCCGACTATATACAGCAGACGGCCGGCTCAGCTGTTAAAGTCAGCTGTCTTTATTGAGTGTCCTGACTAGGTGTTGAGGCTGCGTTGCACGAGACACAGCGCGCTGACTTTGCAGTGCAGCAAGGCAGCTCTAAAAATATTATGACACACAATGACAGACTTCCACCCATGTCCATAATCTACAGAGCAGAATTATATCTTACTTACTACAACAAAATCTGAAAGATTTTCCCTGCAGAGTACAATGCGTACTCAACTACATGTTGGCATGCAGTTATAGAATAGAGCATTCAGACACAGCATAAGTATACAGCATAAGACAGTTCACAGGTGAGAGATGTCTTCTATTGCCTTAGTAAAAGCAACAGATGGGACTTCCCCTGGCTCTAAGCCCATGCAACACTAGCTTCCAGGATATTTTTGGAGTTGTGAATCAGCGTGAACTGAGCCAGGTCTCACTCCTGCCCATGCGAAAGGGCAGTGTGCCACACACACACACACACACACACAGTAAAACACATGCTAACAGATGTATAGATACATGCAGAAACAAAAACACTCCCTATCTGAGACACAAACGTGCAAACACAGCCATATTGATAGCATGCTGCTATATACAAAGTGTATGACCATGCGTGCGCGCACATACACACACACATACACTCGAGTGCGCGGATGTGCACCCCACACACACACACACACACACACACACACACACACACACACACACACACACGTTAGGCATCCTCACACAAAGTCGTGTACAGTTGACAGGAATTAAGAGGAATTTATTGAGCCACAAGTTATTACAGGGGGAAGGTACACTTGGGTCATTACAAATACATATCCTCAGTTTAATCCTTTTTTAACAAGTGGTATCCCAATATCAGGAATATTAGCTACCATATAAAGTACATCTGTGGATTGGTGCCTCAAGTTTTCCGTGTTAGTCCTGAAGAGGATTAATCTCCGGTATAAACTATTGTTTTGATTTAAAAAAAAAAAAAAAAAAAAAAAAAAGGAAACACATTTCCTTGCCTGTTGCCATGGAAAGTTAACACAACAAATTGATTACAGCACACTTCAATTTGTTTTACAACAAATTATAGCCTATTTGCTAGTCGCTAGCCTCTTCTACCATCCTACAAATGCTCAGCACCCAAAAAGGGTTTGGCCTACATTATGTCGCTGTGACTGCATGGAAACCTAAGTAACACTTGTGGTGTTTACATTACCGGCGTAGACAATGTCAGCACTGAACATTTTCCGTAGTGAGGCAGAAATGTATGATTTAGGGCTTAAATACATCTTTACAAACATCCACTCAGGCACATACAGTATATTATTATACTCCTATCTTAACCAGTGTTTGTGTACAGTATGTGAGACTATACACTTTATGTACCAAAGACAATGACATCGTGGCCCTATAATGGAACACCCACCATGCTCAAGGGTCATCTGGGGAAAAGGGGGGAGGGAGGGGGAGGGGGAAAGTGGAGGAAAATGGAGGAAAGGAGTGAGAGACACAGTAAAAAAAAAGGGTCTAGAGCGACGAGTTAGTGAGGTTGTGTGTGTGTGTGTGAGCGGCAGCAGTGGCGTTGCCTTGCGCCGTCAGTTGGTGGATCCACTCCAGGTAGTTGGAGACGCGGGTGTAGATGCCGTATTGGCCCGGCTGGGCGCAGCCCTTCCCCCAGCTGACGATGCCCAGCAGGAATGTGGTCTTCTTGTAGCGCGTCACCAGCGGACCCCCGCTGTCCCCTCTACAGGAGTCGCGGAGGCCCTCGATGTAGCCGGCGCAGAACATGTTCCTGGTGAGCTTCACCCCGCTCCAATGCTCGCACTCCTGCGTACGGATGCGTGGCACCTCCAGGCGCTGAAGGACCGTGGAGGTGGGGCCGTTCTCGCTGCGTCGGCCCCAACCGCTGACCGTGTGCCGGGCCACGGCCCAGAGCTCGCGCTCGGCCAGGGTCCGCGTGGGCAGGCAGACGGGCACGGCGTACGCGGTGTAGGTCAGGGGCGAGCGCAGCCGCAGCAGGGCGATGTCGTTGTCGGCCGTGCGCGGCACGTAGCCCTCGTGCATGAATATTTGGGCCCCGCCCACCACCTGCTCCGTGCTGTCGTTCTTACCGATTCTGTGCTCGCCTGGCCACACACACACACACACACACACACGCACACACACACACACACACACACACAGACACACACACACACACACACACACACACACACAGAGACACACGCACACAGAGACAAACACAGAAACACGCACACAGACGCTCAGAAACGCATACAGCGACACGTGCACGCACGCATGCACAGAATCACAATCACAAATGCGCGCCCACACGCACATAGTACAGCATGAACTAGAGGTCTTCACAGGTCCACCGAGACCCGAAAGTTCAAGACCCGACCGGGTCGGATTCAACTTTTGAGTGTCTCGGATCTGGGTCGGGTCTGACATAAATGCTATGATTCTCTGGACCCGATAATTAATTAATACATAAGCTACATATAATAACTAAACATAATATATAGCCTATAAAGAAGAAATTACAAAATGCATTTCTTTGTCATTGTTTGATGAAACTGCAGGTTCATTCATTGGTGCCGGTGAGCGATAGGCTATATACTACTATTGCCTTACTATGATGGCTTCTGTTGGTAAATCTAGTAAGTCTAGACGAGTATGGGTCTGTAAAAAAAAAAAAAAAATCCACGGTACTTCTCGGGTCCATTCGGATTGGATATCAATTTATATGTTTTTAATTTATGCAAATCGGGTCTGGTGAAAAATGCTTTGGTTTATTTTGGATCGGGTCCAATTCTTTGGATCTGTGAAGACCTCTAGTGTTAACATGTCAACACACACTGTTACAGTACACACACGCACACACACATACCTGCCACCACTTCCAGGAATTGAACCTGTATGTCTTCCAGGCAGTGAGCAGCTGTTAGGACCCAAGTGGGTTTATAAAGCACCCCCCCACAGAAACCTTTCTTCTTATGCAGTAGCAGCACCTGAAGGAGCAACATGATTGGTCAAAGCAGTATTTACCAAAACCCCACTTAGCTAGTGCTTCTACCAGCAGCGTAGCTTAATCACGACGGGCCCAGGTGCAAAACAAATGTACGACCCTATGAAAAGGCTCAATGGCAGACCAGAACATGGTATAATAGATAACTATAGGCAAAATATACCCAGAAAAATGACAAGATGTTATTGGGACAGCCTACCTGTACAAGTTGACATTTTATCCTATGGGACGGCGTAGCTTATCCAAATATTTAGTAAATTAGACTCCATAGAGTTTCTGTAAATTCCCCTACAAACGAAAGTATATTTAATCTTCCTGTATTTTATCCTGTTGACTGTTGAGAACCAGGCGCTTCACAGAACTGCTTGTAACAGACAAGGAGTCTGTTCAGAGTTACTGCGTATTGCATTAGCTACTGGCATTGGTTAGCTTAGTAGCTGCACTTCATTCATAGAACTAGAGTTCGGGTAACTATAGAAGCAACAATGCTTTGAATAAATGAATCCCAGAATGCATTTCATTACCTTAACGTGGTAGATATTTAAACTATTGAATAGTATAATATTACAGTTTTTTTCAATCGCTAACAAGCGCTAACCCATACTTCAGATACTTTTTCTAAACTCTTAACACACTCACACCTACAAAACACAATTGGCCAAAAGGATAATTTTCTTCTCAAAAACACATTTAGTTAAATATATACTAACTCTTCATTTCAAAATAGAACACATCTTTCTCTGCACA
>JAODUE010000014.1:142179-164788 GCA_027564755.1 Amblyopsis hoosieri
GCAGTTCTGAAGGCGAAAGGGGGTCAAACACAGTATTAGTATGGTGTTCCTAATAATCCTTTAGGTGAGTGTATGTAGGCTCCCTGAACCATCAGGGAAGGTGCTCCACTACAATGTGTGCATGCAGTGAGGTCATCTGCAGGTCTTGGTCTTCTGCTTTTAAATTGAAATTCATGCCTCCATATGATCGAAATGTGTTTACTGTAGTATTAATTAGTCACAGCAAATGGAATGGAAGATGTTTACTGCAATTCCTTGCCTATCAACTTATTATTAAATACATGTGGAAGATATATGACAATGGTTGGACCTAATCTGCATGTGAATAGACAACATCCAAACCCATTGGTTATAGTTTAAAGTAATGGTGGTTACTATAAACACGCTACATCGGAGCGTGACAGCAAGAGCTTATAAAGTCAGCTGTTGTAATCTAGGATATGTTATGAATCCCCATTGACCCCGGTACAGAAATTCCATATTTCCATCCTGTCTTGGTGTTAGCCTTCAAGTATAGCATTGTCCCTTGCATTGTTAATAACATTCTAAACATGTGTGACAGACACTGTTCAAGTACAGTGCAGAGGAATACACTGTCAATCTGGATAATATGGACAAACAAAAAGTTTTCTCAATACAGTATCATCATCTGGTTGTTAGACATCATTTATCATTCGTCAAAATAAAAAAATGAATTGCAGATGTTTTTTTAACTGCATCTGAATGCAAGATTTGACCATTGAAATGACAAAGGTGAACTGCAGTTCAAACAGCTGGATGCTGGCACGTGAGAGTGTGAATGTGTCTTAGTCAACCACGCTGTCAAGAATATCATGTCTTCGCCTGTTTTATGACTGGCAGCATTTCAAAAGCAGCAAATGTTTGCCTGATTCCATCTAAACACCTTGGCTGTCTATGTATGAATGTTGTGTAATGTTTGTGCTTTAGTCCAACCCAAATAACATGACCTTATGAAAAACTCAACTACCTCTGATATGGTGAAGTCAGTCCATAATTACTCTAAGTAATACATCTGAAGCCAAGTTTGAAAATCAACACATAATTCAGATTCAATGGCGAGAGAACTTTAAATCTAACTGGATTGAACCTTGTTCTAAAGAGAACACAAGGTTTTAAGTAAATTGTTCATATGTAAAAATAATACACATTAATGCAAAATATCTCCATCATTGTTCAGGTTTTGTTTTCTGTTATGTAAATTGAAACAGGGGTTCAGATTCTCAAGTGGCAACCGCAGATGTTTCAGTTCAATATTTCTCACCATTAAAATATTGACAAAGTGACATTGTAGATGGAGAAAACATTGATGTAACTTTATCTCCTGTGGTTATTCTTTGAGCTAACTGGCTATAAGAAAGTGTGTTTTAGGTCACACACAGATGAAAGTAAACTTACTACACCATAAATATGATTACTGCAAGGGCTATGTATTTGTTCAAATAGCTTAAAGTGTTTGTAACACAGCAATTGTAAGATAATACACATTTTGACTAATTAAGTGAACCACTCCTCACAGTCCACTCACTGTGTGTACACTGAAAATAACATGGTGTTTCTACACAACCCTGGCTCTATATAACTAGAAAGACAAAGCAGTGCAGACCAGACCACACTGCATTATTTCAGCCTTAGCAACGTGTGTCTATTGTGTGGGGCAGAGCACCCTATGGCATTCAAGAAAGATGTGCTTTATATTTGTAGTTGACTTCAAATAACAATCTTTCCCCAGCATCCCTGACTTCACCATAGTATAGCATAAATATATTGAATAAAGCAGTGACATTTTAAGTGACTACTGAATTAATGCTGTTGTTTTGTCATTTGCAATATATGAGCATCTATAAAATATAACACAGTTTACAGATGTGTTTGTCACACAGGCTGGAGGTGTGATGGTCATTGTGGCACACCCTCAAAGGCCTCTCTGCTGTCTGTCCAGGCTGTGTGAAAGATGTGCTTCTTGTCTTGTCAGAGACACAGAATGGACCCATTTTTGTCTGGAAGGCGATCACAGACCCTCAGCACAGCCCTGTTCAGTGCAGAAGGTTCTATCTGAAAGCACTGTAATAGAAACAGTATGCTGAAGTGCTGTAAGAACACTGGCTGAGGAGAAGGGCCCAACATCATACACTGATGATGGGGGATTTAGCCGTGAAACAGAACTGAGATGGACACTGATGTTCCTGAAATGTTTCAGCCAAACACATGCTACGCTGGCCTGCACTCTGGAGGAAAAATGCTATCTGTTTTCAGTCACATTTGTGTTTTTAGATTTCACCTCAAGAAAACATGTACGCAATTCCTTCTAGTGTTCAGTGAATGGGAGGAAAGGTCCGGTTGGATGCATAGATGAGAAGACCCTCTGCAGTAAAAGTGTTAGCCTCCACACGCTTCATTTACATTTAGAGAGCACAGTTGTTTCAGGAACAATAACTTGGTGTTGCAACCCCAGGGCTCAAGCACCTGCTTCTTGCATATAAGCCACAAAGCAAAATATTCACACTTATTTTAACTAATTAGAAGTGCATGCAGTTGCAAACATTATTTTAAAATGTATTTACAGTATGTCAGATTTCCATGTACATAGAAAGATAGAATTATCAGACTACACGGGTTTATTTTGTGTTATCTTGTCTTATTGACAACAATCTAGTGGGAGGAGATTTTGTAAGTATTTCTCAGAAACCAAGCCAAGCCAAGCCAAGAGCACACGCCAAGCTTTCTCTCTCTCTCTCTCTCTCTCTCTCTCTCTCTCTCTCTCTCTGTTTCAGCCACAAGTACATCTGCCTCCGGGTCAGCTTGAGCCCCCAACATGTGCGTATAGCCATCAGCTGTTTGTTACTTAGAACCACAATGTCCTCGCTTCAGGAGAACAAGTGGTGTTTGCACAGCTTGCTTCATTCCAGGGCATGTATACCGTTTGCAAAAGCTGTTGGACTTCTCAGTCATTTTCCACATGATAATGGTCTCATGCACACTGCATCTGTTGGGTATTCTATAACGTACTGTATGTATATTAGTTTGTATGGGTCAGGATCTAAGGGTTGCTAAATCATTTTCAGATTGCACATATGCATGCAGACATGATCAAAAGGTTTGCCTGTTGTTCAAACCTCAGATATAAGTGACCTTGACTGTAAAATGATTGTTGATGGCAGATGGGGTGGTTTCTCAGGAAATGCTGATCTCCTGGGATTTTCACATGACGCAGGTCCACAGAGAGTTAACAGAGAGTGGTGTGAAAAACAAGAAAACATCAAGTGAGCGGTCGCTCTGTGGCTGGTCCTGCCAGGTGCATGAAGTTGACAGGACAAGCTGACAGGAAGGCAATAGTCACAGGAAGGAGCAGTATGCGGACAAGCATCTCCCTGAACGTATGAGGAACCTTGAAGTGAATGGGTTACAGCAGCAAGACATTTAAATACTGCTTTACCTTTAATAAAGTGTCCAGTTCTGCACTCAGTGAATTGTTATTAGTTATTTTCACTTGTGTTATGGCTCCCCACAGGAACCCTGAACTGTGCACGTGGCTCTAGGGAGAAGGTGCCTATCTGCACTGTGGGTGGGGCTGGAACAGATATTTGAATCAGAATCAGATTGCTATAGTTTGAGCTGTAACCTGACCAAAGCCATTTCAAATATCTGTAGCAGTCATTTACAGCATGACATCAAGGATTTCATTTATGAGTTCAACACAAACGATATGGTTTCCCAGAGTCCGAAGTAAAGGATATATTACCCATTACCTCATCACAAAGAGCTACAGTACATATAACGTTCACAGTCATGTGTGTTTGTTCTGAATGGAATATTGAAATAGTGTTAGTTAAGTCAGAACATCAAATTTCAATGAGATACATCATTTGGTTCACACTTTCTTTTAATAAAATATGCAATAAATCCGTGTTTCATAGCTCCCGATATATTCCTGTTTGAACGATAAAATTGATACATGAAAAGATGTTGGTAGAAGATGAATCAACAAGAACATGGTTTTATTAATGTTTTAAGCTCAATCTTTTTCAGATCCTTGTTTTGTGTCGCCCAATGGGAGACACCGATAGTAATGTGTTCATTTTCACTTGATGTACACTCTCAATAACCTTCTCTTGGCCCAGTTGGCTGCTGGTTTCCATTGGTGCCCTATAAACAGTGACAGGTTGAGAGACATCCTACTGGGCTGGCTTAATGTCTTGATCAAAGGAGAGAAAACCACCAGTCCTCTGGGTCTGCTCCTTGCTGACCAGATCTTACACATTCTATGATGGGAATATATTCCAGTTTATGAAGTATAATAATCCAGTGGTCACCACCACAGTGTTGGAGCCAGAGCCATGTATAAGTGAGAATCACGCCAACGCAAGTTCAACATTTTCAACGGTCACATCAAAGATGTTAGAATTGTAGAAAAATTGTTTCAATGGAACGCTAATGGTCTCTTAAGTGGGTGTGTCAACAATGACATTTTGCTGTGAAGGTGACCTAAGCAGCACCCAGGCTGATAAATATACAATGCATGCACAGAAACAAAGTCAATTTACTTCCAAACATTTTGCTGCAGAAATACTGCATACGGCACTTTGAAATTATACTCAATATACCAGTTAACCCCGAGAGATAAATAATGGGCAATAGCTTGGTGAAAACTGTGCACCTCCCCATTGACTTGCATGGAACGCTGGGTCGTCAGCATTGTCTGTCAGCATTGTCACTCACAAGTTTGTATATGTAATTTCCGGTGCTAGGTAATTAAGTGCACTAATTTACTAATTAAAATGTAATGATGTATTTTAAGCAGTAACCTATACTACTTATTTTCCATATTTACAAGACCTGTAAACAGTCAGAGTCTTGTTTAGTTTCCCAATGAATTCCACATTGCTAGTTTAACTTCAGACTTGGTCATTGATTTACAAAGTTGGTCGTTCTGCATGTCAATCAAAATACCTCGATTATCAAGTATGCGGGTACTGACAGTTAGCCAGCGCTGTGTCCCAGACTTTACGTATGTAAAGGCTGGCTCTGTGAGACTAAAGAATGTCTAACTCAAATCAAAACAAAAACACCTCTCTCTTCAATACTCGTTCAGAAGCTCTGCCCCACAAATTAGAAACACACTAAGGCTACAATATTGTTATGTGCGGTCTGCACCACTTTGTTTACGTTACGGTTTGGTATGGATTTTTTTTCAGCACACACAGAGAACGGTAAGGTAGCAGACTGCAAGGAGATATTTAGTTAATTTCTCATGCATTGTTAAGTTAATAGCCAATGTCACTTCTCTCAATGGGTTTGAATAGGAAACATATTCAGATATTAGATTAGATATCACATGACCCAGTCATATTCTGAGCAATAGCCAGATAATTCTGAGACGCAAATTAATTTACTATGTATAATACTACCTGGAATGAGGCACTTGTAAAGTTTTTTAATGTGTCAGTTCATAATCCCAATATCTTTTATTCAGTATGGTTGAAATTATTTCTGTTAGGGAACCTCCCATATGAGACATTGTAGCCTTTTAGACCCAAATAACCACTCTAAACATCCACTCATAATACTGCTCTGAAAAGATCTCCTCTAACTTATGTCCCCCTTCCAAAATAATCACAATCTCAGAATGCACAGTAATGCTATACCCCCCACACACACATGAAACAAAAACCATGTACACAACCAGTCAAATGCTTGAAAACAGATGTCAGTTATGCTTTAATTTGTTAATCTTGGGATTGTTTGCTTGAATGCTGATGAGGTTTCACTGGGACATCAATCTTAATCCATCCCCAATGCTAATGCATTCAACTCTAGTGTTTAGGATGAGGATATGCAATGTTTCACCAGCATTTACAGCAACGCTGATTTTATCTCTGCCATGTGTGCTAATGAAGAGTTGAGAAAATAAAGACATTCTGCTGGGTATTGGCTTTCTATTGTCTAATGCTTTGCTACATTCTGTTGTGGGTGTGATTCCAGAAATGGTGCATTGTTGGAAGCGGGGCATACACCCCACGACGGCCCATGGAATAGCAGTGTGTGCGCAAGTCCACGAGTTGTGTGTAATCCTGGAGAGAAGCGCATAGCAGGGCCATATTCATTAACATGTCACCTCTCCATGTTGTTGCTTGTGGAGTTCCAGGAAACAGACCAAGGAAAAACACTCCAGGCCACATCTAAAGTGGATGTATGCTGACACCTGGCCACACCTACATGAACCTGTTTGACATCCCATTACAAGACTATGGGCCTCAATATATATTTGCTCTCCCCCTTTGCAGATATGACATGATCCACCTTTCTGGGAAGGCTTTCCGCAAGACTATAGCGAAATAGCGCTCGGTCATTAGGTGGACGAGAAGGCCTGGGTTGCAGTTGGTGTTCAACTCTAGTTCCTTCACTCTGACCTCATCAATTCATATTGGCAAACAAAGGCGAACATTGGCGATAATGTTCAAACAGTGTTTAATTTGCTTTAAGTTCATTGCGAACGTTTCTGAACATACAAACGTCTGAGGTGGTAGAGAGTACACATGGATGCCTAAGAGTTAGTTTAAATATAACTATTTGGAATGTTAAAACGTTTGCCGAATTTGAACGTACCTCATGTCTTCTGTGGACCTTGTGCACAGGGATACAGCCGTGCTATATCAGATAAGGGTCTTCCCCAAACCATTGCCACACAGCAACACACCTGAAAACAAGCATCTAAAGCTAGGGCTGTTTAATTACAAATTCAAGTGGGCCAGGTTTTAAAAAGATAAAGTGTTAAGTGGGCCACATATTTTTGGCAGCCTCTTAAAAGCAATTTCCCATTTTGACAATTATATAACATTTAAAATAAACAATTTAGTACATCTGAATAAACAATGTTTAATTTGTAGTTTAGCTTTAGGCTGGTACACAGTAATTCTTAAATTATATTTTTTGTTGCATTTAGAAACACAGAAGGTTGAAAAGCCCTTGAAAAACATCTTTATTGTACTAAGTCAGCAGGTAAAGCAAAATAATTTAACATCGCTAGGGTTGGGTACCGAACTCTTACAGTAAGTCTACTGACCGAATTACATTGGGAGGACTACAATTAGCTTATCACATAAAATTGGTCAAATTTCAGTGTGCACATCTGGATGACAGTCATACACAGTGAGCTGGGGAGGAAAACTGCCGTTATATAATAGAATCGAGGAGTAACCCTTTAAAGTTAAGTCTCATCTACATTGTTAACAGCTATTTTAAATTGCAGATCTTGAGGTCATTTAATTCTAGTACTTCTTGTACAAATAGCATTACCAGAGATTCTGGTTGTCTGGTACCACAAACAGAACCATTAGCAGATGTCCAAAAAACTAAAACAGATGCTGTGGGCCGAGCTTTACAAGCTGCATGCTATTCAATCATGTGACAAATTAAGTGTCTTTAGTTTTCATGTGTTGCCTTGACAGGAAACAGTCAAGCCTCAGAGTAGAGGTCACATGAACACAAGCAGCTGTACATGAGAAATTACTTGCATCGCATGGTGAGTCACCTAGTGTAAATGATAACCGCCAGTTATGTCAAGGTTGAAGAGCAGAGGGGATTGGGGGCTGGACTGACTGGAAATGTGCACACTAGAAACAGTTGCGTATCCAAACACAGCATTAAGTTAAGCATAAAGAGGTAAGTTAAGTTCATTACTTTGGCATGTACTCACATCTTCACCTCTAACCAGTGAAGTGCAGTTCAAAGAATCATAAGAAAAAAAAACCATACTGGCTCATTTACAGCTCAAATTATTTGTTCCTCATATTCCAATTTGATCCTAACTGCAGGATATGTAAAGTAATGCAACTGTATGGTAAAGACAGAGGTGGCAGCACTAAAGGCTTTGAACTGTCTTGTTGCGTTTCATGACAATGACCAGAATCATACAAGATACACTTGGCCGGATGGTTTTCAAGTTTTTACAAAGATGAGCATGAGGAAGAGTGAAGTCACCAAATGTGTAGCAGATTGAGCATCCCAGTTTCCCCACTATGTCTAAGAAAATATTTGTTCACAGCCTCTAGGGCAGACTGGGTTGTTGCATGTAATGAAGTTAAACAGACTGCAATGACTGCCACAGACATAAGGGTCTCTGCAGAGGTTTAGCTAAATAAAGAGAACGTATTCTTACACAACTGAAGAATTAGACATTGTATGATGGCTTAATCTTAACACACACACACACACACACGCACGCACGCACGCATGCACACACGATTCTTTTAACAATAACACCTCTCCCTTTAATTTCATAGGGTGCTCCCTCAGAAGCTCTACCGCTTACCTTGCCATTTTTGTTCCAATTTACATTGCCAGGTCTGTGTAGAAACATTTCTCAGTGTGCACAGAAAAACAACTCCCGGCAAAAAACATGTTTTCCCTCCCCATAGAATTTCACTACAAATATATACACACTAACAATTGCTGACTTTGACTTTAACTGCTTAAACTAAGTAGAATTGATAGTCTGTCCAAAGACAAAAAAGATTAACATCTCAATGCAGGACCTGATTTTTGATTTAGACTGTAATGCACTCAATTTCTGCTTATGTTCTTCATTAACACACTTAAACATGCATGGTTTAATACTTTATTTTCTCTTCAATTACATTTTCCTGATGTACATTTCCAAAGGAAAATTAAAGTGAGGTAAAAGTGCAGAAAAATGAAATAGCATAATGTGGCAACCTTCAAGTTGCCCATCACGAAGCTGACAAACAAGCACTGTTTGCATCAACCATTTCAGAATACAATATAGTGCGACAAACGTCATATACCCCACTTTTCAACTTGTGTCCACAGGCACACTTGACATGCAAACCAATGCACGCGCGCACACACAATAACGTAAACAAGTCTGCTGCGGGAAACCCACAGCTCTTCATGCGCATGAGCCAAAAGGCTCTTACAAACAAAAACAAAACAGCACTGCCTGCATTTCTGTGGTGTTGACAAGCACCCCCCAACAATAATCAGTGTCACCCCATGGGAAAAGGAGAAAATACCACTTCTTTGCTGCTGTGATCTTAGGGAGATCAGCTGGTTTTCCCTTGATGCAGATGGAGCAGTCTCAATGTAAAACACAAGACAGAGCAGATTAAGAGGTTTCAATTCAAGCCTGTTGGGACCAGTACCTGTGACTCTGCTGGTGCAGTATTAAGACCACTATACAGACAATTGTGATCTTTGCTTTAGACACAGTACCCATGCCTCAGCTAAGCAGCAGAGGTAGAGCATGGGCCCATAAGGAGGGGCTGCCTGCAGACAGTGACAACAAGGGCGGAAGCAGCCTGGGGACACAGATAAGTCAGGACTGCCTCACAGCCAAGAGGCTGAACACAAGTTAGATCCCAACTGCAGGTTTAACTAACAAATGGGATCACTAGCAAGAAGGGGATGTCAGGTCACTAACCAGCCTATATAGATTAAGGGTTTGGGAATACAAAACATTACACTAGGGAAATGGGAGGCATTTAAATTCAATTAAATGCCGCCACGACAACCACCCTCTCAAATGGTACAAAACAAAGCCCTTAAGTGTCCCTGAGAACCAGCTCCACCTCCTCCAGCAATTGGATCTTATTTACATTGCCCTCAGCTGGCCGAGTTTAGAGTAAAACAAAACCTCTCTAAAGTGCTTCCATTAGAGTATGGTCTCTAATAAATCAGCAAGTCATGATAGCTACTGTAGGGGGGGTAGGGTTTGGCAGTGCTCTTGGCTTGGACAGACAGTACAGAGCTACCTATGGTTTGAGAAGGGAAGTAATTATATTTTAGTGGAATGACAGACAGAAAATAAGGGGAACACTTTGTTTTATTGGAAGGTAGCTTCCGAAATAACAGGAAAAGCCCATTATTCTCCCACCTAAAAATGCTTTAATTAAATAGTATAACAATGGCAAACCTGTCACGCTCTACATTTCCAACTGAAACACCTTGACAAGCCAAGTCACTTCAACAGAAAAGGCACTTAAGTTGCTGGTTGTAAAGAGACTTTGGTCCAAAGACAAGAGCCATACCTGATCATAGTTAAAAGCAAAGAGCACTCATTCAGTCACCACAACCAGGTGCCAAGTGAACAGTTTGCCCCATACATGTGGGCCAGAGACCAAGGTCATCATTGGCGGTTAAGGACACATTGACTGTCCTGTAACAGGACAAATCCAAAAATAACCCATGTGCTCAGGTCAACTGGGAGACCGGCATTCAATTCAGAAATGGGAAACCGGCAGGGCAAAGTTGAAGACGTGTGTCAAAGAAGCATTTGAAGGGAGTGTTGCCAGGCTCACGTGAGTGTTCTAGCCTTCACAGCCAAAAAAGAAAAAAAGTGAAAGTGGTCTCAGAGGAATGGAATTCACTAGCTGACACGGGAGCTTCACTTCATGTGGAGGTTGCGCTGCCATGACCAGAAAAGGGGTTTGAGTGCTGCCTCCTCCCCATGAGCCCCCAGAGAGCCTAGAGGAAGTGACTCAGCACTCCATTTGTAATGGGACAGTGCTGCTATCGCTGGCTTTGCACACCCACTGCGCTGTTCGCCAAGCGCACCGGCCAACAAGAGATAAATATAGACTGACTTGAGTTTGAGGAGCCACATGCTGCACCGCATCACGCCAGGATACCATGGCAGGCCCCTGTCCAGCGTACGTAGAGCTTCCCTGGCCATGCGCTGCTCCTTTTAAGGGAAGGGAGAGAGACAGCCAGCCACCCTTCCTCAATGGGCAGACACACTCAGTGGCAGTCAGCTAGCCTCTCATAGCACACAAAATATTATCCACAGGTCACCTACAAGAACTAAGTTGATTCTCACAGACTGGAGCCAGTTAATCTGTGACTCATGTACACTTCAGACCAGTCAGGACTAACCTGTCTGTGCTGGGGGACATTCAGTGAGATATATATTTTAAAAAAGCTAACCAAACACATTCCCTCTTCACCACATAGACACCACTGGCAGCAAAAGAGCGCACAACTGTTTAAAGGGGACTTCTTTTTACATATCCAAATTCATTAAAATAATTTGTCTTAGAATTTGACTTAGAGTGCCTGTCCCATGTTGTGTCTGCTGTGTGTAAAGCAGGCAGGGGAAGAGTAATCCATGTCCAATGTTATTAGATCTCACAGCCACCTAACAGCATAGCCTGCTGGTGAAAAGCCAACCACAATCCTTGAGAATACCTTTCCAACACCTGTGCTTGTATGTGTTTTTTTTTTTTTTACTTTTCTACATAATTTCATGATTTTTTTCCCCCTCACATTCTATACACAGGGCAAAAATAATTTAAGGCCATAACCTGTCATCCATTACTTTTCAAATGACTTATTAAAGGGTAAATGTGGGGTTTAAGGCACCATTATGAATTAATTGAATAAATTGAGAAAAAATAAATCAAATTAACACTTAAATATCCAAAGATCGACACTTCTGTAGCTATGGAATGAGAAACGAGTCCAAAACAAAAAATAAAGGATAAACACTTAAACCATTTAAATATAAACCTTTATGTCAACGGGGGAGAAAAAAAAAAAATGTATGGCCTTAATATACCATTTAATATACTTTGTTTTTTGTCTTTTTGCAATCTCTCCTCTCAAAAAGCAGCAGTTGCGGTGTCATTTCCCCAGCCCGTCGAAGTGTTCGCCTGTACGGTCAGTTGCAGGGCAGCCATGTGGGAATGTTCTGGTTGGCCACATAGTAGTTGCTGAAGTTGTGGTCGCGCACGTAGGGCGCCGGCTGGTAGTAGCAGGTGACGCTGGAGGCGTCGGGGATAGCGTTCTGCTCCGCCAGCACCCGGAACGCCATGACTGAGATGAGGCTGAGGGTCTGGCGCCGCTCGTGGCCCATGAGGCACACTGTGCTCTCATTGACCACGCGCCGCAGGATCATGAGGTAGTCGTACTTGCTCTTCTCCTCACCCACAAAGTGGCTGGCCAGGTAGGCCTCCACCTTGCGCTGCTGCTCGCCGATGTCGGGGAAGTCGATGAAGAAGCGTGAGCACATGTAGCGCTCCAGGGCCTTGAACTCGTCCTGGTCGGTGGGCTGGAAGTCCCGCACCAGCAGGTTGCAGTACTTTAGCAGGCCGCCGCCGCGGATCTCCTCAGGCCGCTTGGTGGCGATCAGCTTTCCGTGCAGGTGGCCCAGCGCCACGCTGAAGTCTCCGTACATGCTCTCGCCCTCCACACTGGGGTGGAAGGCCTGTGTCATGGGCGCCTGCGACAGGGAGTAGTAGGACAGCATGGAATCCAGCACGATCTGGAACGAGTCCACGCTGAACTCAAACTGGCGGCGGATCGAGTCCACGAACTTGAGCTCCACATTGCGGCCGTTGTTGTTGGAGAGGGAGATAAGGCTCCACCGGTCCTGCTCCGTGTTCACCTTCACCAGCTTCTGGACATAAGCCTCCTTCAAGGTCATGGGGGTGATCTTCTCCTTGTTCACACCCTCGGGGAGGAAGTCCAACAGGGTGCCAAGCACCACGTCCTTGATGAGCTGGAACTCTGCCTCATGCGGTAGGTCCACCCTGAAGATGACATCCAGGTCCTTGTAGCTCCAGCCAACGTCCTGAACCAGAACGTGGCTTGCCGTGGAGCCGTTGAGACGCATGTCTTTAACTCGGATCCCGCTCCGCTCCAGACGGGCTCTCACGCGTGCCACAATGTCCTTCAGGCGTACTTCCAGGGTGGGGAAGTTGCCCCGACCGTGGACTGGCACCGGCTCGGTGAGGACTTTGTTCAGCCTGCACACTTGCTCCCAGGTCAGCAGACTGCGTTCGCTCGTCATCGTCTGCTTAGCCATCGTTCAATAAATATCAGATTAACTAAGAAAAAGGACGAAAGCGCAGAAATGGCAGTAAGAATTTAAAAAGGTAGTGAAACACATGCAAACCGCATAGACTTTGTTGACACATCGTTTAACAAACTACAAGTCCTACTGAAACCACAAACTGAGAAGACAAGCAAAGATCACAATAATCAAACAGAAAGAAAAGGCCTAATTAACACAATAATCTCAGATCTTAACAAGTCAGACTAGAAAGTTTCCTGATGGACAATGGTCAGAAGCCACGATGTTTCTAGAACCAGAACGAATTGCACCTCCTGCACCAATTTCCAGAATTTATGAGAAAACAAGTGATTCACCTTTTCCGTATTTAATGTATACCAATGTGTCTTTTTTTTAAATAGCCAAACTGATTTTGTAAAATCCTTCAGCAAACACGATTTGCTATGCTAAATCACGTATACGACCAATTTTAAAACGCAACCTTACTTTAATGTTGTGCAAAACTTAATACTTAAATACAAAAAAAATAAAATTGTTGTATCATCGGCTTAATAGCCAACATTAAAACAGACTTCACCAATTGAAAAGTTCAAATATACTAAAACTAAAATAAAAATGTCCACAAGTAGAAATTTAAATAAGTCATCGAAATGTGACGTACTTAAACGTTTGCGGATATAATGATATAACTCCAAACATTACCGCATACGGTAATGCAAACAATTGAATAAACAACCCCATCTGAACATTAAAATGTAGGCTAATCCCATCTTAATATTCGTATCAATGGTGTCACGTTGTTTGGTTCTGACAACATGTTCGACATATTTCCATGACTAAGTTGAGCTAAAAAATAAATAAATAATCACAATGAAATAGTACGTACATTTCCAAAGGTTTCCCGTGAAAGCATCAAATGGCAAAAGACGAGATTAACTGGATTTTTGTGTAGAGGTTTCCATGTAGCCCGCTCGCGACAAACAAACACTATTTCAGAGCACTTCAGTGTATGAACGCAGATAGCACTGAATCACGGCTGTTTTATAAGACGAACTACAGCCGGGTGACGCGGATATACAGACCCGTCAAGACAAGTCCTAGGTAGTTGTATGTGTTTGTTGAATTATCTAATTTAGACTACCGGTACTATGATTATTATGTCTCGGATTGTGGATATACTTACACAATAGCATAAAATGTAGACTGGAACTTTGAATCAATTCGTTCTATTTTGTATTAATGCGCAGAGCGCAGCTTGTGATTGGACAGCATGGTTTTTGTGTTGCCAAGTAACCGGGAGCGTCTACTCCGGCACTGTTTTCAATCTCATTTAGAACTACCGTACTGCGAGTTACATTTTATGACTTATTCATGACGTATTTTACACCTGTACACTATCAAAAGTACAGTGTATGATGTAATCTGCTTAATTTGTTGTATCTATTTGTCAACCTCACCTTTTCGTGGAATAGCATGATGCATCTGCATAATTCTCTCTAAACAAGATGACCCCATCTAATTTGGATCTTGTTGCTCTTGTGTTTTCACTGACTCACACTGAATGCTGTGGTTTATCTGTTACAAAACAAGATAAGCAGCATATAGGGTCATGATGACAATATTTTAAACTGATAGTCGATACTCTGTCAGTAGGCCTACATGAGAAAATTAGCAAACAATAACAAAGACACTTCTCTTTGTAGGACAAATGTATGTTTAGAAATATATAAATAAATGGCTTGGCTACCTTTTCTCTCTTCTTGTAAATATAATATATACGTTTTTTTTGTTGAAATCTGTAAAATGTCACTTTTAATTACAAAAATACTAGAGAAAGGTAACAGGCCCTAACAGCAATAGCCTAGCTAAAACCGGTGATAATAATTATACATATGGATCTATCTGTGAGGGCTAAAACTAGCTAGTAATCAGATGGTTCTCTTTCATTCTCTCCATGTTGTTTATGTTTTTATCATAAACTGAGGTCATACTCATGGTACGATCATACCCATCTGATTATTTTCAAAGGTCTATAACACTTTGACATGACCTGACCGATGCCGTCAGACATTTCAGACTTTGCCAACATGTTCATTAGAACCCATTTGTTAGTTGCACGCAGGTTTATGATGTTTGGTCATTTATTTGTGGATTTATGACCATTTAAAACTAAGCATAGCACAAAAAAAAGGACGTGTGTATTTGCTACATTATTTTATTTGTTGTAACAATGCTTCTTGGCAATTCAATTGGAAAGCCTGAGTATGTCCCTTTAAAATGGTTCCACCTTTGTAAAAAAAAACATGCATTTGTGGGATGAGAAGCAAAGCTGAGTGTGTGGGTTGTGCACATTAAATATTTGTCAAATCGTCTTTGACAACAGCCTTTCTTTGCTGTTGACTCTTGTTTGGTGTTGTTTAGTGTATTTTATGATTGAAGTCTGAACAAACAAGACATATTGGCAATTTAACAATATATTCATTTAATAAACAGGAGCATCAGTAGCATGTGGAAGAACCATACACAGCCACAACAGCCTAGCACCTCCTCCTCATGCTGGTCACACAGCTGTGGGATGACATCCATTCTTCAGCCAGCATTTGTCAGACAACATGGTTGTATTGGTCACTCTGGCACGAACAGCACACCAAAGATAATCCCACAAGTGTTTACTTTTTGTTTTTATAAAACTACTTTTTATAGTTTATATGTTGCAGGTATCAAAGAGGCCCTAAAGATCCACAGAAAATACATATCATTTTATTATAACACAAAATATGTGTGAGAATTATGATTTACATTTTTTTTTACAGCAAATTAATATACAGTACACAATTAACTGTACAAACAACTGTAGATATTTGTTATATACAGTCAAGTAGGGCATCTTGTAGACCATAACCCTAACTCTATTTTCCCAAATATAATTATTAATATTATAATATTAAATATGTTTAAACTGTTTTTTTTTTTTAAATAGGTTAATTGTAGAAATTCATAATATGATTTTGTTATTGGATAGTCTTTCATTTACATTCCAGTATAGGACCTTTTTAAGACCTCTCTAAATTCTATTCTCTAACTCTATTTCAGAAAATGTACTAAAACTATATCCTAATTGATCTAGCTGTATACTGATATATGATTTAGAACATGCTATGACATATCATATAAAGTTTAGATGTCAACAACATACTTTTAATGTTGTGAGATTACCATGCCTCTACAGCCCAATAGGACCTCTTAGTGACTTCTTAAATCTGACCATGAATAACCTTCAGGGCACACAACAGACAGTGCTGCAAAAACAACAACAATTATCGTACCTATTAACTACTATAATATACATCTTGATTTTAATAAATAATAAAGCTATGCTACATAAAAAACATAGTTTAAACTACCAACCATTAATATTTCACACACAGGTCCATAAGAATGAATAGAGCCTAATAATAATTACTCAATAACTTTCACAGTAAAATAGTCTGATCTGCTAACAACCTGTACAAACCTATGTGGATGCATGTTTACTGCAGACATCGATAGTAAATATTGTACGGCAATATTCATAGGAATTATATAGACTCTTGGCCATATATTTGGTTTGTAAATAGATACTGGTATACTAAACATCAGGATTATTCCGCAATTACCATATCCAAAGTATTATTTAATATCAAAACACTAATATTTTAGACAGCGGTCAGGGGTTGTTCCATAAGGATACATTTAACCTTTTTAAGTGTAAATTCCAGGACCAATAACTTTACATGAATTGTCATGAAGTGTCAACTACTACGGAATTACAAAATAGTTTACCGGGCAACATTAGAAATGGACAGGAGAGATACAGTGCATGACTGATATTACAAGGAAATATTTTTGCTATGTGGTCAAGATAATGAGCAGCCTAGATGCCCTGTAGGTAGCAAAGATGCCGCTATAGACATCTCTCTCTCTCTCTCTCTCTCTCTCACACACTTGATTACAGGTATGCCTACTCTCTTCTCTTTTGATTCTGTCAGTCATGTTTCTGTGAAAGCGAACAACTACGTCCTGTGAACAGTGTTGTAAGATTTGTTTTCTTTCCCTCTCAGCATTCCATTTACTGTTATAGACTAACTCGCGCTTTCAGTTCCATGCAAAACGCTGCCTTGCATTCACACTCACACATACTGCAAAGACACAGGATGCCGGTTGACAGAACGGGGAAGGCCAGGCTGTACATTCAGCAGAAGAGCCGATGTTCCACTACGGAGCGTCCGATTGCTTCTGTTCAGTGGAAACATGATGTGCCGTGCAGGCACACCCCTCATTGAAAAAGTCCTGACTCTTCCCACACAGAGCTATTCAGAGAAATACATAGAGAAAGAGGTGTGTGTGGGGGGGAGGGGGTTAAGAGAAAAGAAAACTGCTTATGATTTATGAGGTTGTTTGTGAACCACATCACTTGATCTCATGTACATTATGACCTCTTGGGTTTTTGTCTGCGTGTGCGTGGGCGGGGAAGGGGGAGGGGATGTTGTTGTCAACCCCTGAAGAGTGTGATATGCATCAACTCTGCGTTTCTGAGTGAGACCACTTCCCCTTTTAGAGTCGCTGAGTCACCAGTGCACCTTGACAGATATCTGAACAGACAGGAAACAAGTTGACCAGACCTAAAATAATGACAGGCTTTTACGCGTGCGTGCGTGTGTGTGTGTGTGTATACATTTCACAATTTCTGCCTGATAAGAAATAGGAAACAATATCAGTTGTAAACTGAACCCAAACATACATAAACATTATTATGTTTGTCATACTTTGTTGTATACACATTATATACATTTTTCTATCTGAATATTTCTCTGCTATACATTTGAACTTAAGTAGTGTCCTATTATTTGATTTATATTGTTGTTAACCTAGCAGTAATACATAAGTAGTGTGGAAATGTTCATTATGACGTTTAGAGCAGCAAGCCACCTGTTCTGTTAGAAGCTATGTCAAGGCAGTGTGCATGGAGGCCGGCAGACCTACTGAATGTTATTATGGCACTGGATCCTCTTGTTTAGTTATGGGCAACAACATGTTTGTGAGGTGTGTGCTTTCTGTGAGTGGCTGGGCACTGATGTGGGCAGGTGTGTGTGTGTGTGTGTGTGTGTGTGTGTGTGTGTGTGTGTGTGTGTGTGCGCGCATGTCCAAAGTGCTACCACCTGCCGCACTTGGGCACAGTGCCAAGTGAGATGTGACTCAGTCTTTATGTCACGGATGGGTAAACAACAACCATGGCCATTAGCACATTAAACACACACACACACACACACACACATACACAGATATTTATCTATCCTGGTACACATTGTATACATATGCAAATAGACAGCAAACACACATACACAGGTCTGTGCCATTAAATGTTCCGCTACATCTGTTAACGCACTTGTTTCTTTAGTGAGTCATGTTGCCAAATGTCACCAGCCATGACACTTCCTATGACAGTGTGGGAACAGGTGGGAGGCTACGGTTGTCCTATTTAATTATTTATAATATAGATTTATTTTGGAAATGTATACTGTACTGAGAAGCTCAGCTATCCGTGAGGAACCTGAGTAGAGCCGCTGCTCCTTCGCGTCGAAAGGAGCCAGTTGAGGTGGTACGGGCATATGGTAAGGATGCCCGCTGGGCACCTCCCTTGGGAGGTGTTCCAGGAACGTCCAGCTGGGAGGAGGCCTTGGGGAAGACCCAGGACTATCTCCACACTGGCCTGGGAACACTTCGGAATCCCCCAGTCAGAGCTTGCTAATGTGGCTCAGGAAAGGGAGGTTTGGGGTCCCCTGCTGGAGCTGCTGCCCCCGCGACCCGACTCCGGATAAGCGGATGAAGATGGATGGATACTGTACTGTATTTTCAGTAAATATTGCATCACTAAGTTAACCACTCTTATACAGTACCCTTACCCACAACATACTATATATACATATTCCAGTTATCATTTCTACTCATAATTTCATTTGGTATGTTAGACAAACTCCACAAGTTTTAATCACTTTGGATATACTAATGAGAGGTTATAGAAGATACTTCTTATTCTCATCATAACCAAAATTATTGGACGCTAATAATATTTCAACTGGACATGGGCTGCTTAAAAAAGAAGGGAACAATACAGAACATTATTGTGGATTTCAGGAGCACAGGATGTTTCGCACATTAGGCCTATAATATAGAATAATTTTGTCTTGCATTGATTTTTTTCTATTTATGTTGTCTATATGAGACACTCACTGATACTGTTAGGAGGATATGTGTGTGAGGGTCTGTGTGCTATTAAAATACTTGGCAGATCATATTTTAAGCCTCAAATTGGAAAAGATGGCAATGGGACTATATTATGTTGATCTTTCCTAGTAGTTGCGTAACATCCATGTAGTGGATGCAGAGGAGGAATACCTTCGCTGTGTGGCGACAGAGGCTACTGACAGACAGGCAGACGGCTACTGACACATTGCAAAAACTAACTAACTAACTTAGTGAGATAATCTTCTTTTAAGATTTAAAATCTACTTGTTTCTAATATACATGTTTTATCTAGTTACTTAAATTAAGTAAATCTGCAAATAATTTAAGAAATCTTATCAAGTGAATTTTACTTACTGCACTGGCAGCCAAAATTGCTTGTTTTAAGCATAAGAAAGCTCATAACTAATATATTGGCAATTATATTTGATAGGGCATTTTTTTGCAGTGCAGACAGACAGACAGACAGACATATATAGATTGTCTTAGTTTAGGTGCATCTCTCTATAGATTATTCTGACTAAGGGGTTTCAAGTTCTTCATTAAATTCAGCTTGGTCGTCATCACTATTTCCAGTAACTTCTACCTTTAAGTGTGTTTTCTCTGCCGAAGAGACAGGAAATAGGAGAACTCTGATACAGTAAGCCCATCAGGGTGTACTGTATGCTGGAAGCAGGTTTGGGATCATACATGTACAATATTGATAGTTCCTGAAAAAATAGCAAACTACAATAAACATACACACACGTGTATATACAGACAGTATACGGTATATACAGGGATGGACAGTATTTATGATACATGTATTTGAAATACAAAATAGTATTTTGTCATTATTTGATAGGGTTGAAAAGGGCTTTATATTTTGTATCATAATGTTTTGTATATTGTAGTTTAAATATTAAATACTATAAAATACTTTGTGAGATGTTTACTTGGTGCATTTATTTAGCCTTTAACCAATCAGTGTTACTATAACTGTATTGTTTCACCTAGCTCTACCACCATTTCAAAATCTTAGCATACTGTAGCTTCGAAGTCATTGTATTGAGTATTCTGGTCGCTGATTGGTCCATCATCCAGGGTGGCTGTGTGAATGCTAAAGTGATCATGGTTTCCAAACTATAATCTCAGCGATACTTTAGTTTAGATCAATAGTTGGGTGGATGTGGAAACATGGGATTTCTTTTCAGTGTCCACACAGAACGGACAATTGGTGGACTGTGAAGAGATATTTACTGAATTTGACAAAATGTGTATTATCTTACAATCGCTTACAGCACCTTTAACTGGCTGCATACTCTATGTTGGTGCTCTCAAACATTGTCCACTTAAATGTATAGTCAGCGGGACAAAAAGACAACAGAACAAAAAAGAATCTGATTGGCTTGGAAGCCCCTCCCAACACTTTTTGTTTCTTGGATGAGCTCTCTGTTAAAGATAAAAACTGTCAAAATTAGTAAATATTTACTCATGGTTTGCTAGCTGACAATTTTATGTGCATGCTGATAAAATAATCCAGTGTTTCTACAGCCCTGGCTTTTTAAATAGTAACTCAAACCAAGTTGTGCAGACCACACACAACAACATCAAATAACTTTCAATGTGCTTCCGATGTGTGGGGCGCTACTTCTGAGGGAGCATCCTATGGCGTTGAAGGGAGAGGTGTTTTTGTTTTGATCAAGCTATCAACTGGCTTTCTCCACAAAAACTGACTATACCTTTAACTAACTGAGTCAGTTTACAGGTGAAGGGTTAGGCTAGATCAAATAGGCTGATTGATTGATTTGTGAGGTGATGTCATGCTCCATTGGAAAATATTTTTTTATATTTTAAAAATACAAAAAGTATTTTATTTTGATACATTGCGTGGCTGCTGAATTTTGTAGTGTATTTTGATACACTTACAATTAGGGTATTTGGTATTTTATTTTAAAATACATTATGATTTTTGCCCATCCCTGGATATACTGTATATACATAGTATATATGAGAGTGTGCATGCGTATAAAAAAAATGTCATTCAAACTCTGCCATATACTGATACATGTCACAGATATGATGATGCTGAATATTTTTATTTTATTTTTAACCAGGAAATACCCATTCAGATTAAGAATCTCTTTTGCAAGGGAGATCTGGCCAATATAGGCTGCAGCCTACATGACACACTTATAAATGATAAAATACATGCATAATGTGGGAAACCATGAGTCAGTGAACCGTTACAATTTAAAAACAAATACGGTACATCTTAAAGAATCTGACACTAATTATTTTATTTTAGATTTGAATGTATTTAGTGAAATTAATTCTGTTAACATCAAAAGCTTTTTGCAATGCATCCCACGATGAGGGTGCAGAATTAACAAATCCCTTTTAAATTCAGCTTCATATTGCTCTCAAGATGTGTTGTGGCTGTTAAACTGACAAGAAACATATACAGTCTATCTATACAGTATATTGATACTGTACAGAATACATCATATCTCTATTCCATCACACAAATCATACTGACCATGACCACCATGTCTAACAAAATATAATGACTGACTACTATCATGAACGTTCTTTAAACCGGGAAATCTATGAACATTCATACATGTTGGGAGCACATGTGGGGATTATAGTTCTGCAAACAAGCCCAGAAAATAGCTAGCTATAGCACTGAGCAAGTCGCCTCTGCCTTGACCTTACTTGGTTGCTCTAATATGCAACTCATCCTGTTTTTCCATAGTTCCCTGATTTGAAAGACAAATTATTCTATAAGTAATTTTCCTTATTGACTCTCTCTTGACAACTTAACACAGAAGATTCTTGAACATTTTGAATAGTTTTTAACAGCAAATATAACATGTACACATGGTTAAATATCAACCTATTACACCTGAACTAGTGATGTCTCTCAACTACACTATATGATGCCAGGTTATAGTTTATAAACACTAGAGGGCGTATGGTGCCCATCAAAGCATCCAGGGCTGCAGGTGAAAGCTGCCGTCAAGATAATAGGCTGCTCCTATTCTACATGCTTACTGTAAATCTGTATATTATTGTGAGTAATAATGTCTGTGTCCAACAACAGTCAAATAATTATTAGGTGGTGTTTACTGTGTCCAGCCATATTTAGTAGGCTACATTTCGTTGTGCAAAATATATACAAAAAGTCAAATGAACTCTGCAATGAGAACTGTAGGCATTGCAGACATCTGGATATGGTGGGTAGATTGTTTTTCTAACAATAGGTTATTAGAAAAAAGTACTGTCACATGTATTATTTAACAGCCCATTGCTCTGTATGTTATGCTTGCCTGCCATCTGCTGGTGCAGTGCAGGTACAACACTTCTTTTAGCCTAGAGGTGATTCATTGAGGTTTAATAACCATCCATCCATCCATCCATCTTCATCTGCTTATCCAGAGTTGGGTCGCGGGGGCAGCAGCTTCAGCAGGGGACCCCAAACCTCCCTTTCCCGAGCCACATTGGAAAGCTCTGACTGGG
>JAODUE010000014.1:173148-231723 GCA_027564755.1 Amblyopsis hoosieri
TTTCCTTCAATTATTTCTTTTGCATTAATTCAAATAACTATTTTCCAACAGTTTTACCCCCCCCCCCCCCCCAAAGAAAAGCAGACTTCCTGAACTAAATGACAGCTATAAATTAAAGAGAAGAAAGTGCATCACGTGTTCAAGTAGGGTGTATAGTTTTAAAACAATCCAAAAAATGTAAAGTGTTGCTTTCGATGGGTAATTGGTTGTGTACAGGGAAGTAACACTGGCACAGAGCTGAACAACCTGTAGCGATTCAGCATTGAAAGGGATGCGCTGGGAAGGTTGACCCACAGCCAGGAGCAGAGCTTCACTTCCACCTACAGGTAGCGCATCAAGACAATCATTCACTGTGATGCTCAGAGCATGACTAGCATTACACTTAAACACATCTGACTATATCAACCTGTATAAAAACCATACTAGTAGCCTATAGTTTGTCACTGTTGTGAATGCCAATTTGGCTGCAATATAAGGTTAACAAGGGATTGAGGGGGAGAAACAAGTGAAGCATTTTCTCCACATTGTCCCATTACAACCAGTCTCATCTTTTTGCTCGACGTGGGTCCCTGCCGTTGCTTATGGTAACTGAAGGCTTAGCAGCTGTGGGTGGCCCAGCAGTCACAGGAGGTGCTCCATTACCAGGGGACCGCCCATTGGGTCGCCCGACACCACCAAAAGCAGGATCACGAGGGGTCCCAGGTGGAGGGTTGTTGGCAAATGTTTGCATGGCACCATTACCTGTGGATATAAAATGCAACACAACAGTGTTCATAGTATTGACAGAAAGTTATGTACGACAAACACAAGTTCCCCATGTTTAGCTGATCATATCAGCTAGCCTAGGGTAAACAGACCCAAAATTCACTTTGTGAATAGGGTCTGGATATGCTCTATTAAAGTGTTCAGTCGTTGCCTCCTCTGGGTGTAAAGATTTGGTTCATTTATAAAACTATTGGACAGGGTTTAACCAAGCAGCATTGCTACAACCGTTTTATCGCTTCATCTAGCGCTACCACTATTCCGAAACACAGGCTTGACTTAAAAGGTCATCACACCAAGCCACTATGATTGGTCTGCCAGCAGGGTGGCTATGACAACCTGAACAGGATTCCCAGGCTATGATCTCAACTGAGAGCAATAGTCAGACAGACCCACCCTAATATCAGACAATCTCTGGCCTTTACATGATAACTAGAACTGCTAGAAACTCTTTAAAGCTTACCTGGTGCAGCAGATGTACCTGAATTCTGATTGGGTGGAGAGTTTCCTCTCTGGTTCTGGTCTGGTTTACCCTGTAAATAAAAATATACAAATATAATTTGTAATAGCTAACCCCTTGCAGGACTTTTGTTATCAATTAAAATATACCCAACATTCCTAGGATACAACCATTTTCTCTCCTTTATTACAGCTATTCAGTGGCAATGTAGCACCTTGTCAAGGAAATGTACATTTGGAGATATGGGCACTATAACACAATTGGAGTTCAACTCCAACCTAGATATGTCTGTAGCTTTGACATTTTAGTACACCTCTCTATACGATATAAAGCATACATACACACGTGTGTATATATGTATGTATGTATATACATATATACATATACATAAATCTAATTTCAAGTATTGCAAATAAAACTTTGGCATAGAGGGGTGTACTCACAGACTTGTTTTGCTGATTGGTCTGGGCAAGAAGCTCAGGATTTGGTTCACTGAAGTTGGGCACTTCGGAATACACCATGCAAAACCTGAGACAAGGTTACATTCAGAAAACAGACATTTAAAGACATTTGAATTACATTGAATATCATAATATATGAAGTAGAATTATTGCACAAATTAAGAGGCAATGTTACAACAGTTCAGCCCAGTTTTTTCAGAAAGTAACCTTTTAGAGTCAAACATGCATTTCTACATCAACTAGCTACAGTAATTTCCTCTTAACATAGGTGCATCATTGAAATAGAATGCGAAAATAGTTAATTTCTATACAAGAATCTCAAAAGCACTAATTGAACAAAGCAGATGTAGGTCTATAAACTGGAAATCATCAGTACATTATAGCACTCACTCGCCAATCTTTTGCAGATCACCTCCTCTTCCAGTGTAGAGTGTGAGTGAGCCCTTCCACAAAGATGCATATCTAATGAAATAATACAACATTAATGCACGCAAACATTAACACGGAAACTTTCAGATCAGGCAGATTGTAGAGATCCTGGTGTGAGAAGTAACTACAGTACCCTCTGGTGAGCCGAATTATGTCCCCCGCTTGAATGAGACTGCCCAGCTCATCCCAAACAGAGATAGCAATACTCCCGCTTTTGTCTGCCACTTTACATGAGCGCACCTCATGGCCATCCTTTGTTTTAGTCACTCGTCCTATATGAAACGATATACAAATGTTCAGGTTAAATCAATGAAAGCTGAATAAAGACAAACTAGTGCCAGTGGGAGATACATCTGTTTCTACAAGTGCAATACCACTGGTCCCTTTAAGAAAACAGAAACTACGAGTGACATCAAGCGGCAGGCAACATCCTCTCGTGGCTTACCGGTACAACTTACCAATTTCCAAAACGATGAATACGATATTCAAATTTTTGGATCCTGGCTTGACGTCCTTGATTAAGAACAATGCTTCGTTTGTAGGATTTGCCATATTTAAAATTATAATTAAAGTCCAAGTAGCTATCACGTTAACTCACTAGCATTACGGGTTAGGCATCCATCTAGCTACCGTAGCCTGTTAGCATACTTGCTTGCTGGCATATGTTCTACAGAAACATTAATATTACGATTGACCAGAACAATCGCGCGGCTAACGTAGCAATATAAACTCACCCAAAAAGATTTAAGAAAAATGATCATTCAGGAAGCGAAAATGCCAGCTGTCCTGGTAGTCCGACAGCAAGCTAACTATCAACTAGCTATTTTAGCCTAATTTCGGAAAGGCGTGTAATAACTACCTGTTTTCAGGCTTCCTGTCATAATGGCATCTTTCTCACGTTCATAACGTTAGCTACCATTAAAACGCATTACATATTACTGTAAACGACGGTGATATTTAGCCCACTGAAGTGTAAGTACAACCAGTTGAGCCACTTGTCAAACAGACATCAGGATGTGTTGTCAGACGTGTTCTGTCTACGGTAACACTTTGCTCTGAGATTCCAACAAAGGACCGCTTAACGAATTATGTGATTTCAGAAAACAGCGCAATCTGGTATTTTTTCAACGTCATATAACACATTTACTCTTAAATCAATAAAATTCCTTTAAATTAATGCAATCAATCCAATCGATCTCCTTTCTTTTTGTGTGCTTCTTGAGCAAATGGTGCTTCCTAGTATTAGCTTGCTAGCAAGCAGCTACAGTACAATTGCTTTTGTCTAATGTGTCTATTTGCTAGTTATGGCCCCTAGCGTTATAGTTGTAAGAAAATTTAATTTTTGGTTACCATAATTAATTTACCAAAATAACACTACAATGTTACATAAACTATTATATTCTACACAATCTGTAAGAAGCTAGCCTTCTGGTTTGATAATGCCCCAAAAAACTACGGAAGTCTCTTGCGCCAGTCCTATTTATTTAGCTCCGACGATTCCATTCCAAGAGAAGGGGGCAGGATGAGTATATGTTTATTTGCTTTTTGTGATGTCCAGTATAATGAATATAATCTAGCAATTAAATGTTGCCTCCAAGAAACAAATACCGCTGAGGATCAACATGAACATACAGCCTTGCATAGATAATACAAATAGAGTATTCTGAAAAATAAAACATGAATTGGGCCATACCAGCCACGCGAGAATGGAAATGACAAACGTGAAACGTTTAACGTTAACGCTAAGAGTATTTTTATAGTAGCCTTATCTATATGAAGGGCAGGCTAATACATAATAATAATATTGATTGTGTTCAACTGACTTCATGCAGAGAGCTTCACATTCTTATCATTTTATATTAGCTTTTAATTGATAAAGCACAGCCAGGTTTGGCTTTTGAAATAATTATTGCGACTTGATGTGAATAAGAACTGTGGTTACACATTTATACATGTCCCTTTTGTCGAGATAGGAAACATAAATAAGCCAAAAACAAAATACATCGTCACGAACAGGATTCGAACCTGTGCGGGGAAACCCCATTGGATTTCGAGTCCAACGCCTTAACCTCTCGGCCACCGTGACTACATTTAGATTTTGTTTGGAAATCTTTTAAAGATAGATTCCGCGAAGTTTTTATGTTTATTTCATTAACTTAATCATGCACTTTTCTGTATTTTTCATTGACTAAATGTGTGCGCGTTGAAAATACAACCCGTTGTTTATTTCTACGCAGTCCTGGCTCCGTCAATGGGAACACAAACAGATGCATTCCGCACAATAAACAGCAGTTTGGCTAACAACTCATTACGTTTTTCTGTTTATTTAATAAACTAAATCATGCACTTTTTCTGTATTTTTCATTAACTAAATGTGTGTGCGGTGAAACCCGTTGTTTTTTCTACGCAGTCCTGGCTCGGTCGATGCATTCCGCACAATAAACAGCAGTTTGGCTAACTCTGTACGGTAGGCTACGTACGTGTCCAGTTGGGGAATAGTGGAGAACCCTATCCCATGGCGTTGAAGGGAATGAGTTCAAATAGCCCTATCAAAAATATTTATCCAGCATCGTTGACCCACCTAAGATATTCTCAAAATAAATAATTGGAATTATTCGGAAATATATATATTAATACATTAACTAGGCTATATGTTGGATAGGTTTATGATGACAGCATTTTAGTAGGTTTGGTAGGGGGATTATAGGTTGGTCGGGGTACGCTTTTGTCGAAAATAATGCAGGCAACACACTGGTGTAGACACTTGGGGGAGACAAACACTTACATTGCACAATAAGAATGAGAATTGAATGAGCCCCTTTCCTTGAAAATGTGTTTGTATATTTCTTACTTATTTTATTAACAAAAAACAAAGACAAAAAAACATTAAAAGCATTTTTTAAATTGACTAAGCCTACTATGTTGGAGAAAATCAAGTTACACAAATATAGCATATGCCTTTCAAAAACAGGCACATTTATTTGGGGAATGTTCCATACACAGATGGCCATGGAATCACCTAATAATTCACTCCTTATTAATCTATGCTAAGAAATATATAACATGGTTTATTAGTAGTCTACTTGTACTTGAAAGGCAGAGCCTAATGTTTTGTTATTTTTATTTTTTATTTATGTTATTTTTTTATATAGAAAATATATACTTATTATTAAGTGGTGAATTGTGAATGATAATGACACCAAATTAATTAAATTGAACCTATTTAACCCATGTATTATGTTCACTAAGACCATAATTATTAATTGCTAGATCACATTTACCAATGGAAGTGTCACTTGATTTTTCTTTTGTTTAGTTACATTCTATGTAAAAAAATCCACTTTAATAAAGACTTGTAGCATAAATAATGTTTATATAGAAAAAGGTTAAATTGAACAATTTGTACATGCTGTGTGACCCTTCCTATGGCTGTCTGTGGGGCCCTTCATTTGGCTGGCTGTGGGGCCCTTCCTATGGCTGTCTGTGGGGCCCTTCCTATGGCTGTCTGTGGGGCCCTTCCTTTGGCTGGCTGTGGGGCCCTTCCTTTGGCTGGCTGTGGGATTCCACCCTCCAGCTAGCCGTGGTTCCTTCAGTGTCTGGCTGACTCTCTCATCATTTATTTGATTTCATCCTCATTATCCTCATGTTCAGAAACACCCTTCACTGCAGTCTTCTGTTAGCTTCCATTCCATGCACAACCATTCGCTCCAATTAGGCCCTCTGAGCAGAGAATAGTTTGCTCAATCTTTTGCAAATTTTTCTGGCGGTGGATTGTAGTTGAAGTGACCCACACTCAGTGATGTGGAATTACTAGTTGTATCCCTCGACCAATGTGCAGGTGTGAGGGTTACAGCGTGCAGCACAAGAAAATATAATAATATTGTGTAGTTCCCATACTACAGAGGGTACAGAGAGTGGGAAAAAATGGCTGATGGCTTCTCAGTGCTTGGATTGTAACAATGTAACATGGTTCTATGGTGTGAGTGAGTATGTTTGTCTGTGTGTCTCAGACATAGAACTATATGTCAGAGTGGATTCAGGTCAAATTTACCCGAACATTGTATGAAGGACATAAATGTGGGGGACATTATAGCATACAACTTTTTAACATATTTTTTTACATTTGTAAAACATAAAATATGCCAAGGCCATGGAGTTCCAGGTTGAAAAACATTATCCTTGTATTATTTTTATATTAGTGAAAATGTTAGTGAAAACACCACAAACCGATTAATATCAACAACAAAATCAAATTGTGCGCAGCAGGCTTAATCAAGACTTTAACTCGTCATGTGCTTAATAAAGAAAAACACACACATAAGTTCTAAAATATTTTATTTATCTTGTAATGATAAATGAAAGAAACGGACAGCATGTTAATTACAAGATTAATTACACGCTAACATTACAGTGTAGTTTTAGGGCTTCTTTTGCTGATGTTATACTATACTGATCTAAATACAGCAAGCAAATGCATTTTATATATATATGTTGTGAATTCCTAGGTGTATTACACGAAACAGCCAGGTTCATGTTTGCACTTACAGAAATGTAACATCTATAAGTGGAAAAATTGTATGAACAACAGTTAAATGCAGTTGACCCACCTATCACATATTCATCTCTACACACAATATTGTTTTCACTACTGTGCAGCTCTAAGCATACTATAGGCCAATTGCAAACATACAAAATAACATACCTGTGATTTTATAAAAGATAAACTATTCATACTTCAAATTTAGTAGTCTGTGGTTTATTTTATATTCACTCTCTGTTTAAACTTGTCATAAAGTTAAATACTGTATATCGCAAGAAAGGCCCAACCCTATACATAATTGAAAAGAACTGTAGAAAATATTTAAATTCAATGATGTGCCATCATCCAATAGACCCCACAAAGTTGCACATGCTATAGATATATAGCAATATAAGATATAGTTATACTATGAGCATCAAATGAAGATGTTCTTGTTATTTAGAACATTGAACCCAATTGTTAGTAAAAAATAAGTTACAGCAGTGCTGGTGATTATGGGCACTAAATGTAATTGGCCATCATGTGGTTTTCTAGACTCATATTGTTATACACATCTTGTAGATTGTGCATTGCTGTAAATGTAAAAATCCCCCATCCCCCATACCAGGCTCCCCTCTCTCCAAAGAAATGCCACCACACTTCACTCACATTCTTTCAAATACATATGCCACACATGTGACCCAAAAGGGGCTCTTTTTCAGTATCTGAGCAAGAAAGCCAAACACATGAAAAATGACCTGGAAAAGAGTCATCAATCAAACAAGGGAATGCTGCTCCTGTTCTCTCTCCTTTCCCCTACCACTTTGTTCACATCTCCAGCACCTGGCACATTTGATAAACTGTTTTATATAAATGTGTGTGATTTCAGTAAGCTTGTGACTAGATATACTGTAAATCCAATACTTCACGAAGAATAGCGGTTAGGTCAAAATGTGTAGAGTAATTTTTTCAACATGGTTAGTTTCACCCAGAGTGGAAAATGTAAACCTCACAGGGTAAGGAACTAAGAAATATTGCTTATATTCTGAGAAGCATGTAAAGTATACCCATATTTTATTAACATTCCTACTGTATCTCCAATACACACACAAATCTATCCCAACTGTGAAGTAGGGTTTAGCTTGTAAGGTGCCTTTTTATCATATATTTCATAATATGATTTCTCAACACATTGAGAAAACATGTGTTGAGAAATCATATGAAATATATGCTTGAAGCAAATCTAAATAAGAAAGACACCCATTGTATTATATAGTAGCTAAATAAGAACAAAAAACAATATCATTTATTGATACAAAATATAGCATGTAGAATGTCAGTTATGATTACATGTACTATTATTTTACGGTACTCCCCAAATAAAAAAAAATATTCCTGTACATAAACATGCATAGTTGGATTACATGATCTAAATTCATATGACAATTGGACAAAAATAGGCAGTGTTAAGGATTGGGATATATTTATACGTCCAATATGTTCAGGGTGTAATAGTATAAAGACAATGAATAAATTCTGCACAACCTTTTGGCCATTTATACTGAAAAAAACATGCCAATAAAACCCACCATTCCAACTCACATAACCTGGCAACAAGCTGCCTCCACAAGCTACAGTAAGGGCAGTACCACCTTGCCAAAGATTTACTATTTTTCACAAAAACACAAAGAACAAAAGGGCTATTTGTCAGCCAGAGAGAGAGGTGTGGAGGCAGAAAGACAGAGCAGCAGGGAGATTGTTGGCCTGGCGCCCTGGAGAAGGGGTACTCTTAATTTTCCAATAGAACAGTGTAAATGATGGTGCCTTGCGTAATGATCACAGCTCAACCCCATTGGAGTGCATACAGTAATAATCAGTGTTGGACCAAATCATGTTTGCTTAGCATTTCTGACTTTCTTTTGAAGTTTAATTGCTAGACTAGTTGTCTATTACATGGTATAAGACTATAAAGGTGTTTGTGTGGGTGATATTATATTAATGATCCAACAGTGGTCTCAAGATTGTCAGGGCATTTAAAATACAGGTGGTCTTCTTGTTGATGTGTGAGTACTAGTAACATGAATAAAACAAAAATGGAAAAACAGCCTTTCTGCTCAACAAAGTTAAGACGCTTGCTCTACAGTAATCGCTGCGGCGGGAATCTTAGCATCTGCGGCCACATCAACAGCAATTTCCTGCTGTTCTTGCTCCTTCGCAACCTCTTTTTCATCCTGCCCAACATCTTCATTATGCTCTGGAAGTGCCAGGCCAGCGGGACGACTGCTATCCAAGTCATTGACAACCATTTCAGCATCTCCATTGAGCACCACGTCAACCTTCACGCTCTCTGGACTGGAAGAACCTGGTACCTCTCCTCCCTCCTCTACAAGGTTTTCCAGGGGAAGCTCTCCATCTCTGCTGTCGAGAGCAGTAATCTCCACGTGGGCCACATCCTCTGGCGAACCCCCATCCTGCATGGGGACATCGCTGTCTCGCACCTTCTTGACGTTGAAGGTCATAGGAGAAACCTTGAAAGAGGAGCTCTTGGTGCTTGAACTCTTGGGATGGTTAGGGGTGAAGCTCTTCTTGATTTTATCAAGTCGTTCCTGCGGCACAATCTTGGTGCTGATCTTGTTCATCTTCTTCTCAAAGCTCTCGCGGGAGAAGGCCTTCTTAAGGCTGTCCACCTTCTTCAAGCTCGAGCGCTTCAGCTTATCAGCTCGAGATCTCTCAAAGGTGTGGGTGGTCTCCAGGCTCGGCAAGGCCTCACTCTCGGCAATGGCATCCTCACCCAGGGGCATGGCACCGTAGTCTTCCTCGTCTGAGGACAGGCTGATGGTCTGGAGGCCTTCCTCTTGACAGCGGCTGCCGTCAATAGAGCCTGTAACTGACGCAGCGGGCTGGCCGACTTCCTCATCCAACTGGCTGAGCTGCGAGGTTTTCAGCGAGTCCTTGACTAGGACACTAGAGGGGATTTCATTGTCATCCTGGAGAAATGCAGAGAGGGGTAGAAAAAGATTCTCTGTTATGACCAAAGCTTTAAGTCAATAAGGAAATTACATCTTTAGGCATACAGTAAGATACAATATATTTTCCGACATACAGATAGCCATACTTTATATGCTGTGAGGTCTTCCAGCAGTTTCTTACACCGTTATATTCTGTCAAGTTCATTCCAAGCACACATTCCCAGTAGACACCATACAATGTATGATTCGGCCACATTCTTTGTCTCGTCGAGGTTCGTAAATAATATATTCTAACATGTATGTTTGAGGAGGGCTCTCCAAGTCTGCACACGTCTGCACTGCCTTCTCCCCAAAACATTTGAGGAATTCCACCTGCTTCTTTGCAGGATTCAAACCTTCCCTCGGCATCTCTCTATATCTCTCTCTTTCTCTCTATCACCATTCCTGTGTCCATTAAACACACGCATAACCAAACACACATAGCTTGATGTGAAAATATCTGGGCTTATGCTTCACATAATTTCTCTTTGATCATCCAACATGCATCCTGTATGGACACACACTACATATACATTGGCATTGTATATGATTTTAAGAATGTTTCAAGCAACTGGAGGACTTAGTAACATGTCTTGCATGGGATGTCATTAACACATACCTAAGACTGGGCCAACCAGATAATCAGGAGGTGCTCTACCCACCTGTCAATAATCCAGTCATCAACAATGATTTGTCAAACAATAGCAATTTTGAAACATATGGCTATATTAGGCTACATGGGCCTATGACAATAGCACACCATGAGTGTACATTTTTAATAATGTACGCTATCTCATTGATAATGGAAAGAAATCTGTGAAAAATGTTGTTTTCAACTTTCCACACTGCAAATGAAACTAATGAACAGTTAGACAAAGTCAACGAGTGAATTACTGTAATATGAACTGCTAATAACCACAAATTACCAACAAAAATACATTTTTAACCAGCCTTTCACCAACATGTGATACCAGTATTCTAAAATATGCATGCATGATTCATGGCTTGAGCATACATGTGTGTGCCAATTGAGTTGTATCTTCCGGTTGAGTGCTAGTAAATCTGTCAGTATGTTTTTGCAGATATAACATAAAACATATGTATTGGTTTAGGGGTTATATGTTTGTGTAGCATTTGGACAACTGACTTCAGTGGGACTGATATTTGAATTATCGTTGGAGTACTCATTTGAAAAGTAATTATGTTAATTCTGACTATAGTAATGTAATATGACAAATGACTTGATTTGGTACTGTGGTTCTGTTGTTGAACCATAGTCCGCGACTATGGGTCTCAGCAACTGAACCACAGTACCAAATCTTGTACAGGGTGTCCTGTTCCTGTTAGTATCCTGTTTGAATAAGGTGCAAAGCCACGAAGAGAAAAGAGCAGCACGTATCCCGAACAGAGAAAAGCCCAAAGGCACAATTTTAGTTTCAACAGGATTTCTTCAGTTGAACTGTTATGTTTCCTTTTCATTCCTCTACCTCACCTCCGGCAGGATTTGAATGAAGAATTCACCCATTTTATCAGTGAGCCAACTGCACCACACCCACATTGTGCTACCAGGTATTACACTGTGCATTAGGAATATACCACATTGTCTCTCTGCCTGTGTGCGCTTTCAGTCATTGGTCAACAGTTGATTATAATTCCTTTGAATATGGTTGAATAATCCTGGAACGCCAGATTAATGTAAAATTACACACAATACAACTTTTGGTATAGTTTCAGTGTAGTATCCAAAATACTTTCATTTTCAGAGTAGTATCCAAAATACTTTCATTTGATTTTTCTGTGGTATATTCCAAAGCTCGGTATGGGATAAAGCATGTTAATCTGGCACGTAGGAAAATGCAGACCTCAATATTTACATTTGATCCAGACTGTGTGTTTGCGTGAAGTTGGACCTCACATTGTTCAAACAGTTGTTTGGGAAATTGCTGGATATTGCAAACAGCCATTTGGGAAATCCAGCAATTACTGTGCCATCTACACACATACTCATTATGAACTGAGGACACAGTGTGGGACAGCAGTTTCATTACCATTGAATATTTTGAAAGAATAGAAAAACAATGACAGAAGGAATGTGAACATTGGACAGGAACAAAAGTGAAAAGCCACTTTTTATATTAACGGTTACACATCGCTTCCTGAAGTATAACCAACACATTTAAAATGTAGTCCATAACAACACGTTGTAGGTGAATTGCAGGTAAACGTAACAGTCCCTTGGTATGTTCCTGTCTGCCTAAATCTCATACACCCTCCACTAGAAGCTGGTGTCTTTTCATTTATGCTTCAGGAACAGCTGTAACACTTTGACCAAGGCGTGGATTTTGCAGCAGTTCTTACTGCTTTGCTGTACCTGCCAGGTTGCCACTAAATCCAGGAAGGCAGGTGTTGCAGAGCCCCGCCCTGCTTCATTCAAATCAGGGTGGGGTAGTAAGAGCTTAGAACGACGCTGAATATTCCCCGTGTGTGTGTGTGTGTGTGTGTGGGCATGCTCTACCCCCATACCAAAACCAACCATGTGAAAACAGTGCAAGCCTTCTTCTGGATATTGCGTCATCCCTCCACAGTACTCATACCTGCCATGTGATATCTTGTCGTACCTGTATATCACTCCAGGGTGCTTAGGTTACATTTCACCTCAACAGATGCACATTCAAAGACACTACAACACAGAGTGAGAATAGTCATATACATACTACTGAGACCTACTGTATACATTAAACAACACAACAACATTCAGGTGAATGTTAGCACGTTGGTGTGTGAGTGTTCTCATCCGTGTGAGGGTTAATACATGTGTGGAATGTGTGTGTGTGAGTCTGTGTGTGTTGTGTGTCTCTGTAATGAGCGTTACTCTCCAGACAACGAATGGAGACTCTTTTAATCCAAACTGTCGAGTTTGGATACAGGTGTGTTGGAGCAGTGAGTCAAGCGCCATTAGCGGCGTGGGAACACATCACCACGCACACACACACACACACACACACGCACACTCACGCACACACATACCATTTGCCAACACCTACCCCGTTGGTGCCAGATAGGCAAAAAAGGCAAACTCAGTAAACAAGCTGAGCCATGGTTCTGTGTCACAACCCCTATTCTACACAAGCAGCAAAAACAAACAAGCGAGAGCCTGTTTCGACATTGTCGCTGCTTTCCCACGCCCATCGCTCTCCCTACACCCCCCCCCACCCCCCGCTCCCATGTCCCATACATCCCCAGCCCATCCTCCCATTCTAGACCTTATCTACTCCTTTTCCCATCTGAATGTGTCCTCCCTCACAATATTATAGTGCAAGCCCTCTGACACTATGCATGAGGCTTTGATTTGATTCCACCCAGCTGTCATGGTGGGAAGGTATTTGGCTTGTTTGTTTTTCCACACTGCATTGCCTAACTCGAGGCTCCGCCCACCCCTGTCTTACTCAGATGAACAAAGGCGAGCAAGAAAAGGTAGCCTTCCTTCTGTTAGAAGATGTGACCAGAAATGAAAATAAACTAACACAAAGCACTGTGAAACGTTTCTTTATAAATAAAGAACAGAAGTGTATTGCACTGTATGTTTCTAATACATACATACCACACGCAGTGATTGTCATATTGAATAAATGTAAATAATTTGGCATCATTGATGTACAACCATGCCTCACGGCTAAAGCGATACTGAACAAGTTTAGGCATTCGCAATTCTCATAACACTGTCAGATTTGCTTCTTAAAAAGAGGCACGGTAACCTTTTTTTGCATGCTACTTCAAAAGCACAATTCAGGCCTAACGTAGTAAAAATACTGAGATATACAGACAGATACCTCAACACCTTGTGTAGTTACACCTGCATACTTTGCCATCTCAGTCGCATGCAGTACATTCTTCTCACGCTATGATCAACTTATCATTCACTGACTTACAGTACACCCCATACAGGAGTGACTGAACTGAGATTGCATGCCATGCTACACAATTAGCACATGCACATCCACGCTACAGATGTCGGACCTCTAAAGTGACACTCCTGTCGCACGGCGTCACGATGGGAGATGATGCGTAATGACGGTGGTGTGCGATGAGGGTGTAATACTGCATGCCCCTTTAACTGTCCCCCTGTGCTCTGTATGGCAGCTAACAAAAAGCCTGTCAATATGCCCTTACATCAGTGCAGTACGGTACAGACAATTCCTGTACTGTACTTGCTCATTTACATGCTTCTAATTTTAATACAGCACCATGACCTTTGTTCAAATATCTCATAATTATATTTTGGTTTGAGTAGACATAATTTGGATACTGCAAGTCTTTGTCAATGGTTGTCTCCAATTGCTGCAGTACTTTCCTACTGCTGCTATAGCTAGACGTTCAAGGGCACACATGTCCAGCAAGAAACAAGGAAGTTAAGTGTTATCTTGAGCATTCTCTGTTCTTGTGTACAAGGTAGTCAGTAGTCACGGAAACAAACTGGCTATTGTTTTCTCTTTCCCTCCACCGTGCATCGTTGTATGGACAATGAGGTTTAAAACGTCAAGGAGAAACAAAGACACAGATAGTGTCCCTGGGAATCTAGTGATGAAGGAACAGTGATGTGGACAGAGAACAGGATTGTTTTCCCTTTTTTGTGTGTAACTGGACCTTGGGATTCACTGGCTGCTCGCCAAGAGCACAGCTCAAATCAGTGTTTCTTCAGTCAAATAGATAGTGACATGATGGGGAGAAACAAAAAAGTGGCACAGGTGCATAATCATGTTTTCCCCAACTACAGAGTGCACAATATCTGCCTTATACAATGGCCAAGAAAATGCAAGCATTAGGCTATATTGAACTGTGGAAAAAAACAGCGTGGCATTTTCCTAGTATATCAACTTACTATAAGAATTAGTCCTATAGCATTCTTTCAAAAACAGCAGTCCATTATGTTGTTTTAATTGGAAAGGATCAGAAAGCCCAATGTCAAATCAAGCCATAAACGGTCGTTTAACACCAGAGATTATTAACTGCAATTGGCATGCCTCCTCACATTGACTGCTACAGCCTACGAAGACTTGTAAAACCTGATTTTGATGTTGCAAACTGCAAACAACTAACTCATGTTTATTCCCCGTCACTCTGTCAGCCATTTTGCCTCATCAATTATTTTCTCCTTTTTGTCAAATTCACCACATATTTCCTCACATTTCGCTATCTTACTGTTCTGAGAAAAATAATGCTTCTACAGCCCTATCTCTGTATGGGAACATCAACAAAGTGGCAAACACCGCTCGCGACCACAAGACCCTAGTAGTAGGCTACTACGCTTTGCTTCACAATGCCTTTTAATGTGTGAGGCGCCGCTGCAGAGGGATATTGTTTTGACTTGAGCTCGAAGCTCGCAAGCGTTCTCAAGAATAACTAACCAGCCATGTTAAATATCCTTCATCTCTTTCATTCAGTTGGTCTCTCTCTATCTCCTGTTGCATAAAATATGCTCTATTCCAGTAAGCATTCTTTAAAGATTACAACAATACTACATATACAATCAGATCAGTTCCATTCTAAGACTCATAATGACACCATTTCTGCATGCACCAGTACAAGAGTGTCTGTTTGTGACTGATGCCATGTGTAAAGACTCACTTGCAATGATGTGACAGAGACGCACATCTCGTCAGAATTTTGTCAATCAGCAGCATGACAATAAATAGTTAGGCTAGCAAGATTCACGTGAGAAAACGCTATAGTAGCAACTCCACACAATATGCAATCATCAGCAGGAATAATCTGCTGTATATAACATATTCTAGTGGTTGACATCACCCTTTGATTTTTTTTTTGAAGGGACATTTTGTAGCCAGGAGTTTGACTTTAAAGCTGCACCTCGATCTTGTTAAGTCTTGGATGCCAGTTAGTTCTCACATTAATGTATACATTGAGCTTTTGACATACAATACAATGCAGATATGTTGAGGTCTTCATTTGCAAGTTATATGACGTTTGCTGAATGTTAAACGTCACATGCCGGTGCACTGTGCGTGTTATTCATGTCACCCCTTGGCAAACTCCTTGGTTGTCCTCCAAAGTTGTAAAAATGAATACCAACATATACAGTATCTCTACTGCACTCGTATGGAAAATCACAGGGGCTTTACATCACTTTACATATAACTTTGAATGATTTGAACTGGATGCATACAGTAGGCTACTGTACAATAATGTAAGCTTGCATGTAGCAAAATGCTTTAAGGCAGAGGTCTTCAATGTTTTTCGGGTCAATTAAAGACCCCTTGGCTGATAAAGACACAGCACAATGACATCCTATCACATACAGTATGTGCTATAAAATATTTAGTTGCCAGTCCAACAATAATGTGTAGGGCGGCCTATAGTGTGCCATGTATAAAAATAAGCCACTAACTAAGCCATTCAAATAATTATTGACAGATATATATAGCACAGGTTAATGTATATTCAAATTTTTGGAAGAAAATTAGTTTGGGATCAAATCATTTGGAGGACCCCCTGCAGTACCTCTGATAACCCCCCGTTGAAGACCTCTGCTTTAAAGTATAGTCAGCTATTGCAAGCTAATTGTAAGCTATTGCTACTGTTGCTGAGACTCACAGACATGAGGCAATTACGCACGGATGTTGACTTTCTTTTTTTGTCGATACTAGAGGACAAACTTCAAAATATAAAATGTATCCTTGCCTCCTCTGTGATTTTAGTGAATTTTCATTCTTTTTTTTTTTACACGTTTTGCAGCTGAATAAGACATTGCATATTGGATAACAGATGAGGACATGAGTGCATTTATTATCATTTGCATAGTGATTTATGGGAGGAGGTAAGGCGGGGTCAACGGCTCGTGCATGTACGCTAAAGTACACATTTATTGGTATGTATGAAGTGAAGATGCGCAGGACCTGGCGTACGCATGGTTTAATACATCTGAATAATTTTATGCACACGCACTTTTCGAGTTTTGTGAGTACGCTATCTTTTAGTATGAAAGCTGCACAATTGTTGATACATGCGGCCCCTGGTGTTTCTACACAGCCATGGCTCTGTTAATGGGAACATCAACAAAGTGGTGTTCCCATATATCATATCCTCGTCTTTGACAATCCATGTCCAATGTGGGGGGTGGGGGGTGGGTGGAGCTTCTGAGGGAGCACCCTATGGCATTGAATGGAGAGGAATTTTTGTTTTTGATATAGTTCAAATATCAACAATCTTTCTTCAGTTTTTCTGACACCACTTTAAATTTTCATGGGAAAATATTTTGAGAGAATGATGTCCATTCATTCTGGAAGTGATTTGATCTATTTAACAGGCTGATGGTCAGATCATAACTTCTGCATTTTCAACAGTAGTAGAAGAAAGAAAATTGTCAAATTTTTCTACCTACATGTTTATACATGCTTCAGCAGGATTGGTGCATATCTATAGGGCCGATGCGGTCCTCCATAAGCATGATTAAGCCAGTGTACCTTCCTTAAGATACCTTCGACACTGGGTCAATGTGGTACTCTGCAAGGTGTGTGTGTGATTAATTTACAGTAAATGCGCTTTAGGGCTTCCCACGACAATGAGTGCATGCGGTAAAACCACCCTTAATAAACACAACTGAAATTGCTTATCTTTGTTTATAGCTATAGGCAAGAGTACACTTTTAAAGAAATACATCATTTTATATGGTTCGCATTGAGCAAGAGCTAGTCTGCCAAGCCCACTGGAAAACAACACCTGCTACAGGTTACACACACACATACACACACAGACACACACGTATACACACAGAGAGGGATAGAGGGAGTTAAAGAAAGCGTTAGCCTAAAGCCAGTGGCCTGCTCCAACCTGCTGACATTGTAAGAGACTAAACACTTTCTTACACAGTATTACTTTTACTCTGACCTGTGTTTGTGTGTATGTGTGTAAACCAAACTTGAAAACATGACTCAATATAATGATTACATTTGCTCTACTTGTCTTGCAGAGGTAGGGTAGTGTGTAAGTGCCAGAAAACTATATTGAAGCACTCTTCAAGGTGATCATTATTTTGTTTAGTCTCAATACCTACGTGTCACTCCATATTCATGCAGAGGGCTGTACCTTACAGGGCCTGATAAAGCAGTTACATGTCAGAACCAAGTCTATATAGCAGGCATCAAATAGAATAGAATATCTAATAGAACTACTGTATTAATATATCAAATATCATACCCAACGTATTTCACAACCTAGCCTCCTCCACCCATTTTAAGATTAGGAAATTAGGTGAGGCTGAACAAGATCCTATCCTACAGACGTCACAATACCGGAATTGGTTTGGACTTTGTTCCTGGTAGAAAAGGCAAACAAATCATGCAGGCAGTCGCTCAAACCTTCTGTAAACCAACGGTGACTCATCAGTGAATGGTTTCGAAAGAACAGCATAACCAGAAACGTTTGAAGACATTACATTTCTGAACTAATTGTACCCTGACTTATACATACACAATATGACTAAGACTATTATTAGGCCCTACTGAAAAACACTGAATAGAACATTGTTTTAAGATGCAGTCATTGTGTGTTTATTGATTTATAAACTTGTTTTTACCCCGTCAAGACATAACATGAATGAATATGAATTAAACGTCATTCAATTCCGGTAGTGAGCCAGAAAGAAGGCTCTGGATGTTGTTGTCGCTCCCTGCCCTCCCCTGATTAGGAGTCCCAGAAGCATTGCCCCTACACTGCCCCAACACAACAAAACAGAATAGAATTCTCACACTCTTCAAACTGAATAGTCGTTCACTTGTTTTGGGGTGATGACATTCCTCTGTGCGGAAGGCAGATTTGGATCTATGCTTAAAAACAAACGTCCTCTGTAACAGGAAATTAAATTCCAAGTGTGCATTGATGGATTTCTTAAAAATAAAAAGGACATTTGTTGCTATCTCCGCCTTTTCCTCCCCAGCTCATCTCATAAATCATATCAGATTGTTTACCCTTCAGACAATACAAAACCTATCCCAGTCACAAACAAGTCTGTGCCTACACTGTGCTACACATTGTGTAGGTACAGTAGGTGCCTACATGTGTGTGTTTGTTACAAAATGAACAGGGTGTAAGTGAGGGTCTGGCAGCAGGAAATGCACTGGGGGCATAAACACAAACAAACAAGGCCCCAAACGGCAGTAATTATGGGCCGAGGCATGTTCCTGGCTTCTTGATAATCCTCAATAACAATCAGGCGCAGTGGAGCGAAGGACAACCCATGTCATTTCAGTCAAGACCATTTTCAGTGGGCCCTGCATGCAATTGGCCCCCGCAGACAGTGGACATTTACCCACAATACATCAGTGTTTCCACCTCGGGTGGCACATAGAGGGTGCAGAATGTTCTCGATCAATCCTGTAATGCTCTGGAATCTGTTTGTGGGGGAGGTGTATGGGGAGGATGGGGTCATCCTGAGGAGCGGCAGTAGATTTAAATTATAGCGTGAGACCACTGGCATATGCTGCTTGCAGACTTAGAGAATCAGAGAGAGAGAGAGAGAGAGAGAGAGAGAGAGAGAGAGAGAGAGATTAAGATTAAGTGTATATATGTATGGTATGGTAGATTTTGTGTACAGTCTACCGTATCAGTGTGAGAAAGAGAGAATAACCCAGCAACAGGTGCAGCATAAACAGAAGAAGAGAGAACCCCGATAAAGAAGAAGGGTAAAACCAGGGAGGCAGCGTAGGGGAAAAACACAGGGATATCCTCCAGACAGAGAACAAGTCTGCATGAGAGAGAAACTCTGGGAAGACAAGAAATAAAAAGCTACACTTAATGCCTTCTTTTATGCCCAGGTCCCTGGGGCGGCTCAGCTCTCATTGTTCAAGCTCTGTAACCGCATACACCTGACCCAGCCCAACAGAATAACCAGTGGCCAACCTGTGCATTCGCAATACTGTACACTCCCTCCCATAGACCGCTGAGTTTGTAAGTGTCCCTGTTCCACTCTCTCACAGCATAGTAAGAACTCAATGACGTAAGAGACAACAACACAACCCTATAAAAACACAGTCACACCAGCAGTAGGGGGTATCGTTATTGCAATATCATGTTGCGCAATATCATATCGAAAATGTTGCAGGAAGTGTAATATTCAGTTCATTTAGTGGAGAGATGCAACCATTGGCTGTTTGGCTTAGTTGTGCTTGATTTAGACAGAAAAGTAAGGTGTGTGGCTGATGAAGCTAATTACATAGCATAATAGAGATCAAAATGGAAACATCAGTGGCCAAAAAGAATGCCTCCTAGGTAGCTTGGAATTACTATTGTTGTACCAGTCCATGATGACTGTCAGTTGAAAACGTTTTGTTTTGACATGTTATGAATATATTCTAATGCAAATAAATATTGATATTTCAATTTTAGTTATCAATATCGCAATATCACATTTTATCAATATCGTGCATCCCTAACAAGCAGTTATATCTCAATGAACCTAACCAGCATTAAGCCTTCGACAGCTGGATGCAGACACATAGGCTTTCACATACTGGAATAATTTGAGGGCATGGGCCTTTATTATGTAACTAACTTTTTCTAGTGAAGAGAATTTCACAGAGATGCCGCATAGATTTCTGTGCCAGAATAGATGCCTACAAAATACTGGAACCCACCATTCACATACCATAAAGAAGAATGCTACATGATTACGAGTAATAACTTCACTTGCATGACCTATGGTTTGTGCAATTGATGTATAGGCCTAATATTGGTATGGTGGGGTAAAAATATATTGCATAAACTTTCTTGATCTAAAAAATGTTGTGTGCTAAAAACGTTTCACGCAGACATTACAATATAATAAGACAGCTGTCATACTTTACTGGCATCAAACAACTGCGTCTGTTTTATAATCCATTAAAAAAAATCAATGTAAGGTATCAATTAGCTGGTATGAGGTTTTAACATGGTGGGCATCAACCACTGTCACTGGCACAGACTGAGTCATGCAGAGACCCAGAGACCTGGGAAACTAACAATGGTAGTTAAGAGCTCTTAGCTGCTGAGGCTGTATCAACACCACACGCTGCCATTCAGTGCTGAGCAGTGTAGCAGCTATCATTCACCGACTCTGCGTGCGTGTGTGTGTGTGTGTGTGTGTGTGCGTGTGTGTGTGTGTGTGTGTGTGTGTGTGTAATCATGCGAATGAATGCGTGATTGTGCACCGACTCAAACAGTAACAGACAAAAACATACAGTAAAGACAAACATTTAGTTGACCAGACACATTTCCATTTACGCACGCAAAAAGCCACCATGTCAGCGTCACATCAGGCAGGCTACACCCCCTTAGTAAATCTGAAAGTTATCGCATCAAACAATAGGCAAGAATTCAGTTTGGATTAAATCAGATAGTCCATATAAAGATTACGTATGCCTTAGAAACAATGCATTTAGGAAGCCTATCTCAGTTTTGGTTAAGGATAAAAGTTAATCAGTGCCAGGTGAGAAATACGAATATAAAATAGACATAGTTGTTAAAGTTGTAATCCAATGAATAAATAAATATGTTTAACTATGGTGTGTAAAAATAAAGATTAAAGTGTGTCTATTATCCTCTAAATCCATTTCCAGACACACCCTCGTGTTTCACAAAAACGTGCATGCTATGCAAATTATCGTGGCCTCTCCTCAAACGCCACACAAGAGCATATGCTGAGAATTTTGCAGACTGATTGCTAAAAGTATGTATATGTTGTATTATCCCCCGCGTTTCTGTCAATGTAGGCTAAATGGCAGACACTATGGAAACATAGAAGAGGACAAACTTTACAGGCTTGGCCCACACAAATGCCTGCTTATCCTGTACTCGTTCATGGTTCCATACGCACGCATCTGCATTCCTTTCTCAAACGTGGAATACAACATAAAAGCAATTTATTGAGGGTGGGGGCGGGAGAGCTAATGTAGCTAGTACGTTAATATGCTAACAACTTTGATCCTCTCTTCGCACATTCATACCTGGAAGATGAGGACTTTAAAGTGGTTCCTCTTCAGCAGGTGGCTGTGATTCGCCTCCAGCCGCTTCACCTGCACAGCTTGTTTGTCCATGCGCTCCCTGACATCCTTCAGGTGGCCGCTGACTTTGCGGGAGCGCTCCAACAGCTTGCCGACACTGTTGGATGTGGTGACGTGGGTCTTCGACAGGCGGGTGACGTCTCCTTGCACCGTGCGCACGGCCCCCTCCAGGTCGGCCTGCCGCTGCTCCATTCTCCGCTGGTTGTCTTGCACTACCTCCATCATGTTGACCAGCTTGTCGAGCAGCGCCACCACCGTGATGGCACTCACCTGACCACGGTCCGCCGGGCTGCTGGGCGCCGACGGGATTGGACTGGTCGGAGATTTCAAAGTTAACCGGCCGAGGGTGCTGGCGCGGGAGGACGGTGCTGAACTCGGGCTAAAACTCGGGGTGAGAATGTCCGTGTTTTCGGACAGCGGTAGGGGGCTCAAGGGGGTGTTGCTGGAAATGCTGCTGGTCTCAGCCTCAACGTGAGATGAGTCGTCTCCCATGGTTGTTAGTTTGTCAAATGGTCAGGTCCCACCTGAGAAAGTTTATGAACCCGAGACGAGATCACAGGGTGGCTCGTTGTTCTACTGTCAGTTCAGTGAAGAGCTGAGAGTTATTTCCTTTTGGTCTTGTTTTGTTATATCCACTCCCCTTTAACTATCTGCTCTCTCTCCCTCTCTCTCTCTCCCTCTCTTTCTTTCTCTCTATCTGCCCAACACATTTGCAAAACACCTCCCCTGCAAGCCAAAGGGTGGGGCATGGTTGCTGTGGAAACGGAACAGGCCTATCACTGAGCGAAAATAGAGGCAGAGGTAGCCACCGTGGTTGTATGTGTGCTTGCTTGCTATGTGTTTACATGTGGCTGTCATGCTACCATGCTAACATGGATGCACATGTAAAGTGTGTAAAGGCTATACATTGGTTCTGTGTGTGTCATCTATTGTATTATATTTAGGTCAGACATTGTGTGTGTGTGTGTGTGTGTGTGTGTGTGTGCGTGCATGCGTGTGCGTGCGTGCGTGCGTGCGTGTGTGTGTGTATGTGTGTGTGTGTGTGTGTGTGTGCATTCAGAATATCTAGTGTACATGTCTGTTTATGTATGTCTGTGCTTGTGTAGAGTAAGCCTAGGTGTGTTCCAGGAACTAGCTCGCACACTGCAGTTTGAGAGATTAGGTTTTCCTTCATGTCCTGTGCTGAATAAGGCCATACATTTGTACGCGTGTGTGCGTACATGTGTATGCGTGTGTGTGTGTGTGTGTGTGTGTGTGTGTGTGTGTGTGTGTGTGTATCCTCTTGTTTTTGTGCTGTGTTCTGTGACATAGGGCACAGCCACATGTGGTCAAATGGAAATGTGGAAATCCCTGTCTCAACAATGAGCTTATCTATGCCCCTGGCATTAGGCCGTGCCCCCTCCACACACATGAGCACTCACAGACACACGCAAACTTTACGACTGTCCGTCTGTCACAAGAAGCACATGCACACATGCAAGCAGACTATCTTAATCAGTAGCATAAATATAAATAAATATAAATGCAGTCCAAGCATTAACAAACTTGGCAACAACAGGCTTAAGTTGTTTTATTGAATGTGGTGAATACATTCATTCATTGTGGGTTATTCTTGGTTAAAGGTATATATGTTATGATGTACATACAGCATCCATGTAAACTGATTGATAGTATAGAGCTGGGCTTGATATATCATTCCAGAAGATACTCAGTATGGTTTAGTTTGGTTGATTTGTCTCTGTCTCTGTCTAGAAGACACACCAGCTAGGGCCTGCAACTGTATGGGCTCTGTAGATTTCATTACAAATTACTTAGGTTGCCGAAAACAAATCCTAAACATACAGTATACTCTAGTATTATCTCCTGCCACACACAACAGTGTTAGTTGTTTTTCGTCTGTATTTGACTCACCTTGCTGTTAAAAAACCACCACAAAAATATGGATATGAAATATAAATGAAAAACATTTAGTTTAGTTTCATACAGCACTTTAATCAAGCTATGAAGGTGTGAACTTGTGAATTTTGCACTTGCCCTAACGTTTGACACTATAGGTTTGACGCTCCCATCCTGTCATTCTTCCAGCTGCTCCACTCCTTTCCTTTGCTCTGTTTCCCTCTCATCATGTCCCGTCCTGACCCCGACCCCTATCTTTAATGTATAACAGCTGATAACATAAATCTCCCTAGGTCCAATCCAGGTGGGATTCTTTATGTCATGGTAGTGTGTAAGGTGTAGCATTAGAAACAGGGTTCCATAAAGTAGTGCATGCATAACACCTGAGAAGGATTTGTGTTTTGTCTCTAAATAACCACGTTTGAGAACTACTTCCATATGGGATGTGCAGCACTGTGCTTGGACTCAAACTGAAGACTCGACTGGCTGAAGCAGATGCGCTCATGCACCTGACATGTACACACATGCACCTGACGTGCACACATGCACATATTGAACACACATGCACCCATGTACACACATGCACATATTGAACACACATGCATCTGACATGTGCACACATGCACATATTGTACACACATGCACCTGACACAAACACACATGCATGTATGTACAAACACACACACACACACACACACACACACACACACACACACACACACCTAACATGGGCACACATGCATCTAACATGTACGTGCATGCATATAGCATGTACACACATGCACCTAACGTGTGTACATTAGATATAGGCGCATACATTGTGAGACTGGGTTACACTTTCCAACAAAGGATTCTACTAGACCTTATTGCTAAACATGTTAAACAGGTTATATTTACACGTATGGTTATCTTCAAATATTCCTAACAGAATGAGTATTGTGCTTTTAGCTTGGAAAAAACATCACTTCACATCTCAGACTAATGGGTGCACCCACAAGCATTCAGCCAGAAACGTACATTGCAGCAACAAGCCCCTGCAAGTTATATAGATTGAATAATTATCGTGTACACACCTGTTGGCTCGAGAACCTAAGACGGGTGGGGCCTCTCTAACGGCTGGCTATTGGCCAGAACATTTAACTGCAAACTTCCATGTTTAAATATTTAGAGGTAGAGGCACATTTGCAATCCCTTTGCATTTCATCCCTCTCACATTGTACGGGAAACTATATAACTAGTTTGACTGACCTCCAGATTGCCTGCAGTACAAATTAGCCCTCTGCACTTTGGAAAATACTGAATATTTTGAGTTGAATGTATTGCACCTGCTGTGTGCTCAGAAATGCAACAGTGTCTGTATGAAGTGAGAAGAAACATAATACATTTTTAGACTTAGTTGGCTTTCATGTGTTTTAGGTGGGTGGGTGGGTGTAGGACATCTGCAGCAAGCTACAATAGCACTTTCTCATCTCGATGCAGGAAAAGCTGAAAACATCTTGAAACAGACTTCAGGGGGACATTACAATATTGTTTCTCACACAAACAACCACAGTTTAGGACCACGTGCTGCCCACCAGCTGGAGATTTTATTGTATTTGGCTGTGCAGAGAGGTTTAGCATATTATCTATCATTACATATGCACCTTTTTTTTTACTGTGTGCATTTTATACAAAAAAAAACATTAAGCATTGTTCAACATTGTTGTTGAATAGTATACATTGTGAATACATGCGTAAAAGCCCAGTGTATCAGTTAGCTAAAGCTGATGTATAACGTCAAACTAACTTGTCTGCACCTCTTGTTTGTCCATGTGCTTCCATGAGAACTACATAACCTTAAACTATACAATATAATCCAGATTGTTTTCCCCTGTCCACTTATGTGTGGGGGCATGTTTGAAGCATGTAGCTACATCATACCTTTGTCAGTTTGATAATTTGACCTTATTGCTCAAAGGTAAAATGGCCCCCTGGTGGCAGTGATTTACAGCTGCATAACCAATCTGTTCCAGGTGGTGAGCCTATGATGATATGGTCGGAGCCTCAGCTGTGTTGGATTCCTGTAACCAGCTCAGACCGCTGTCTGGTCACGCAGTGGGACAGCAGGAAACAATGGACACCGAGGACATAATGGCATGTGGTGACAAAGCAGATGGACAGTGGATCTTTAAGTGACCTTTACAGCAACGTGTGTGGGGCATTCTGATGTTGCCTTGTTCATAGTCAGCTAAATACATTAGAGTTTGGTTTTGTTGCCTTTGTGTACAACTGTTGACATTCGCACAGACACTGCGAGACATGCACTAAAACAGATAATCCCAAATAGCACTGCTCAGTTAGTACACATCTTACATAACATTAATAACATGACCATTCTGAATTCTGAATATTCAGAACTTTGAAATGTATATATGGGAGGCTTTATAATCAACAGGACAGCACGTTCAGACATGACACTAATCCCTGTTAACCAAAGACAAGCATCAGATTTCACAATTCAGTACATACCAGCTATTTTGCAGGTAAGAGTTTGTACATTACGTATGTGTAAACAAAAGCATGTCTAGAATATGTATTTTTCATTCATATGTGAATAATTCATGAATGTGTGTACTGTCTATAGGTATGTGTTCCATCAAAATAACTTTATATCTACTGAAAATATCATTCAAGTTTGGTGTTTGTGTTGTGTGTCAGGAAAGAAAAATAGCAATGAATCATCATCCCCATCTTTATTCTCATATTTATTTTGTATTACACTCATGTGACAAACATTCAAATAAGGCAGACAACACTAGCTATAGCGCTGTCAAAGCGAACATCCTTGCTACACCTATTATTAAACCATTAATAGGGGAGTACATGGCCACCCTTCCTTGAGGCCCAGCTCACCTGTCTAAAGGTGTTTTGTCTGTATTGGTTACAGTATCACATGGTCTGAATGCTATGTTTCATACAGCCTGATACAGCCTTTCTGTCTTGAGCTAATATACTAATGAGAACTGGAGTCATACTGTATAATGTTGTGTAATCATTATGTCATGTCTTAGAGTAAATGTGTTTTGCTTGACATCCTGTACACATGTTCTTTGGTGAACCTTGACTAGTCAGAACTGGTCATGCAAATAAGACAAATACACTGCACAGTACTGTACCTGAGGTGCAAGAGAATGCAAAACTTGAACATAATATTGAATGTCATATATATTATTCAATAATACATTTTGCAGTGCTAATGAAAAATACGTTATGAAAGCATTTCTGTTTCTTTTGTAGTAAAGTATGTGGGCAGTGACTCATCACATGTGTGACAACACAGCCTGTTATTCAACAAGCACTTGTTACATGGGGAAAAAAAACAACATAAACATCCAGTGATAGCTAAATCCACTGTCGTGGGGCTCCTGGGATTCCCAAATGATAACATTCTCACATTCCCAGACAACAGATCAGAGAAGATAGCTAGACATTGTCAGAGGTTCCATTGCTGCCCCTCCCTGGCCACGGGCCCACTGGATCTAGGAAGAAAGCAGGAATCTGCGATCTACACTGCGATGTAGTACATAACACAGGGGTTAACCAAGGGTTTGAAACAACACGGGAGGTAGTGACTTATCCTGTGGGTGTGGTATTGTTGCCATTTAATTATTTGTGTATAGGTAATCCAGTTTGTCTTTTTTTACAGAATCTAAAATGGCCTAGGCTATACTAATAAAAACGTAATACAAATGCTAATGTTTTATTTCATCGACATGGTCTCTTTAGACAAATGAAAGCACATTAGGTACAAAACAGTGCTTGAAAACGTTGTTAATTAAAGTTATACACTTGATGCCCAACAAACACACCCTGTCCCCCCCAACCTAAAGTTGCTTTGTGAAGAACCTGCTGGGAATAGTGTAGCAAACACCTACACATTTTGAACTTAAGCACACATTTTACTCAAGATTCCTAGAATGTCCATGTCCTTGCATACAATCACTGCAACTTTTTAGATATACCCTAACAGTCTAAAATAGCATCACGGTGTTGTCTTGTGTATTAGACTTAGATGTTGCATAATTTCTTAAGATATCAATATTATTTAAACAGAAGCGATTTATTAATTATTGTATGCACAATGTAATTTACAGGCGAATTATTTTAATGTTGCTTAATTCAACACTAAAATCAAAATTGTTATTCGTTGTCGGCAGGATTCGAACCTGCGCGGGGAGACCCCAATGGATTTCTAGTCCATCGCCTTAACCACTCGGCCACGACAACTGTTAAAAATATACTGAAAGGCATTATTAATAAACATTTTATAGTTATGACTGTTAGAAATTATGAGGAGTTGTTACGACTTTGTTAGGAAATGTTAGGACCTCGTTAGTAATTATTTGACCGGCCGGCCGATAGCTGCGGCCACAACATTTGAGATATTATGCTGCGTCAAGTCGATTGTAGGAAATAACACTCTACAAACTATAGTTAGTTAGTGATACAATTACGTTTACATGTACCGGTACATATGTTTATATTATCGTTTATAATTATCTGAATTTCTAAATGCGTTGTCAAGAAAGGCCACATTATCTCTTTTGTCTGGTTTAACATCGCCCTCTAAAGGTAATTAACAGAAATACAATCTTATTGAGTAGACTACGGTACAGGAAATGAGGGTAGGTTAACGAATAACCTGTAAGTATACACACATACTGTATAGCCTACTTTACTCTGTACTAGGCATATGCTTAAGTTTAACAGTTAAAGTGTTCTGCACCCTAAAATGTGTTTTTTGAGCAGTAAACGAAGATCTGCGATGACACTGATGAGACACTTCAAGGTTGGTGTTAATATTGACAAAATTACTATGATAAAAATCAGCATTTTATGGGCTGAAAACAGAACTACACCGTTAAAAATCACCCCAGGACCTGCCGGGACCTGTCCGGGTTTCAACGGTACACTTAGTACCTCATGTCATCAAATTAAAATCTCATGAAGTCATCAAATTAAAATGTTAACATAGGCCCCCTCTCAGACCCTCCACTCTCCTACCCCACTCGGCTCTTTCTGTATGTTTCTATAGGGTTTGCATCATATTATATAGCCTATAATAATATAATAACAATATAGCAATGTGTTGACACTGAAAGCATAATCTAAGTAGGGACTTTAACTCAAGTAAAATATGATTGTGGATATAAGGCATTGACAAATGATTGCTCCAACAAGAAAATCATTGTATCACAGACATTTGTATTCCTAAGCAGTAATTAATTTGATAATGCATATTCATCCGTGGTATGCTGAAATAAGACACAGACACAGCACATTACATTTCGTGATATAAATTATTTATTTACATTTACAGAAAAAGACCCCATCAAGACAATGTAATAATAACTATTTGAAATAAAACTGAAGATAGTAACGTCGTCGTTCTAACCAAACAGAGAGCTGTATAATACCAACGGGCCCTCTGCCATGGGTCTTCTATAACACAAAGTGCAAGGCATCACGTGTAGCCCCCCCCCCCAAATAAACTCAACCCACCCCCAACCTATCAGTCATACACACACACATGCACACACACACACACACACACAACCCTGCTTTGCACTACCCCGATATTACCCCCCTTCCCCATCTACAGTACAAAACAATAATGGACACCAGCTAATCTGCCTCTACCACAGCCCCTACATTCCTGATACAAACACCCTGACCCCATACGTACACATAGCCTCATGGGCGCGCACACACACACATAGTCAGGCACACAGTCGCATGTAAATCAGTTACATCAGCCCCCTCTCGCTCTCTCTACCCTCCCAAGACCCCATAGTTCAGTTCCTCAGGAAGCCCTGGAGGGAAGTGTCAAGGTGCGAGTGAACATGTCTTGGGAAGGGGGCAGGTAGCAGGAGGCAGTGGCATCATCCGTGCACGTGCACGCACACGCACGTGCGCGAGCGCATGCGACCTTTCGCACCTGACTGTGGTCCCGGCACTGAGCTTATCCGCGCGCCATGGTATCCGTCTCCCCTGCTTGCGCTTAACAGGGTTCAGACTGAGAGAGAGAGAGGTTGTGGGGCGGAAGGGAATTGGGTTCCTAGTTCTCTCAGGGTTGGTGGGGGAACATCTAACGCCAGAGGTCTGTTGCTGAAGGGAAGAGGGGAGATTCCTCATGGTCGCGCGGCTCCGGTCGGTCGGCCCTTCCGCGTGTCGGCTCAGATGAGCCGGGTGGAGGCGCGCATGGTGTTCTCGGAACTGTAGTGGACGTTGTTCTGCTTCTGTCTGTTGATCCTGTTGCGTCGCGGGCACTTCCTGTGGGGACAGGAAGTTGAAAGACAAAGGGTTTGGACAATCATTTTGACAATAACAACAATTAATCTTTTGTACTTCGAAACTGTGGCCTATACTACGGAGGAAGGTAACTGGCTTGGTAGACAGGTTTTGCGGCACGTATGTTGTCATGGCAATTTACGCTGCATCTCTAAACTTATCAGAGCTTATCTTCATGGTTACCTTGTTAACCTATAAGCACTGCACCTCCGCTCACAAGTAAACGCCTGGTATTCTGTCGAGTTGTGCGCTGCTTTGTTGAAAGATTAGGCCTGTTGATTTATTTTAGATGACGTTATAGCACACCAACACAGCATTTCTGGCTATTAAAATGCACCTTAAACATTTATTATCAGTTTTGTATAGGATAGGAGCAAGCATGCCGCTTTATGTCCCACACAGTTACACAATTTCAAAATGAGTATGTCATCAAATCATAGCAGTTTTAGTTTTTGCTTTCATAAAGACCTATATTATATTCTTAAAACAAATGTAGCTATTAACATTTGGCACATTTATCATACCAAATCATAAAGCCTAAATATAGAGTTTATTTGCATTCCTTGTCCACCCAGTGAAGAATTGGGCCATTTGTGAAATCATATTAATTAATAACTGTTAAAAGAACAAATCATGCAAAGATCCATGAAACAACTTTACAACTCAAACTAATCTGCAAATGTTTATTCATGTGATGCTAAACTACAAAGATGTGGGCAACATTGACCAACTTTGTCAGAGCTACAGAAGTAGCAAAACACACACAGCTCAACAACCTAAGCAGCAGCTTACTATAGCTTTAGTTGTTGATGCAGTGCTTTCTTTCTTTCTTTCTTTCTTTTACTTCACCTCACCTTGGCTCAGAGGAATAGTTTTGTCTAGGCCATAATTTTAAACTTTAAACATAGAAGCAACAAGCTGAGCGTGTGTGTATAACCCCATGTGGGTTTGGCCCTTGTATATATTTATTTGTGATGTTAAGTATACACTTAGTGTTTATGGGCACATTGTGTGTGTGTGTGTGTGTGTGTAGTCTCAGTGGAGGTGACAATGCTTTCTCCCTGTGGTACAAGGTGACCTTTTGGATTCTCCCAGTCTCTGAAGCTTCACAGCTCCCCTGGTATCTCGAAATGGAAAACACTACACCCAAACCAGCCTTGTTAGGAGGCAGTGTTCATCTATGTGTGCATGCGTGTATAAGTGTGTGTGTATGCGTGTGTGTGAGAGAGGAAGAAAGTGCACGTCACTAAGAAATAAAACCAAGATGACTAAGTTAATAAATGGATGTTAACATGCATGCATGTGGCCTCTTTTTCCTGATTGGTCCGGTGAATCTACCTTACCTGTCAATCACATGACACACACACACACACACACACACACACACGCACGTACACACACACACACACACTCACGCACACACACACACACACACGCATGCATGCATACATAGATAAACACTGCCTCCTAACAAGGCTACGCCTGTTCTTTTTTAGCTAGCCCTTGCTGCAACTCAGCCTATACAGCAGCTTTAAGTAGATGAACATTGAGTTTAAACTGCATGAATAATATCAACATATATATACGGATGCTCAACATATAGCGCGTGCACGCGTGTGTGTGCGTGTGTGTGGCACCCACCTTGTGATGCAGAGCACCACCACACAGATGATAGCCACCTGCAGAGCTCCGATGATGGAGGCTATGAGGACGTAGCGCAGCTTGCCAGAGCCGGGCACCACGTACAGGACGTTGTACTCCTTAGTTTCACACTGTGGACCACTGAAGCCGGAGTGACAGCTACAAACACACACACACACACACAGGAGAGAAACAGAATGATTAGGTTGGTTAGAAAGCTATGTGCTGTGCTTGTGGTAGAGAGAGAGAGAGAGAGAGAGAGAGAGAGAGAGAGAGAGAGAGAGAAGACAAGATGTAATATGCACTGCAGAGAGGAAGGGAGCACAGAGCAGATAAAGAAAGACTGGAAGAGACAAATGGAGATGGCCTTTTGTCACAAGATGGCGGCAACACAGCCTTGCTCTCACACACACTCTCTCTCTCTCTCTCTCTCTCTCTCTCACACACACACAAACACGGTCTCTCCATTCTCTCACTGTTTTGCACTTTACCTGCTATTATATGCTTTCTGAGGAGACTGATACATTCAAGCATCTGCATAGCACACACACACACACACACACACACACACACACACACACACTCTCCTCACCTTTCTCTGACTATCACTTTGAGCAGATGTGCGAGACAAACATCGCGACCTTGCTTTTGTAGAACTGCAAGCCTCACTTCACACGTACAACAAACATCGTGTGTCAACTATACATCTGCACCCCCGAGCCACCTTTACCGAGCCACCTTTTCACTTTAGCCGCCAGCCTGTTCATTTAAATGTGACCACTGGGGGGAGCCAGAGACCTTCCCCATTCCCTGCGCTGCCTGTAGTGTTCGGTATGCAGGGAGCACGTCTAGGCCAGACAGAGTGACGGAGGAGAGGAAGGAAATGAGTGAGATAGTGAGAAAGGGGGAGCGATGGAAGGGCCGAGACCCCATCGTCGTTGCATTATCTTTTCTCAAAGGATAATAGGCCTGATCAGCATGTGTGTGTGTGTGTGTGTGTGTGTGTGTGTGTGTGTGTGTGCATGTGTACCTGCAGGACGGCTGGGCGATGATGCTGGGATACTGACACTCTCCATGGACACAGTAGTTCTTGTAATGGTCCGGACAGGGGATGTATAGACCTCTGGCTAAATCATTCCTTGGGTCCTCTTTGTCCTCTACAACACAAACACATACGCATATGCACACACGCACAAGCACACACACACATTAATCAATAAATACATACACATCAGCCCACACAAATGCACAGACATACTGTACATACTAACACAGAAGTAGGGCTGCTCGATTATGGAAAAAATCCTAATCAGGGTTATTTTGATCAATATTGAACTCACGATAATTTGACAAGATTATTCATCGACTTTGGGAAGATGTTGTCGTTACTGCACTTTGAAGGCAATGAAACAGTGAAATCACCTTCAGCTGTGAAATTTCCCATAATACTTCCAATGAGTTTACATGCAAAATAATATTTGTTTTCTCGATTACATTGTTTTTGTGATTGTTAGTAGCCAAAATTGCCCTACACAGAAATATTGCTTCTAGAAGAATATTAAATAGGCAAACGCCAAGAATTGCAGCTCAACCAACATATGACTCATTTGTCGCGCGCGCACACACACACACACACCCACCACCTACTGACCTGTGTAATCGGTACGCGCGTAATGTCCATCGCCTGCTTTGTTGCCAGTCATGTCCCCTGTGAAAACCACCGTCAGATCATTAGTGATGTCACACCCTTTTAGTTCATCCTCCTCTAGCTCCAGTACGCATTCATGTAATAATGATATGGCTGCTTTCGCCCTGATAGCACCCCCCGCCCCCCTCTGCCTCCCTCGCTGGGGTATCGTCCCGATTGGGCGATGATACAACAGAATATGCGAGAATATAACATAAGAGACCAGAATAGCATGGGAATAGAACTAAAGGGACTGCACAGATGCACAGCAGCCTGGTAAACAAACTGTACGCCCCTTTGCCTATTCATCCTGCCTAAAAGAAATCCTCTTTTCAAAGAAAAGAAAAGAGATATAATAAATATCCTTAATGACTATTGCAATTTTATGATTCTGTGTTCTTCTGAAAACATACAGTATTTTGTCATTGTCTTCCATTTAATCGGCCTTGTCACTGACACGTTCAATCCAAACATCACACCCAACACAAACCAGTGGCATCTGTGTGTAAATAAACCTGAGTTTTGTTGACTTTGTTGACTGTAAACACAATTTTAGATCCTATTTATGAAACTTGATAATTCCAATAGCGGTTAAGGGACATTTTATTACAATAACATGGTTTAGGATTGACAGCATTTTTGATTGACTGCAATGGGGTAGCTGAATTTGTTCTTGATTTAACCAAAAAGTTTGTCACCAACTGCAAAAGAAAAATAGCCTAAAAATAAAGAGCTTGAATGCATCACTTTAAATCCACTGGCTAAAAGGTGTTCTATTCTGAAGTCCAAAGGCTTTGTGTCCCATCTCTCCATAACCACTTTCACTGATTGAAATCGAATTTGTTTAACAGTCACCTGTTCTATCTGCATAGTCTAAATCAAAGTATGCAGCTCTGGAGAAATAACAAATTATATTGCCTTTTCAAAACCCAACAGTTATTTCAGATAATTCTTCACACATGAATCAGTTGTCCACTTTGTTACACATGGGGCTAGAGGCAATCAAATAATTTGCAAGTGTACACGCATACCACAATTGTTGTGGTGCTCATCTTCGTAATAGTGCACTGTGTTAGAGCACCCACACAACTGTGTTGCTATACTGCAAAGGGTAAAAGATGGATGCAGATTGAGATGCATACCTTTAAAAACTGCTCACAAACTATCTTACTGTCATTCAGCCCTGTTGGTTGGGCAACGTCTTCTAGAAAAACTCCACAAAGAAATAGTTGGTATAAAACTGAGAAGAAACAATTGGCTATGTAACCAGGGAGTTTCTGCTTAAAATAAAAGTTCAGTTAATTTATCTTTGTATTCTCCCTAATGGATTATAGATTTGACTCAAAAACAGCAGAGATTTAAATATCAACTTCCCAGAAATATTTCAAGTATTGCACCCAAAATATGGCACTAACCTAAAAAGGAAGGATTATGGTATAAATCATCAATATACAGTATGTATCAGCATCGGCCTCTGGGGGCTTGCTAAGGATGATCTTGGCATAGCATAATCATAGTAGTAGTAGTAGTAGTAGTTATAATAATACTAATAAATATAGCTGCAAGCAACCATGAACGGGCCTAGCCTAATCAGAGGCTGCAGAGGCACCAAAGTTGCACGCCAGCGGCACAAGAACCGCCGGCCAGCCTAGGAGGACCCCCGTCAGTTTACCCGTTAAGTTTGGTTTGAGTCCATAACAGGAAGTGGAGCAGATACCTCCACTTCCTGTTATAAGGCTTCAACACCGACTTCGAAAGCCTGTCATTACGCAACCGTTTAAAAAATCACAAATCCACAAAAGTAACTTCATGAGGCTTGATCCAAAAAACACCTATACCAATTTTCACAAAGATCAAACAATATTTGAGAGAGAAATTTGAAAAATATGTTTTTGTATCAAATTCAAAATGGCGGAAAATCTATGTAGACACATCGTTACGTCACATGGTGTGTTGGATTCGGGAGGTCCTGAGGAATCTAATGATATGAAATATTTGAAATCAGTTAAAGATTTCAAAAGATATTAGCAGAAACGTGAATCTTGAGCAAATTTTGACATTATAGCTGCTTGGAAATGACAAAAGCCATTGCCATTAAACTTCTTGAGAAGGGTCATTACACTGAGAGTAGGTGTCTTGTCAAGTTGCATGTCAATCGGATGAGGAGTGTCAGAGATATAGTGTCACTTCCTGATTGGCAGTTTTTTATTATGTTGTAGGTAGGGCTAATGGTAAGCCACGCCCACCAACATTATTAAAGGTCAAGAAGACATAGGTCTGAAGGGTCATACCAAGTTTCAAGTAAATCTGATGTACACTTTCTGAGATATTCCATTTGTAAGTTTTGAAAACTCTAGGTGACGCTGTTCAAAGACGGCGGAATGGTCCAAAGAGCTTTTCACTCAATTTTGATGAAGATCAGCCACTACTACTACTACTGCTACTACTTCTACTATTAATAAAAAATAAAATAAAAATAATGATTTATAATAATAATAATTCTAAAAATGCATCGGAATCTGAACCTTGACATCTGCAATGGGAAATAGAGGAATATATGATTTGTTACTGTGACCTTATTACGTCTTCAACATGAAAGTCAATACATGTGCATGTGTGTGTGTGAACATGCATATGCATGTTTTTGCATGTATAATGGTGTGTGTCTGACCTTGGCAGTGGCCCAGGTACTTGACCTCGATGCGTTCCTGCTTCTGACAAGAAGCCTCCTTCACCTGGCAGGGGTTATCGTACGAGCGTCCGTCTGAAGCACACACTGGGTTATAGCTGATGTGCGAGCAGTCAATGTTACACACACACCTGGAAAAAGAACACATAATGGGTAAAAGAAAAGCAGTTGAAACCTTTGTGGTCCCATCACAATGCTTCTACTATATTTATTTTCACTTGGGAGATTAAAAGGATGAGATAGTATGGCTTTTTATTTGTTTTCTTGAAAAATGTAGAGGCTATATGTCAGCCCTTTGAGACTTTAATGTGATTTAGGACTATATAAATACACATGATGTTACTTTACTAGTAATGAGTTGTGAGGTCATATATGTTTCCAGCTTACCCCTAAGCATTTTTGGGAAAGATGTCTAACCCATACCTGCTCAGTAAAGCTTATTGCACTATTGAGGATTCCTACTGTACGTCACTGTTCCCACTGGAAACAGTGCATCATATTACTCTGAAAACTACGCCCACTGGAGAGAAACACAATCGGCGCAAAAATATGATTGATTATTTGACCTAGCTAAAGACATTTGATATTTCAAAATGTCAAATGTTATGTTAGCGCCCTATTTCAACCAGTCACCATACGTATGCATAAAAGTGTCAGAATCCCACAGATGTCCAATTCTTTCACCTGATGCCTCGCGTCATATTGCCTGTATTAATTTTTACTTAAAGGCTTGGTTTTATGGTTCAACAGCTTATAAAAACTTCAGCTGGACACAATACAAAGTCAATGGTAGGGCTTAAATGCGCTCTGAAATTCCTGGAAAGAAGTGCTTCCTTGTCTTATGAAGGTGTGATATTTATATAATGACTGACAGACACAAGGCTATTTTAAATTCATGTGTTTCGATATCATCTTATATATTAGTCTCGCAGAGCCTGGGATACTGTGTCAAGAGGCATTTTAATTGACATATATCATGAGTAACTCATTGACCAATTCAGATGGTCCAGAGAAATGAATTGGGAAGCAAAATTACATGAGTCTGGCTGATTGCAAGTCTAAGTATAGTATAAATATAAATGTATCAAATAAGTAGACTATGGTTAATTGATTTAAAGCCCCTAGCTGTAACCATAAAGGTGTGTTTGGATATTTTTGCCATTTAGATTACTTATCAAGTTGAAAATACCTATGCAAATATTGATGAGGTCAGCTATCTGAACAACTAAAGAACCAATCAAGAAGATTAGTTAGTCCGCAGGTGTTACAGGTATTCAGGTGTTACAAAACTATTGTGAATTTCAATCAAGCAGGTGTTTCCGACAAGGTTGATGAGGTCTCTTCTAAGGCACATTAAATCGGGATTAAAGAACAGTTAAACACTGAGGGAATTTTTGTCAGTAGATTCTTTTACAAAGCGAATGTTGTAAAGATTGCAAAAAGCTTAGACTGTAGAAGAAAGGGAGAACAAAGAGACCCTAATTCATTCAGTCAGGATTAAGATGCTTAGAGCATCTCTAAAGTAAAATGAAAAAAAACTGGATATTTTTCCTCAAATACAGTGCATGCAGTGGATGTTTTGTCTGAGTTAGCCATGCATGCTAATCCTATTTAAATTGGATTTGGGCACATCCAGGTTGACACAATAGCTAGTGGATTTAACTATGACCTGGTCACTAAATTTGCTGTAGCCTGTTAGGCATTGTTATTATTTCAGAAAACAATCACATGCAATAAATACTAATTGTGACTAAAAACAACAACAACAACAACAACAACAACATATGGAAACCACAATACCAGAGTTAGAAAATGGTCATAGGCTGCTGTGCTTGATGTGTTGAAGTGTCAGTTGTATTGTTTTCTGTCACAAGACTGATATTATGGGAGTGCTTGCCAGTGTATGTATTTGTTTCTCAGTGGACCAAGCCCTTAGTTGCTGCTTTTATCTTTAGAAACTTAACTGGACAATTTGCTGTCACGCCACAATTTAAGTGAACCGAGAGAGAGTGAGAATCTTAAAAGCTTAGAGTGCGTGTGTGTGTGCGTGTGTGTGTGTGTGTGTGTGTTTGTTTGTGTGTGTCTGTGTGCGCCGATATGTGCAAGAACTAACGCGCGCGCGTGTGTGTGGGTGTGTGTGTGTTTATGCACGCAATTTCCATGACCCCAAACTGCGTGGCAGGCCTGTTCAGCAGAAATTACACTCTGATTCCTTCCTGTTCCCCAGACAGCCGTTGCTGAGTAGCTGTGATCGCTAGATTCTGTAATTATAAATCTGTCATTATTCTCACAGCCCTTTTATTTCCCCCCTGCGTGAAGCACAGCCCTTTTAAGTTCTTGCACAGTCATTTGCATAGAGACACTCACAGACACCCAGCTATAGTACACATGTGCACAGGCAGAAACCTCATATAGGCTCTGTTGGCGAGGAGCTAAGATGTTTCTCAGAGCGGGCACTGAGTGAAATGTTGTGCGTCCGGGCGTGCCAACCTTGATGTGTAGCTGTGCTAATGCATCCGCCAAGTAAGAACGATGCGAAGGCTTTGGTATGCCTCGAGGGTGCAGGCGATGAAAGTTCGGCAACACCTTAGTATCCGCAGGTGCGACAACATCACCGTAGCTTAAAATGGAGGCTATATTACAGAAGTTTAGACCAGTGGTCCCTCCCTCTGCCCCTCACAGAGATCAAATACACAGGCTTGTTTTAATTCCAAATATAAGCTGCGCTAGCTAGTTTCACCTATCACCATATAATTGTGCAATTACTCGTTCGCTCAGTTTATTTGACAAACTCAATGGTGTGATGTACTAAACGTGCATGTTGTTATTGGCTCTAAATGGTGATAAAATAAAGAGCATACAGGACTATTTACTAAAATTATTAAAGCTAATTTTAAATCAGCGTAGAACATTTACTGCTTTTACGTTTGCGTGTTAATAATCCTAATAATTGACCAAACCATATAACATAACCATGTAACGTCAAGTGTAGAATGTGAACACACACACTCGTGTTCTCTATGTCTTACAAACAGTATCTACTCCCGCACCACACACAAGGCCCACACATACAGCACAGAGGAGTATGTTGGGTGGAGGGAGAGGAGGGGGGGGGTATCCTCAGCGGTCACGGCTGCCGGGTGACTTATGTCTCTGCCCCATGCATTTTTAATGAGGCCTCTCACTTTCCTCCACAACATGCCCTGTACTGCTAGACGCCCCTGCGTTAACACATCAGCCTCTGGCTCGCACACGCACGCACGCACGGACGCACGCACGCACGCACACACACATACTGTACACACACGCATGCACGCACACACGCATGCACGCACACACGCAGGCACGCACGCACGTACACATACTGTACACACACACACGCTCGCACACACGCAGGCATGCACGCACGCACACATACTGTACACACACGCATGCACGCACACACGCAGGCACGCACGCACGCACACATACTGTACACACACGCATGCACGCACACACGCTCGCACACACGCAGGCACGCTCGCATGCACACACGCACGCATGCACACATACTGTACACAGACACATGCACGCATGCACAAGCGTGCACGTACGCACACATGCACGGACACGTGCATGCACACGCACGTACGCACGCACACATGCCCGCACGCACACTTACTGTACACGCACGCACGTACAGTATTCACGCACACGCTCATACATACACGGACACGTGCATGCGCACGCACGCACACACGCGCGCACGTACCACATTCACGCGCACACAGATACACGGACACATGCACATTTACTATGACCCTCCTTTCTCTCTTGGCTACTTCCCACTATGTGGTGAGTGATAGAGGTAGATGTGTGTAGAAAGTGTTAAATGGAAAACTGCGGTGTGTGTGTGTGCGTGCGTGCGTGCGTGCATGTGCGTGCATGTGCCTGCGTGCGTGTATGTGTGAGAGAGGGAGGACACAGTGCTAGCAAGATGGGCCGTGTTGTATCGATCACTTAACAGCCATAGTTTCCTTCCATCAGAGCTGCAAAGCTGCCTGTTAGCACCCCGCCTGCCCACTACACACACACGCACGCACACACACACACACACACACACACACGCACGCACACACGCACACACACACACACAAATACATACAGTGCTATTACCTTAAATGAATCTTGTTTCTAAAATACCATCATCTACACACACACACACACACACACACACACACACACACACACACGCGCGGTTCTACTTGCTGCCGCACGTTGTGCACATTATTGATTTCCATAATCCTCAGCCTCCCATTTCACTGTAAATCAGCTAAGAGGCTGAGAGAGAAGAAATGACAGACAGCCAAGGAGTTAGGGGAAGGGGGGAAGAGCAAGAGAGAGAGAGAGAGAGAGAGAGAGAGAGAGAGAGAGAGAGAGAAAATATACAGGAACAAATACAGAAACGGGAGAAAGAAACAAATACTCCAATACAGCAAGTAAGACACAAAGTGAAAGAAGAGAGCAAGATGGGATGGTGTCTTGGGGTCCTGCACCTCTCCTGTTGGCCTGTGAATCCATCTCCTCTCCCCCTGCCTCTTCACAGAGCCAATGGGCTTCAACAAGGCTACGAGCGGCCTTTCACTCTTCAATCATCAAAACCCCTGCATTCACAGAGCCAATGTGCAAACCCCTCCATCTAACAATAGCTCAATGAGCTGGGCCCATGTCCATTACTGGTATAGCCTGTGCTGGCAAAAGCAGTCGATGGTGCTTTGCTTTTGAACTGATTTCATTTGTTATTTTCAGAATGTCTCACCCCCACTGGGCTATTCCATTGGGTGATTACTGATTTAAATAAGTATATTCAGAGTGGGACAATCACACGCCACCCTAACAAAAAGGTTAGTAGACATTCACTTGAAAGTATTTCAATATAAAGTAAAACCTGCCTAGTCATCCACACCACTTTATACACACAACTCCCCCACCTCCTTTTCACATCCAGAAAGATGCAATGCAATTCACAGTTAGGTAATATAGCAGATGCTTTTATTCATAGGTGAGAAAAGTTAGTCAAATGAAAATAATAGTTATAGCTAAATACTGTATAGGAGAAGGAATGGTTTACATATTTTTCTAAACAATGCTTACAAGCACACTTTCATATCGGGGATCAAATCCACAACCTATCCTACCTCCATTTTGACAACATGTTACTAATTATGTTGACATTGCACAACACTTGCCATGTTGTCAACTTGTATCGTTAAAGATGATATAAAAATAAATGTCAAAATGTCACAATCTAATAGTAAGAAGTGCAATGCTGCTAAGCTTGTTAACACTGACACCTTGAGTGTTCCACTACCTGTTTCATTCCACTTTGACCTTCATCGCTGAGCTGTATAATGTACACAAACACTAATTACCTTCAAATATCAGTGCTCACTGCTCAATGCGCTGCATAGAGTGTCTACATATCACACGGTAGTGTTGAATTGATTTTTAATGCCACTTTTTCACAGCTGGGCCTATAGTATAATGTCACGTCACATATCACTATTTTACATATACAGCTAGTTCTGTAGCAGATGAGCCATAAATCATTGTGTGTTTGCTTGGGTGTGTGTGTTTAGATCGGCTCAACTCTGTTGTGACAAATATGAGGCTATACACGGCAAAACACAATACATCATCTTCCTTTTTCTAATCAGATTTTCCAGCTTCTGTCATTACAGATGCATGCTTGCCAGCCTTGATTGTTGTCAAATTGATCAAATCAAATTTTACACACATTTTGAATAATAATTATTTCATTGCAGAGCACAGTTAAATTGGATAGCTCAGTAATGATTACTAAATTACAAAAATTATAACAAAGTAAAGATATGATGTTGCTTTCTTTGTGAAATTCCTGTAATTTCCATTGATGTTAATAGATACTGTATACTGTATACTGTATCCAGATGGGGATGTTTATTTTCCTACATTTTAGCATAACACTTTGCCCATAGAAGAGTTACTAATGCTATTACAAATGTGCTGTATGCTTCCAAATGGTGCTTTGAGTAATTATAATGATTGTGGCTGATTTTGAAAAGAATCATGTAGTTTTTACTTTGATTACAATCAACTGTTGGCCCAACGTCTGCCATTTGATTAGAAACACCTCTTGCATGATTGCAATCACCAGTTTACTGGCTGTAGACAGTACAGTACAATAATGGGTGTGAAATGAATACTATTGGAATCTTTGGCATTGACTTAAACTGTTAAAGGTAAAGTCAGCTATTGCAAGCTAAATGCTGAGCTAATACACTTTTTGTCAATTTCAACAAATATTTCCTTGCATTTTGCTATCTTACCTTTCTCTGTGCAAAGAATCCGATACTTCTACACAGCCCTGGTTCCATAAAAATTACCGTAAACAAAGTGGCGAACACTGCTCACATCCACAAAGCCGTAGTAAGTTTTGCTTCACAATGCATTTCCATGTGTGAGGCGCCGCCACGGAGGACCGCAGAGCGATACTGTTTTGATTTCAGCTCGAAGTTAGCGAGAATGACTGACCCTGCCTTTAAGCAGACAAAGACATTCAGCCGTTCTCATTCACCACTATAGAGATGCGTCTGTAGAAAACGGCTGTACTTCTTTCTTATACTTTCTGTATCTTGTGTAGGCTACTGTGCAGTGATTTATTTTCTTTTGAGCTAGTTTCCATTTCACACTTATACTGGACCTTGAAGTTACTACTGTATACGTGCTACTGCGACCTTAAACATTTTCTTTATTGGGAATTAAAAAGTAAGGGCAGCTTGTGTAGAATTGGACCCTAGCCATTTGGTACTTGTAAAAAGGCTTAGGCTGAGAAAGCAACACGATGCAAATCCTTGGCATCACATTTATGGCACAACAGGGGACATTATCCCTCCACTACATCAATCAGCTTGATAGAATCATACTCTCCTAGCAATTCTAATTGGAGCGCTAATGGCAGGGATTCTAATGGACCATTGCCTAATTTCCTTCAGGACAAGTGAGTCAAGTTTAAATGGCTTCAAATTGGTGACAATCAGCAATCCCAATCCAGTTTAAATTGGTTTAAGATGACCCGCCTTTTCACTCATGCATGCGCCGGGAGACTGCTATTGTTGTTTACGCATTGGTACACGAACATCACCTGGTTTACTAGAAGACCCCAGCGGCTCATATGTAACTACACAGGTTAGCGCTTACATGTGCTAATCTTACACATGCTCACTGAGCCTAATGCAGCTGATATAACTAGGCTAAGGCTGGCAATGTATAACTGAAAATACTGTATTATTGTTTCTTAGGGTTCAGTATTTAAGGGTATTTCCAGACTGAACTAGCATTTTAATGTGAGTCCAAGTCGTATTTAGCCTGACATTGCCAAGTCCTGTAAGGATTGTAATTGGATTTCTGGAATAAGCTAAATTCCCCTTTTCTCTCTGCACCCCTCTGTAGTAACTCAGGTCAAATGAAATGGCTGTACAGAATGCATGATAGCTCCATGCATACTGTATGTACTGTATGTTTCAGTATGTCCTGGATGTTCTTTTCAGTATTTGGGCTGCTGTGTGATAGAGGATTATATATAGACACAGACAAACGTGTTTTCTCCTAAAATTGCATCTGTTACACTGTCATAACGTGCGTGTACGTGCGTGCGTGTGCGTGTGTGCGTGCATGTGCATGTGCGTGTGCATGCGTGCGTGTGCGTGTGCGTGCGTGCGTGCGTGCGTGTGAATACAAACTCACCAGACATCCTCTGCGTCTACATCACATTCGGCCCCAAACTGACAAATGTCGCATGTGGACGTCTCTTTCTGGCCGGCCTCAGCAGATCCCTCTCCACCTGGGAGTAAGGAAGACAGGACAAACACATGCAGTCAACACCTCCCTCCTGTACTAAAGGCACAACAGCCGCGTTACAAGCCCAGCACAGCCACCTTGACTCCCCACAATGCTATATGCTCCCTCCCACCCCCTAACCCACCCCAGAGGCCCAGAACCCGGAGCTCTCAAGTGGATTTACATCTTCAGTATCCCCCTCACACCACACCCCCACTGTTAGTCTCCAATCATTCTTTGTCTCCTCCAACCCTCTATCGCCTCCATCGCCATCAAGTCCCAGATTTTTGCTCTTGGCGTGCGCGCGCTGGCTCCCCGGTGGCGGGGTGTGGGCACAGGCGGCAGGCTTAAGGCGCCTTAAGACCCCCCCCCCTCCCCCCACCACCCCCACCACACCCCACCCCATCCCCCGCTCCCCTCCGCTCGGCCCGTATAGCGCCTCGTCAGTGTTTGAGGGCTTGGGGAGAGAGAGAGAGAGAGAAAAAAATAAATGAATTAAATAAAAGAAAAGCAATCTGGCCAATCTCAAATTGCATTCCCCTCGCCATGAGACTATTTTTAAACCCTGCGAGGACCCGCGAGGACAGGTGAAGTGACATTGCTTCATATCTTTATCCCCCATATGCTCATCTTGACTCAGTGGTGCCACAGTGTGGCTGTTCCCTTGTGGCACATCATTCACCACCCCACCCCACAAACGTCTCCTCCGTAGAACTTTTAATTCTGGATATCCCGGTGGCTAGAATGTGAAAACCATTTCCATGCTTGATGTACACTCTTGCATTAACGCCCCACGACACCTCCAGTTTCAGCAACAGCTCCCCGTTGACTCCTGCAGCACGACTGTGTGAGATGCTACATTAAAGTTGTGAGCCGTCAAGAGCTGTAGCATGAAGAGTGTTGAGGAATGTGAGCCACTCCGCCTTAACCTTAGCGAGGCTTCAGTTTGACCTTGGGGCTGGTCTAATGGTCTGGGGGTTGGGCTCCCAGCTGGAAGGTTGAGGGTTTGAACCCTGGTATTGACCTACCTGTAAGCATCCTTGAGCAAGATGCCTAACCCCCCACCCCCTAACTGCTCCCGTGGTTGGTCACACCTTGTGTGGCAGCAATCACCATCGGTGTGTGAATGTGAGGCAAAATACTGTAAATTGCTTTGGATAAAGACGCTATATAAAAGCAGTCCATTTACTTTTTCCTGAGAATCAGTCTGGAGAGCTGTAAATCATTTGTGCTTCAGTCTGGTACACATATCGTGTGGCCAATGAGCATCGTACTGAAAGCTACGAGCGTGGTTTAGGTGGACAGGGAGCTAACGCGTCAGTCTCAAAAACAACAATGGCGGTTCGTAAAAAGGTTAACGTAGTGCTACATTAGCATCAGTTTTATTAGAATGCATTAAAAGAGCAAAGAACGGCACTTAAGTCTTTTCTCAATGGAAACACTTTTCTTCCGACTGGCTTCAGCAAAAGTTGAACAGGCTCCTCTGGTTAACAGGATCGACCAATCACCTGCCAAGTATTTTTTGAAAGCGCTTGCCCTTTTAAAACAGTTGGACGGCTCCCCAGATGGCTCTGTGTAAACAAACCAGCTGGCACGCATGTTAACTCCGCCTTCCCTCTGAATTTTAAACCAAAACAATGTTTTTGACAACATCAACCCACACAAGTTCCCTTGGCACCGCAAACGTTGTTGCCTACACAAGTGTCTGTCCCTTTTGAAACGAGCAAGAAACTGTAATCTTTCACTATTTGATAAGGATTCTATCGCTATACAAGCTAAAGTTGGCGATGTGTGGGTTAGATCTGGTTCGGATGGTTGATTAATGCATATTTTTGCGGGTCGGGCGTAGTGGCTTGGCACTCAAAATGGGTCGAGTGTGTGTGTGTATTAAGAAAGTACATTTTACTTTTAGCACTTTTCACAGATATGGGTCACAAAGTGCTTCACAGTAAAATGCGATAAAATGCAACAAATAAAAAAACATTACACAGTAATACAGTATATGCAATAACAACAGCATGAAAAACAACAATAAAAAACAGACATGTATACTAACAACAAGCGACTTAGCGAAATAGCTGTTTGAACAAGTGTGTCTAAAGTTGCTGTTTAAAGGTTTCAGCAGAATCCGCAAACCTTAGTGATGAGGGCAGAGCATTCCAAACATAAGACGAGTTTGTGTAGTTGAAATACTGTATATTTGCTCTTTTTGTTTTCAAGCAAACAAAGTAAGATACGGCACAAGGCATGGGATCTTTCTTAGCTGGGTGTAGAAAGTTCATATTTATATGTGAAGCTGCAGGTTCTGGAAAGGGACCACAGAGTGCAGGAGTCATGGTGTCCACTGAATACTGTGAACACTGCCTCTCTCACTGCCATTATCTGCAGCCCATAATGGCCTAGGCCCAGTCAAGCAGGAAGATGTACATTATGTATTGATGGCTCTGCTATGCTATAGGTTCAGGTCACATTCCTGTGAAGAAAACAAGGAGTAAAGCTCTTTAGGATTCCTCCGTATAAGCCAATAAAATCACACTGGGTTCTGCTTTCAATTTTCAAAATGTTTGTTTCTCCAAATGAGGTGTATAATGAAAACTCGCCTTAATTAAGGTAATTTGCATATCAACGCAATCTAATGATTTTATTAAATGTTTTATTTCTTTTTAAACCAACATCCAAGATTAATGACTTGTCATATTTTTTCCCCCTCCTAAGAATATTAAAATAGACTCATCTGTTTAGATGGTTTAGAATTTACAATTAGAAGAAAAGAGTCCTATATTGTCTATGAACACACCAAACATCCACTTAATTCATTTACGGTACACTGATGCGTGTGATGACAGTATAGCAAATTGTGTGAAAGGGTCCAAGTAAGAATCCGACCATCCATGTCTGACAGGTCAATTATATCCGTTTGTTCTTCGGCTTCAAATTGGAATTGTGAGCGCCCGTCAACAGAGAGACGTACGACAATTGAATTAGCCAGTTTGAGCTCCGTGGGGCAGCGGACCTAAATGACGTTTCTCTTTTTCGCATTTCCTCCTGCCATGTTACTGTACACTGTGGTGTCTAGAAGTGCCAGGTATTTCTGTAGGGTGAGCCCTGCTCAGCCTGCCTGCACGCTGTCAACTGGTCGACTACACACAAAGGCGCGTGGGCAAGCGAGCGTGTAAGCTCTCACAGATGCACGGAAGGGAAGGCGCATATCCGTGACTGCTATGCCTCCTCATATTTCTCACATGCGTGCCCTTGCATGCACATGCTACCTCGCCCTCTGCTCTGTCCCCATTTCTTCTTCTTCTCTCTTTTTCACTATGACAAACACACACAAACGCACACGCACGCGCACAAGCACACACAGTATCACAGACCCTGTTACCAGAGGCAGCTCGGGACAGGTCTCGATCTCCACGCCAACCAAATCCCCCACAGAGTCACCTGTAGCACTAATACAACATCTCCCCCGATTCTGTTCTCTGTGTCTGTAAATCCGTCGAATCTGGAGACACGACCGGGTAATGACATACTGCCCTATGTACCCTGCCCCCACTGGCTCCAAGATCAGCCAGTATTGATCCATCCAGACAGACTAGTTGAGCTACAACTAGAAAGATCCATCCATCCATCAATCAACCCAGAACGAATGAAGGAATCAATCAATCTATCTATCTATCTATCTATCTATCTATCTATCTGCCTTACTTGCATCCCTCCATGTAGGTGCACACACACACACATATGAACTTGCTTCGATCATGTAGGTGCACATACATTGCAGAGACATAGCCAAAAAGAGCAAAGGTTTGAATCTATTCACTTGACCGGTGACTTGTGGACATTAGCAAGATACACAAAGAGAGAATGAGAGTGGGAGAGTGAGAGAGAGAGAGTGAGAGAGAGAGAGAGAGAGATAAAGTGAGAGTCAGAGTGAGTGAGAGAGTGAGAGAGAGAGGATCATTCACTCGAGTAAGCACAGCAAGTGAGAGCAAGAAAGAGAGAGACCATTTGTAGTAGGACACAGACACATACACACGTGCATGCATGCAAGCACACACACGCGCACGCACACACACACACACACACACACGCACACACGCATACACACATACACACACACACGCACACACGCACACACAGGAGATTTAGGGCACTCTAGCATGCAGCTATCATACAGATGATGAATGAAGCCCACACACCTCTGGAAAACAGAGCGGGGCCACCACGACCTTGGATACAAACACACAGGGGACGAGAGGAGAGGAGAGGAGAGGAGAGGAGAGGAGAGAGGGCTTCTACAGATAGGAAGGTGTATGGTTGTGTGGTTACTCAGAAAGTAGCAAAAGGAAACACTGAAGACATACAGAGACAGACATGCCACTGATGATACCAACCTTACATTAAACGGCATCCTGTTATCATGTAATGTATACAGTGTGATGTTAATCGTGAGACACGATCTTAGTGTACACGCCACAACATTACATTGCCACTCAATGTCACTTTGAAAAGTGGAGTTGACGCTTAGTCTGTTCGCCGATATACACAGTAAAATGTTGTATCATATAAAACCTCATAGCCATTTCACACACAAGTCCACATGGAGTGGCTTATCTAATATGTTATGCAATGTATGTATTGCATGTGAGTAGTGGATGAATTAAAACAAAAAATTGACCTAGGCCTACAGTGGTTGTCTTAGTAACACGGTCTAAAGAATAGATTAGAATACACACACCTCAATATTTTATACTGTAGGTATTTTCATGTAGACTGGGACATTAAGGGTCACAATATAGAAACACAGTGGCATCGTAACTATCCCCATTGGCAGGTGTGACAAATCTGGTGTAGGGATAAAATACTTCCAGTAAAAGGACATGTGATGTAGGAAATATGATCCAGGAAGCAATAAGCATGAGCTGATAATATCCAAAGAGAGATACAGGATCTACAGCTCTGTAACATCACATTGTAACCTATACACAGTCTGAACTCTGGAAACCTTTGAGCTACAATCTGTCACTTGTGTGGGGGTGGAGGTGTGTCCATTTAAAGGAGACAGTGCCGCCAATTAAACTATGAAACCCATCGATCAAAATTACATTATGAACGGACCGGTGCCCCAAGTGTCCAATCCACACAGTGCACAGGAATAGAAGGCAGACAAATAATCCATATATATATGTATAATGGGCGTTGATATTGAAAGGATGACAGATGACACAGTCGATTTCTAGTCTTGTTTTTTTGTGCACAAGACTATGACTTCTTTTTTTTGTAATTTTTTGACTGTGATGCTGACCTGCTCTGATGTGGTGGCCAAGGGCAGTTGTTCCAGTCACACTAATGATAAAATAAGAAGCAATGCTGTGATGACTTTGATTCTAATAATGGTTCTATATAGTGGGTGTTGGAATTGAAAAGCGCAAAATTAACAACATACTTTCTAAAGCGAAAATTTAAATGACCAAATCAAGCTAATGACAGAGCAAATGAGGACACATTTAAGCTTTACTGTTTCGTGAAGACAAAGCACACTCCATTAGAGGCGCAGAGTTGAAATCGGTTAACACGACATGCTCAGATAAAGTCATCACCACGGGATTTACTGTAGGCCTTACACATCATAGGTGACAGCTCTCAGTCCTAAATAAGGCCTGCTGGTGAATACTGATGGAGTGATTCACTCACAGACCTGCAGCTGCCACATAGTGATGATTCAGATTTATTTTTTCCTCTGTCTGATATCTGCAACTAAACCAAATGCATGTTTTCTCACCTGGATGAATAAATGTCCTTTTTTTAAATAAGGACAATAATAAACATACCGCCTAGGGCATTTGTACTTCAATAAGAAAGTGTAAGGCAGCCTATAGCTAGTATATTGTATATGTGTGTATTATTTATGGTTAATAACTGAATAATAACTAGTGTCACATATGTATAATTATTGGCTCCTTATGTTGTTGATCTTGGACATATATTTTAAGTCTCTATTAATTAATCTATAGCCTACATCTATTTTCTGTTACTTTGGATAGGTAATTGGCTGGTTCAACAGCAAACATTGCATTCAAATTGGAATGTTATCAACAACCTGACCTCTGAATGACTTTGATACTTGACTGTGGCTCTAGGTAGCTATAGTGACAATGCAGTAAGAAAAAGAGTTCACAAACATGGTCCTTATCTGGGTCACAGCATTTCTGAATGGATTAAAAGGAGGAATTATGGTGTTAAAACTTCATCTTTCCCATCTTTGAGAGGATTATACCCTGCTCCCTGTTCCTTGCTTGCCTGACTGGCGCATTGACGGCTGACTATATTGGTGGCTATGAAAAGCTAGCTGGATAATGAGGCAGGGGAAGAACAAGCATGTTGCTCAATTCTTTGCTTTTATACTCAAAAACAAGCACCTATCTCTACTGTTAGTCAAGTGAAGATTGTGATACATGTTAAAAACCCTATCTCACCCATTTAAAAGGGCGATATAGGTAGAATGTTTAGATGTATATCTCATGTAATTTGATATAAATCCATAGACATCCGTTAGTGAGTAAAAAAATACTTGCTCAATAAGTCACTCAAGGAGTAAAAATATCTGCTCTGGTTGAGCCTCTGTGTAAGTTATTATCAATTTGCCAGTTGCCCGAAGACTTCTGACCAATCAGAATCTCTTTTCCCTGATGGGTCCGGTGAATTTACTAGTAACTAGTCAATCACATAAGCATACAAAGCTACAAGGGGCTTCTCAATGGCAGATCAAAGGGCTCCAGAGGGAGGGACCAGAGCATTAGAGTTTTTTTAAATCGTACATTCTTTCGATTGATTTTAGTTAGCTCTACATACGGTAACGTGAACACAAATTACTCCTCACACCCCTGCACTAGGGTTGTCACAATATCAGATTTTCACTACATGATTATCGTTGCCAAAATAATTCCTGATAACGATATTATCGCGATATCTATATATAATGCTATCAGTTAAAATCATCTTCAACTTTGTTTATTGCATGTTTAGTTGTGTGAGGTATAAGATTCATATTTTTAATCTGTAATAGCAGCAGATGTCAAAAAGATGTTGTGGTGAAATCCTTGATTCAGCTGACTCAGAAGTACATGACGCTATGTTCGTTTTCCATGGAAAGGGAATTTAGAGACAAAAAATGCAAGGTAAAGGGAAAGTTAACCACATTTGTTGCTTTGGGATTGCTATAGAGACTGTAAATGTGTTGATAGTGGCGACATTTGGCAATGGGGCTTCACATATGCTTGCTACTGTAGCGCAGGGCAGGCTATGATTGTTGTAATCAACGAAGTAGCTTCTCTAGTTTCTTCAAACACGTCACAGGGAGCTAGCCTTGTCTTTTAGAAATGGAAGAAACAAAAACCACCACAGCGTTTTGCCAATGGGCAGCGCGCCCCTCCCATTCATAATTCCCCGGTGTGCGCACCTCCAGTCGACACCCAACTATTTACCCAGCGCACGAACGAAGGCTTGTTTGCTGATTTGATTTCCTTGTTTGTGTGTCTCATTCATAGAACTATGGTTTCATTCCGCCTATCCTGCACTCGCGTCTGAAAAAACCTCACGCTATAAAGTAGCGGGTCCGTCTGGCTTAACTGGAGGCGCTGGATTTTTTAGACCATATTATCATGTACACGATATCAATATTTTTTTTTTCTTCACTGTTATCGTCAATACCGGTGTATCGCGACACCCCTATGGCCTGCACACACACACACACACGCACACACACTTTCTCTATGGCCATTAGACAGACTCAACCACATAATTTCCCTCAGGCTATGCGCATGCTAAACACACTTTATACTTTGTTGTACTTTAACTGTGGAGCTGTCCTGTGGTTGTCTGTGCTGTGCTGTCTGTGAGTCTGTTGTAACAAAGCATTTCTTGTTTTAAAACAGATCCTGTTTTACAGACATACGACAAATAAACTTGAAGATCTTGAACCGTACACTGGAGTACAAATCCCACATTATTAAAATCCTGGGAGTCATTCTTCTTGCTTTTGGCTTACTGGGAACAATCATTTTTGCATGTGTACAATAAATAATTCAGTGAAAAGGGCTATAATCTTCTGCGAACCAGACGCCAATCTGTATTAGCGGTGGCCTCGCTAATGCCTTATGACATGAAAAGTGTCTGGTCCATAACAGGATGCACACATCCAGCCATCTATTCTTATTAACCACAATGCATTATTCCCTGCTTTGTTACAGCCATATTTAAAGTCTATTTAACTTAATATAAGATACGGCAGATAGTGACACCAAATCCTCAAATTACAACTGCTCAAAATAATTTGCAACTTCCCTCTCTCTCTCTCTCTCTCTCTCTCTCTCTATCAGCCTCCCACTTGTCACTCCTCAGATGCAAACACATTTCCTATCCATATCTTGCATCAGCATGCTCATTGGAAATTCAATTAATTTCCCTCTCACGCATCCGCTAGAAGCGAGGTCTCGCTAACCCGTGGCATATTTGCTCTGCGAGCCCTTGAGCCTTGCGGGCAACACACGGGAATGAGCTGACAGGGAACAACAAACATCCTCTCGCTATCTTGTTCTGGCTTCCTCTGTCTTCCTCTCCCCTATCTCGTGCCTTTTCTGCGTCTGTCAAGTCTCCCTAGGCCTTTTTTTCCTGTGTGTTGTGTGTGTTGCTCATCAGGTAGTCTTTCTGTGGAGAATATTGTGTTCCCGGTGGCTTAGAGAGGGCAGGGTGACCTGCCAGAACATGCACTGCAGTGTAAAACCTCAACAGGGAGAGTGAACCCTGGGGTGAAAGCTACACCTGTCTGTCTGTCTGTCTGTCTGTCTGTCTGTCTGCCAGGAGAGGGATGAAAACAAAGTGCGCTCTGTGTGTGACGGTTTCTTCACAGAAGTCGAACCGATCATCCACCCCTACAGACTGTGCATTTCTATCCGAGTGTCATAAAGTGTTAGCCTATGGAGCCACACCCCTGCCATGGCTACTTCAGTATACTGTAGGCTACATTGCTCAAGGGAAGGTCTGCGTCGCTGGTGTTGGAATAATATCTATATTCATTATCAAGTTTAAACAGGCTTCTCCAAACCAGAAAAGCCCTATCTACTCTCTGGCATGTTTTTGGGGTAGGCATTATTTGCTTGGGCAGTATACTGGCATCAGACCAGGACAGAATCTTATCATGGGGTTCTAAATTGTGAGCAGATGGGCTGATGGAAGATAAAAATATTGCTTTTGTTTTTTCTTTTTTTCACACTGCAGCAGATTCAAAAAGACAATGGGAGTAAGCAGTCAGTTAGCAAATGGGCTTTATTGGAGTGAAATCACTTTTGCACATAATATGAATGGGCATTTTAATGCTAGACCATAGGGGCCTTGCCATCTCTTACATGTACGTTGCATACTTTGAAGGTTTGATGAAATGAGACAAAACATATCATAAAATATATCATTTCAGCAGTGGTTCTTGCTTAACAGCCATCCAGTCAAGCTACAGTATACTGGCTTTTGCTGGGAACTGAACTGTGACCGGAATGCTCTTGAGCAACATAATAACAGTCATTGGGCCTCTTTAAGTACGTAAAGAGCTTTCAGATGCTTGCCCACAAAGCCATTTCATCTCATCTGAGACTGTGCGAAAAAGCACATGCAAGACAAACCCCACACTGTACTAGCTGACACCCTGGACTGACTCCCAGGTGGCGAATGCTCCTCTCCATCAGCAAAACATACCACGGTGATCCTGGAACAGCAGAGTCCCTTCTGTCCAGCCCCTCTCCCCTCCATTGTATGTCCTGGGAAAGACATCTCAGGAAGTGCCACCTTCCAGCTTTGCGACTTTACCGTGTGGCCAAACCACACAGCGGGTGCCAGCCATCTATCCCGCTGAGCGCCTCTACGCCACGGCTAATCCTGCCAGCGGCCCCACTGTGGCAAAATCTCCCATCACTGAGTTTTGGAGAGGGACCTAAAACAGCCGGCGGCAGTGTGGGCCAGTCTTTTGAGGTGGATGAAGAAGGGAGCACTCACGGCTAATCAGTAAACCTCTGTACGGCAGAGCTAAGGAGCGTTTCGGCCAGGGCTGAACAGAGAGCTCCAGAGGATAGACGGGGTCATAGGACACATTCAACTATTGAATGGGGAGAGAACGGAGCAGAATGGAGTTGTTGTTGTTGTGTTCAATATGATGGTGTGACGGCAAGCTGGTGGAATGAAGGGCTTGTTTATGTTTTTGTCTGATGTCATGTTTCTATTGTGCGCTTCTAGCAAAGGAAAATAGAAGTTGTACTGAAAAAGAAATGACAGAAGACCTTACATCTAAAATAATCACCTGCTAATGCTCATGGGTTTACATTGATATAGTGGTCCAAACTTTAACCAGGCAAACAAAAAATACTTTCCTGTTTTCAGAACAGAGTCAAGGGGAAGGATCCCTTTCTCTTCTTCCAGTATATCCTTGGTATGACCTTTGTAAGTCTATAGCCAATTTAGAACGCATCCGTACCTCACTTATTAAGACCACTCCCTGGGGAAGTAATCAGTCCAAGCACAACAGGCTACATCAACAAGTCTCTGGATGTTTTCAAGTCAGCCTTCTACCGCTGTCAGATATATTAGTATTGACCAAAAATAAAATGAAACCAAAAGAGAACAAATAAATGAGTATTGTTCAAAATTGTATTATTTTTACAATCCTTTGTTGGTTGTGGTTGTGAGACCATACAGTATAACAAATATTACATACAAATAATGTTATATTCTTTTATTGCTCTAGTTCTTTAAGGCAATGTTGTATGTTATACGTTTCAACATTTTATCTTGCAAAATATTGTTCCACCACAGCAATGGGCATCTCCACTCCATCAGTTGCATCAAATGTTTGCGTTTCATATAGACCCAACCATTTTTTTCTCATTAATATTGTGGGGCCATTGTTATAAATAGTTTGTTCTGAATATTCTATAAATTATCTCTCCTGCCTAGGGCAGACCAAGTAAAATTACTATTTAAGAACCCCTTATGTCATACATACCTTTTTAACTCTGTTAGCAGCTTCAATTACTGTATTTTGTCTGAGCCAAAAAATATATCGTCATAAGACTTGATGTTTCTCCATTACAGTTATATTTCATATTTAGTAGCCTGAAACATCTAGCAAAATGATCTTGGCTCCTCCTTGCATCATGCAAAATTTAATCACACTGTCTGAAATATCCCACAGATCCAGTTTTATAAAATAAACAAACTTGTTGATTGTCCCTATATTAACTGAATCCCTAAAATGATTGCTTTTTCTGAAGTAAACAAACTGCCAGCCATGCTGAGCATTCCCGAAGCACCACATATATCTCCTCCTCGCTACATGGGGGGAAAGCAAAACACACATACAGCACAGTTTCCCCTTCTTCAGTGTCTCTAGAGATGTCTGCCTTCTCCTGAGATGGCCTCTAAACCCACACATAAACACCCTTCAGATGCTTACATATGGCACAACACTGTTAGAGACCCCCGGGGAATTTACTCCAAACTTAGCACTGTCGATGAGGAAAATCTGAAAGGAAGATTCCCTGGCATCACGAGTCACACTGGTTAAATGGAAACACGCCTTTTTGTTATACTGTAGCTATGGAAGCCAAAGGCAAAAGAGAAACTGTACACAAAGTGTGCATCTTTAAAGCTTGTCCACTGGGAATTATGTGCATTATGTTTCAATATACAGTAAATTTGTTTCCTAAATGCTTGCATAATAATTTTTTTTTATGGTACACAAATGACAAAAGTAAGGTTTAGACGAATCCCAGATCACAATTCAAGATATCGTAATAATGGCTAAACAGAGCAATGATCTCTCCCAAGTAAGTAAATACATAGGATACTGCGTGCATTACAACGGACAGGATAGTATGTGGGTGGTCCAACCAGCCCATCTACCTGTAAGAATCACTGAGTAAGAGGTGCACCTGCTGTTACTTTTAATTGTTTCATTGTTTTCATTTCATTGTTGTAACTCACTGTGTAGGTAGATAAAAGCAGTGCAACTTTGCATTGGTGTTGATATACTGCATATCAAGTGAATGTTTAACTGCACTTTCGCTATATTCATTTATATTGTCTCTCTTGTGTGCATGTTGTCTGTGACATCCTGTGCTGTACGTTGTGATATGTTATGCCCAAAATGAGCTAGCGAAATATGAATATGATAGATAATATTAATCTATGTGGCTAGCAGGGGAAAGATGGATTTCCCAGGTCTCATGACTCAATCTCTATGGTGATTGAGTCATGCCATATTTTTATGTTAAATTAAAGAGCTTATGCAGGAATTACTGCATAAACATACTGGGGAAATGAATCACATTAAAAGGTGTTGAGATGACTAAAAATAGTGTATTTCTTATTATCAAAAATAAAAAAAAATGGATATGGGGGGATTTGGTGAATGTTTTTTCAAGCTTACATACAGTTATGTATCCTGTCTCTAAGAAAAGGTCATAAGTTATCAGGGCATATCAAAGGCATTTATAAACTGGTGATGCATTAAACACATTTCAGTTTATTTCATTTAGCTAAGCAATATTTCCATATCATAATAATACTTATGACACTGCTCATAGCATAAACCTAAATAAGTAAATGTCACGGTTCGCGGCCAGTCCAGCACCAGACAGCACCAGGCGGCAGGTTCAGCACCGGACAGCTCCGTTGCCACGTCTTCAACCACCTAATTCGCCGCACGTGCAGTTGTCTCTTCTCCGCTTCCTGGGCGGAGGTTTCAAAGGCATTCCGCCCCGGCACCAGCTTGTTGTTTCTACTTGGATGCGCATACCAGCGATTGCACTCTACTCACCCCGCAGTCTCGTCTGCCCTCTCCACGCCTCGCTCTCCAATCTAAACGGCAGCCCTGTCTGCCTCTCGGCTCACCTGCCTGAAGTCCCAACCAGCTAGCCAGCGTTGCTAATGTTACCACACCAGCACCCACGCTTGTCACTATTAAAAACACTGTTCTTTTGTATCTGCCATCTCCTGCCTCTGCTTGGGTCTTCGTCCCTCCTCCGGCCGTATCCTGACAGTAAACCTGCTAATTAATGCATGCAAATATCTAATTAACCAATCATGTGGCAGCAACTCAACGCATATAAGCACAGTTAAAGTGGTCCGGTTGTTGCTCAAATATATGTACAGTATATATATATACAGTATATATATTATATGTGACTATGCCTGTGGAAAGATTGGCACTACCATACGGGGGTGGTACGAGGTGAAAGGACCACCTAATAAAGTATCTACGGAGGATACATTACATATAAGTGCAACATGTGGGCCTACATATTACGGGGATGCAAAGGATAATTTGATTAGACTTGATTATGGAATGAATTGAGTCAGATTACTAGAACTATCTTGGCCCATGCAAGGATAAATTAGAACTTTATAATCTCTGTTCAAGGTGAAGGTCAATAAGTCTTTCAACCAGCTAGAGCATGCACACACACACACACACACACACACACACGCACACACACACACACACACACGCACACACACACGCACACACACAGAGAACAAGAACAAGAACATTCCCCTCTCTGGTATGCCCACTGACCAGCCTGTGCCCTTGGCTAATCTGCCCTAATCCTGCCATTACAGAAAGAAAAGTACTAATCACCTCATTTCTCTTTTCCAATATCCCCATCTCCACAGGCCTCCATTTCCGCACTGTCTGCCACATCCCCCTCCGACCCCTCCCATCCATTGCATCAGCCCTATTCCATTATTTCAGGATGACAGATAATAAAACACAGGATTCAGGTAAGAGTTGGTCCAGAGGTGACCCTTCTATTCTCATCAGCCTTCACATGCACCCCTGACTCCAGCTGATGCAGCTCTGGCATATACCAGCCCCCTCCCATGCTCTTATTCAACACTGTCTGCGGCCCCACAGTACCCATCCAGCTCCTCTTATACAGAGACGCAGACACACAGGCACACTGGGAAGGGATGGGAAGGGGGGGGGGGTATGCCTGGAGATTTACATTTCACCTGTGCAGGCAATGGCAATTTCTAGAATAATTCCCAATGTCGTTGATTGAACAAATCCTGTGGTGAGAGAGACAAAGAGAGAGAGAGACAGGGAGAGAGAGAGAGAGAGAGAGAGAGAGAGAGAGAGAGAGAGAGAGAGAGATATTGAAGCGTGTGGGCGGGCGAAAAAAACAAAAGAAGCGATATCGTGTATAGACGAGAGGTTGATGGGGGGGGCGGTCTAACGGCTTGGCTTTCATCTCATTTGCAGATCCTATCCTTCGCGGTGTAGATTTACAACATTATCCCCTGTGCCAAAAGAAAGGGCTTATCAGCCTGGCCTTTTCTAGCTGCCCGAACATACGGTTTACCAGACAGGGGCAGCGTTGAATGTTGCAGCCGATTCTGCGGTGCGGACCACCTCGACGTACCATCGCAAGTAAACTAAAAGCGATATGATCACACAGCGCGGGCTGTACGTTCTGAGTACATTTGCATCTTCCACAAACAGCCTTCGCTTCTACATTTCAATCGAATTTGTCCTGCCATTTGATATATTCTTTTATTCATGATGCTGGGATTTGCATCCCAATTATTTGTTTCCCGACTATTTATTATCATGTATGGTTTGTGTGTGTGTGTGTGTGTGTGGGGGGGGGGGGGGGGGGGGTTTGGGTTGGCCCGTCGGGCTAGAAAAAGAAAAAAAGATATCGGAACAGCGGGGTGTGGGGCAAGTGTGTTTGGGGGTG
>JAODUE010000014.1:231823-283952 GCA_027564755.1 Amblyopsis hoosieri
ACATGAAAAGATATGCTCACATATTTGCAAATATGTGAGGGGTGTACTCACTTTTGTGAGATACTGTATATATATATATAGATACTGAATATAGTTGATTATTTTTACAACAAATAACATGCATAACAGTAATCAAATAAGATTAGAAATAATTTCAAAAGGTATAGATTACCCCCTGTAAACATTTTAGTTTTATGTTCCTGATCCCTGGCTCTTAAATCCTGTTTGGCATTTTACCAATTTAGCTACACACGACCAGCTCCTCCTGAGAGCACACAAATGTACCAGACTCAAACACGTTAAGAATTGAGTCATATGTACACTATCATAACATCTCATGGGATCCTATTTTTCTTTTCATATGCAAGGGTCTGAGTTGCAAAGCTTAATTTAAATCATAATACTCAAAGCTAGAGTACTATCTCTTTATAGTATCTATAACTGTTTGTTTTCAGTGCCTTTTCCACAGTTTTGCTGCAACAATGTCGATGTCAATGATATGTTAGTGGGTTTATGTTTACCATTTTACTGTCAATATCAGTTAGTTCTCTTCAATCTCCATTAAAGTACGTAAAGTATTGTGTCTGGTTTAATTTTGATAACAAAGGACTTGACATGTTTTAATATCTACAGAGGGATGATTAATTTGTGTTGCTCAGTTGTGTTGTAGGAGTATGTGTCATTTTTACATTTTAAATCAACTTTGGTGTGAAACTGGTTTTCTCACTTTCATGTTTTAATTACTATTGGTCACAGGAAGCCAAATGTGTGGGCAAATAGCTTTTGAAACCTGCTGGGATCTTAAATGTCAAGGCTCTCCAATGACTAATAAGTTAGATATGACTAATATCTTTACCAGGTTTACCAAAGGACAAGTGTTTCATTCAAAGTGAATGTGCCATCATTGAATTGAATTGGGGAAAAGCCACAGTCACCCTTAGGCAAGTAAGCATTGTCAATTAGAATCTTAAGCTTCTATACATTGTGAGTCTGTAAACATTGGAATTACATTAAAGGTATAGTCTGCTATTGCAAGCTAATTTTAAGATAATACACTTTTTGTCAAATTCTGTAAAGATCTCCTCGCACTTCGCTATATTATAGTGCATGTGCTGACATACTTATCCGGTACTTCTACACAGCCCTAACTCCACATGAGAACATAAACAAAGTGGCGAACTCAACTCACAATCTCAAAGTTAGCAAGCCTTCACGAGAATAACTAACCCTGCCTTTAATGCATACAGGAAGGTTCACCTGTTAACGTCTAAATGAATGAGCAAATACATGTTTCATATTTAAATGTATAGAAGTTGTTACGTAATAGAAGCACCAAATAAGGTAAATATATTTGATTATTTTATTGGCAGTTTAAGTGTGTATTATTACTATAGTCTGGAACATTGTGTTTTGTTGTGCAATGGATTTGTATCATAGGTTATGACACATTACTTACTACTTACATTTATGGGTACACATTTTACTCAGTTAGTTTGTTTTGTCAGGGTGTGTATTAAGGTCTGCCTGTAGCATACACTGAACAAGCAAACCTTTGATTGCTAAGATCACTTCCTAGCAAGTATGGCATACCATGTATTTACATAGCTCATATACTTTTTTTGTAGCAAATATCTGTAAATGGTGTCAGGGTTTTCTCTCCCATATCTCAACAAAGCAAGATAACATTTTTCACTCTACAACATGAGATAAAACTGTATGAGTATAGAAGCTACACACACGTGCACGTGCACACGCGCGCACACACACACACACACACACACACACACTCTCTTAATCTGCTATCTTATGCTATTATCTGTTTTCTATTCCGTCTTTCATTATATTTACATCCAACACATTTCACAGATGTTCTTATCAAGAGCAGCTCATGGTGAGTGAACAGTACAATAAATTCTTCTATCACCAGCAGTGCATTGGGGTGAAACAGTGCACGCCAGTGACAACAACTATAATATTTATTCAGTCGTCCCCAGGACGAGCATTCACAGTGAGAATAAGTAAAGAAATGGCTTTCGTTATGACTCAGCATTTCTGACTCAGCATTGTTACATGTATTTTTCTTAGCAGTTTTCTGGAATTTACTGGTTAAGATATGCATTAATTTAAAGTGTTTGTATGTTAAGGGTTTTGCATACAATTATTAATAAGATTATCTGTAACTGTGTCAGTGTTCTATCTGTCAGGGAAGGGCACCTAAAAGCTTCTTTCTCACTGCACATATTTTTAATTACGTCTAATTGTAAAATCATTATCATAAAAGTTTTTTATGATAATTAGAGATAATGCAGGGAGATCGGTATTGTAGTGGTCTGACCTCTACGGTCACTCATGGGTTCTTGAGCAAGATACCAAAACTTCTACATGTTCCGAACTGCTCCTTAGTTAAGTTTCATTGGATGAAAGCATTTGGCTAAATTAGTTAATTGTTGCATATTAAGATTTTCTTTTTACACATTTCAAAAATATGCAAAGGCATCATACAGTTACAACTCTAAATGTACATACAATTAAAAATCTAAATGTACTGTATTTCACCATATGGACATGATACGCAGTTGTGCATATTGCAAGCAGCACTGGCATAACATCTTTGTTTTCTGTACTGACACGCATATGTATATGTCATTTATGTATAAGCTCAGCCAAATAGTGAACGGAGTATCCGTGAATGCAGTCACATTATTTACCTAAAGAGACAATTAGCCAATAAGAGAGAGAGAGAAAAAAATCTTTAGAATTTGAGATTCGTTTTTACCCTTTTCTATTGTCAAGGATTCAAATCATTATCAAATTCCCTGACTACATAGGAAGACCTTTTAGGGGAAAATCGTTTAGTGCACAATTCTCATTACTTTGCATGAAGGCAGAAAATATCCTACTTGCATAAACACAATCTCTATTATTAATGTGTGGCACACGCGTGTGTGCGGTGCAAGTGTCAATCGTATGTGTTTTACACATTTGTGTGTGTGAGAGAGGAAGAGGCAGCGAGAGAGTGAAAGAACGGGGTTGGGGCTTGGGCTTTAATTTGATATATGAGCTGAATCTAGGTGTCAACAGGTCCTCGGTGTGCAGCACACTGATAACACGGAAAACATGCAAACAAACAAACAAAACCGGCTGGTATACGCGTGTAGGCAAAACAGGGATTCACAGGCTGTGTGTGCATGTGTGAGAGAATGTGTCACTGACAGCTTTACCGTACATGCTGATAGAGGGAATGCCATGTACCCGAGGACGTCCTTATGAACATACTGTACATCACCCATGCGTATCCGTTGTCCCCGCAATAATGCAAATGGGTATATTGAATTAAAATGATATCTGTGTTACAGTATGGGTCATTTGATTGTTCACACCACAGTCAACAATGTATGGCATATTCCAGCATTCAAGTGTCTGAATATGTGTGTGCGCAGCCTACCACGTTAGTGTGTGTGTGTGTGTGTGTGTGTGTGTGTGCAAATCAATCAAAACGCCTTTCACACTATCCACACGGTTTCACACGTCCTAACAAAGGCTCTAATAGTTTATAACTTAATAATGTCATTTGGCATTACTGAAAGGAGAACAAACGAGTGGTATCCCGCTGGTTTGCGAAAATAAAACCTTTTCATACTGATTTATGTTGACTTGTCCCTGACATTATGTCAGGCTTTTTAATGTGCCGTGGGTGGTTGGTGGTGGTGTTGTTTTTTGCATAGTTCTTTTATTTTTTCTTTTTTTCGTTTTTGTCACCTCCAAGGAGAGCGAGCCACATGTACCTCCCAGTGACATGATGGCAAAGAGCGGGATATTTCGGGGAGGGGAGGTTGGTGTCGAATTTGAAGCCTGCGTTTGTTTGATTAGGTGCCGAGCGGAGAGACCGTGCTGAGACAAGCAGGCCGGCGTGAGATGAGGTGAAGGCAAGCGTTGGAGCGACGGTGACAGCTCCATGTCCCAGCATACAGGTGTGTGTGTGTGCCTGAGAGGAGGGCACTCGCCTCCAGAAAGCACCCGCTGCTTGGCCAAAAAAAGAAAAAAAAGCCTGTCTGCACCGGTCATGGAGGGAGGCCCTCATTCATATGAAGGACAAAAGCTGCATGTGCCACCGGCAGGAGATAACGGTGATTTATGAGGGTCTGTCACGGCAGCGGCAGGTAAACATGCACTTTGGGAAAGGCGTCTGCCGTCCCTCCATCATCCTGTACCCCTTTTTTCCGAAAAGGCTGGGAACAGCGGGAACGAGCAGGATGTTCCCCGGTATCTCGGGCCGATCCACAGACAGTTGGACTCAAACCTCTGGGGATTACAGACTTGAAAAAACAAGAGAGATGTGCTTAAGGGATGCAAGATGAATTGAGTTTTGAAGGGAATAAATTGCAAGAATGGTGTGTAAATGCCAGGGCTGTGAGGAAATTGCTCTCATTAAAATGTGTTGCATACATAATAGGTCTGTAAATGAGAGCATGTTGTGTCGTATATATATTCCCTGTGCCTCATGTTAGAGGTTATTGATAGTGGCGTTTCTGCCATTTGTCTCTGCTGTCATTGTAGTTTGTTGGCTGGTAACGCCATAGATGTGATTTCCCTTTGTGTTGCGTTCCATTAGCTACATCTGTGTTGTGATATTATTTTCCTTTAGTCTCAAGTAACCTTTAAGTGAGGGGTTGCTGTTATTAATCAGTGTCCAGTCATGTGCTGTGGACATCAGTGGTCTGCAGGGTTTTTCAGTTCCCCTGTTTTTGGTAGAGGCTGCGCTAATTAGCGACGGTGATGTGGGCAGTGATTGGCTGGAATGAAACACCTCTGGCCTTGTATGTCACAGGGCTGGATTGTGACAATATACATCATAGTTAAACGACGAGATATAAGAATGTACAGGGAAGGAACACTTACATTCTGTCTCTCACAGACACACACACACATCTCTCTATACTTATCTTATGGTCCAATCTCAACACATTTTACAAGGTAAGGTATCAGTCTGGCAGTCCCATCAGCGGGTGATGTCTATCATGGCCCCAGGCTAATATAAAGAGTATGATGATTCTCTCTCTCTCTCTCTCTCTCTCTCTCTCTCTCTCTCTCTCTCTCTCTCTCTCTCTCTCTCTCGTCTAGAGTTCAATGAAAATGGAGGTTTGGACAGATCATGATAAACTATTCCAGTGTTTCCACACTGCAAAAGAAACAGTAAAAAACTTTAAGTGTAGAGTACAATACGTTTTATTCTCTCGGATTCATATTGTTCATGGGCCCTGGTGGGTGTATTAAACAATGAGTGAGTTAACATGCACATAAATATATGTCTTTTGAGGCACCGGCATTGTCTGTTTTTCAGTGAGCATGTACTGCCTGTCACTGAGGGAAGCAAGATATTTATTTCCAAATAGTTATCACTCTAGGTCTTAAATCTTTTATAAAAATCTTAAATTGTCTCCAACTGTGGCAAACAAATTGTACCTGTTTCAATATGTTAAAAATTTTTAAAGTGGCGCCAAAAAATAGTTGAGCTACATGAACTACAGTAGGGGTTTTCCCTCAATAAGTAATAAGATTCCTTTAATATTGTAATAACTGCCATGCACTGTGCATTGGCCAACAAAAAGCTGCATGGGACAGAAATAGAATCACTAAATACAGTGATGACGCATGCTTAGATAACCATTTCTGGATCAATACAGATGGAAAAGGTTGGTGTTTTATATAAAATCTAATAAGGAAATATGGATTTGGCATCTCTAGCAAGGGTCAACTCTGACCATGACAGAATATAATGCCAGGCGTAACCAATTGTTGATTTACACAATAAGGTTAAACGGCTCACTCATTACCACAGTGATTTTTCCTTTGGACACTGAATGTAAAGGTAAAAATTATAGCAACCTCAGTTACTGCTAGCTCAATTACTGGTGGGATGCTTTGTAAAACATGCATGCATGCAGTATAGTATTACAGGCAATTAGGTGCTAAAAGTAGTAGCCGAATGGACACCTTGATGAAAACCTAAATGATAGGGGTGCAGTTCCATCCTAAGGCTAGTCATTACTTTTTCCTAGCATCCTATTACCATTCATCTTTTACCATAATGGCATCTTTTGAAAGTCATTATTGAAATATCCCAGAGCTCTTGAATAAGTTAAAAGCAAGCTTTTTCTCCCTAACATGTGGGACAGCCTGCATCGTTGCCCTAGCCATATTGACCCAGGTGAGTGGTTGCCAGGTGTCACTATGGAAACTGCACACCATTTCTTCAAGAGAAAGAAAGTGTGCAGAGGTAGTGTGGGCGTCTGCCTTAATGGTGTTATCAGCTTCAGTTAAACTACAGCTGGGAGACGGATGACAGCGTCATAATTGCGATTCATCTTGGTAAGCTATCCATACGTCCATCTTTCTGCGATAGCTACTCGGTTAAACATCACGACACCAACAGTTAGCGCAATAGTTGGGACAATTTTACATGTTGGGTGGGTATAGGGTAATTTATTCATACGGTAGTGTCCGTTTGCGTTCATTAGATACAATTGAAATGCTGTAGGCTGAGTAATGGAAGTAGGCACTGCTTTACTTGAAGATGGTGGCAGTCCATTTGATAGGTAGGCCTATAATATTGGTGTAAATCATATTGACATTTGCTTTGGTATGCAGTATATACTTTACATTGACAGGTATATCAGTGAGACATTATTCAAATATTACAGAGAGATACATTAGATGATAGTTCAAGTGTAAGTTGTGTTGTTTCGTTCAGGTGATAGAGTCCCTCTCTCCAACTCCAGACACAATGTCAGAACCTGCTGACAATACTGTACAGCTGAGAGAGTGACAGCTACATCTGATGAACACATGAACTTGTCAGACCTCTACTGTGGTGAGACCCCACTGCAGGGAATATGCTAGAGTGGTGGTTGCTTGTACCAGCATGAAACTAAAATATAGTCCAACTAATTTGTTTGAACTTATTTTGTAATTCTTATTTGAAGCATCTCATTCCAGAATAAGACAAAGGCAATGTAACTATGAGAAATGCTATTTGTAACCTTTTAGCAAATGTTCCCATTTGAAATCCAAAATAGCCTACAGTACAGCAAAAATATAAATGTCGCTATAATTGTTCACTGCAAAAATGTAATTTGTTTCTGTAGGAGGTACATGGAGATTGACGTAACAACTGTGACTTTAGCTTCATAATCCACCCTGGCTAATAATCGCAAATGCTCTTATTGAACTTTTTTGCTGGATTATCAAGTGGAGTCAGAGAGTAAAAATAGTTTTCAAAATAACATAATTTTGTAAAGTTAAGATTTTGCCAGATGTCATGACCCCTAAGTGTGAAATGCTAGTTTATGTAGTTACGATACTGTAGATCCCTGGAACCTGTTTGGATCAGTATAAGCGTGGGCCCCCAGACAATGGACTCTCCTATTACTGTAGGTCTGTGTTTCCCATGCCTTGAAGGACAATGTGCATGCTAAATAGCACCAGACTAAAATATGTTTGAGATGTTTAAAGAATAGCAAACAACACATAGTACTTAACTTTATGTAACGATAAACACAAAAGCATTATTCAAATGTTTTTCTTAGTTAACACCTTCTAAATACAGTTATTTGTGTTTTACAAGACTGCTGCATTGTTTATTCCGTACAGAGAAAGTGAGAATGCATGAGTGATCTGTTGGCATGTATACTCTAGGCACCATTTAATCACGACTCACCAAGAATACCGCAAACCCACCATATGGACACCATTTGTTTCAGTTGGAAATAGTGATAAAACATTGCTTATAATGCTATGACTAAAATTCACCCTTTCATTCCATATGTGAACTTCAGTTTGGAGCACTGTCGCTGAAGAGCTGTATTTGTTATTATAAACAGGTGGCAGGGGAGGACAGCGTAGGGAGAAGTGGCAGTTGTAATGCTTTGTAATGAGCCGCCATTCATGAAAAGGGCTCTGACACAAATTAAAAATAATGGCGAGATAGACTCCCTACAGCTAGTTGTACTTGAGAGCCAACACACTTAACATGTTCAGCAATCGAGAGTTGAATTAATTTCTCAATCTGGTTCATTTGAGGCACCTTTTTAAATTGATTTCCCTGGACCTGTATTGCCCCAAAACGGAAACATTTAATGCTGAGATCAATCACGCTCATTCACTATCACTGCCACTGTGTTCTTCTTAGTTGCCTGCTGGAAGACGTTAACAGGAGTGAATTGAAAAACTAACTAAGAAAGTCAATGGATTTCTTTATTTTCCTCAGTTAATGACTGAGAATAATCCAACTGCCTGGTGATTTTCCTCTTTAATAGGCCTTTTTCACGCTGCCATTTTGAATAGCGGTCTGGGGTAAGGCTACTTGCTGTTAGCCAGAATTCCTATGGAGAATATTGGACCATCCCTGATATTTTCAAGAGTTTGAATAATCTGACAAAATTCAGGCTGTTACTGAAACTGTGGACATGTACAGCAAAATACGATCCAAACTGGGTCATAGATATAACCTGCTCTACAAGGATTCATATTTGATTTATTAAGGTAATATCAGCTAAGTAGTTTCCACAGTAGAGTATTTGTACAGTAAGTAAAGCGTATTTGTATAGCACCTTTCACAGACAGCAGTCACAAAGTGCTTCACAGTATAAAGCATTGTCAACAAACATAGAAACATAAAAAATTGCAATAAAGCATAAAAAGGTGGATTAAAATACTCTGTAGAAAGAAAATCTAACAAAGTACCGTAGATACAGTACTACAAAGGTAAACGTGCTTTTATTGTCACATACACAAAAAAAGAGAAATTGATCCTTTGCATTTAACATATCCCTCAAGGGAGAAGTGGCACCTGGAGAGGAGAACATGCAATCTCCACACAGAAAGACAGGGACGACCGGGGTTAGAACCCGGGACCTGATACTGGCACCTTCCAATGCCAGTATAATGCAAAGAATGTAAACAAAACAGTATCGACAATACTACTAATGTTTTTTAAAAGTGTCCACAGACTCCATGGTTCTCAAGGCTGTTAGCGGGAGAGAGTTCCAGAGTTCCAGAGCCTAGGGGTCACTCTACCAAAATCACGGTCATCTCTAGAACTACGAAGAGATCGTAAATGTGTTAGATCAACTGCTCTAATAGCTTGTTCAATAAAGATGGAATTATCAAATGTTTATTTGTCATTGTATTTTAATATTTATCAAATGCTCTAATAGCTTGTTCAATAAAGATGGACTTATCAAATGTTTATTTGTCATTGTATTTTAATATTTATCAAATGCTCTAATAGCTTGTTCAATAAAGACGGGATTATCAAATGTTTATTTGTCATTGTATTTTAATATTGATCAAATGCTCTAATAGCTTGTTCAATAAAGATGGGATCAAATGTTTATTTGTCATTATATTTTAATATTTATTCATGTTGATAATATTGTGTATGTTCTTATTGTAGCCTATGCCTATAGTGTCAGTAATAGACCAGCATCGACAAAATCCCTTCAGCAGTCAACTTTGTGAATGATCGGCCTCCAGACAGCAATTGTATTTACTGCGGACGTTAATCCAGTGATTTCTGGTCTAATAATGCAGGGGCAGTAGGCCTAAAGGTATGTAACCTAGGTATTGTAACAGTGGCAAGCAAGTGTGTACTGAATAAACCCAAAGTCATGTCTCGGTTTAACTACTTCCTGACACCTATAATGACAAACGTTATCTGGTTTTAGCCTCTTGCTAGCTCAACTGGTTCCCATACCGAGAATCCGAGTTTGAATCAGAGTGATGCAGGACCGGTCAGATGTTTGCATGCCACACAGCTGACCAGACCGTATTGTAGGCTATACTGTAGGTTAGTTGAACTGAAATAAAATATCGGTATGATTTCAATCTATTACACAAATGTATGTCCTAACCCCAGAATAATTCCAAAAGACATTAAATGTAACACCTCAATAATTCACAATCTGACACAAAATCAATGCTTCAAATTTGCAGCAAAATCATATTGTTTTTATCGCTTCAGTCTCCTTCACTATACAAAGACAAAATAGACACTTTTAATCTAGCATCTATTTACATTTAGTAATTTAGCAGACCATTTCATCCAAAGCGTCATGCCATAGTATTTATTGACAGCCTCTGAAATGCCAGTTATACAAACTAGAGGCATTTAGTTAAAACATTGACCTCAGCATTCAAAGTTGCGCCATGAGTTGCATTCTATAAAACACAATAGCCTTTAACGTAACTTTAGGGGTTGACAACTTTGGTCCTGAACAATTATTTTGGCCGATATTTTTCATAGCTCTAATGATCTATATCGTCATTTTCATACATCTTTCTTGCGGATAATAAAAGAAAAGTTGCATCTGACACAACCACAGATACAGCATACTTGGATTGGTCGACGTGTGAAGAGTGACAAGTAAGTAACCAATCAATACTGCTCTCTGTGAACAGTGGTACAGTGGGGATGGTGCAAGCAACTCGTGGAAGCAGTCTCATTATCTGAGCTCCAATGCTGTCAAGGTAAGAAGAACACGCTGACTCAAAGTAACTCTTTCAAAATTATTACAACCAGCACAATACAGCCGCCATTTCACACTCATCTCATCTCATCTCAAAAAGTATGCGCTCTGTCAAGGCAAACTGTCAATTTCGTAATGGATGGCAAAGTTGACAAAAGTTGTTTAGAAAATCTTCTCGCAGGTGGAAACTGATATCCTTTTTTGGGAGGCGCAGAGCCGTTCAGTGTGCATATATGGGACTTCTAAAAACCCACTACTGTAAAGGATAGTAGTCATTTGTTAAATTAGTCACAAAATAAGACATATCCTTCCCTACACAGAAGTGTGATATCGGATAGTCTAGTGTTTAGTGTCGCCTCGGCCTACAGTTTTGAAACTTCCACACAATCCTTGCAGCAGTGCAAAGACATTGTCTGACCAGACAGAGACACTTTTTGACACAAATATTAGGACTGTCATGCAATGTCATGGCGAGCTGGGAAATTAGAAAACACACCCAGGCGGGAGAAAAATCATGCGCCCAAACAAATTGTCACTTTTTCTGCGTTAGCACCACAGCTGGTCTTGCACCATCCGGAAACAACTCTAATGGTTTTACTTGCCTCTTAATTACAAATGTAATATAACATGTTTATGTGTCACATAACAAAATTAATTTCTCACCAAAGTGCATTGCAGTAAAACCCTTCGATAGCATAGGCAACTTATTTTCTATCTCTCCCATCTCTTTCCCCTCAGGCTCATGGATTTCAACCACACTACTGTATGCGCTTGTTCGCACACATAAACATGCGTATCCTCTTTTGAATGACAAACTCAAGTCACATAAAGGTAGAGTAAGCAATGTTAGAGAAAGATTGTTGATATTTGAACTCAACTTCCAAACAAATACGCCTCTTCCTTCCGTGCTCCCTAGGAAGCTTTGCCCCCAACATTGGACGTGCATTGGCAAGGCTGGGAGATGATTTGATGTTGTCCAAACAACTTTGTTCGTATTTATACAGCATGTACTGAGCTAGGGTGGTGGAGGAACAATGGATATTTCTCAGCTCACACACAGAACGGATAATGTAGCTAGCAGAACGTGAGGGGTAATTCTGTTAATGTGACAAAATACTTTTGTCACATGACACGTGAATCATTGCCCTGCACTTTTTATTTAAGTACATTAACCTCATGCAGGGGCATTTCTTCAAATAATATTATAGTTTAAATGTACACTGTTTATGTTGAATTATATACAATATCCTCTTGCAGATTTGTTTTGATCTCATTAAATGAAATATGTTAATTTAAAGAAACTTAGTTTAGAGTTAGAGTTTGCTACTGAAAAGACATTTATACAGTATTGGTGTGCAATGAAAGAGCAGGTATAAGATTTTTTTATTTTCAAGTTTCATGTTTTTGGTAGCAGCACTATAATACAGAAAAGACTTCCAAATGGCCAAAACTGAAAACTGCCCGCTGATTTCTTTTGTCACATCCTCCTTATCCCCATCACCTCCATCATGATTTTCCATTTCCGCTGAGCAAAACCATCAGACTATGTCAACCTTATTCCACCTGTATTGACTCTTGCTCCTGTGGCCCCCACTACATACTCTGCTTTACTTTAACACTGATAATATTGACTACGGCACTCCTACATAGATTGGGATAACCCTGTGTAACCCTCCCAGGCCTCCCAAATTATTATTCAAAGTGTCATAAACATTAAATATTTAGTTTTTCAATCAAACTCATTGATGGTATTGTGTCTCCGGGCTCTTTGGATCACTGAAATCAATCTCAGACACCTGTGATCATTAATTTGCCAGGTGAGCCCAATTAAAGGAAAACTACTTAAGAAGGATGCTCCACATTATTAAGCAAGCCACAGGTTTCAAGCTATATGGGAAAGATAAAGGATCTCTCTGCTGCAGAAAAGCTTAAAATAGTGCGATGCTTCGGACAAGGTATGAAAACATTAGATATTTCACGAAAACTTAAGCGTGATCATCGAACTGTAATAAGATTTGTGGCTGATTCAGGCCACAGATGGGTTCGTGCAGATAAAGGCATAATGAGGAAGGTTACTGCCAGACAATTTTCATCGGATTAAGAGCCATTACATAGCAGCAAACAGGTATTTTAAGATGCTGGTGCCCCGCGAACCTCAAGATGTAGGATCCTCCAGAGGCTTGCAGTTGTGCATAAACCTACTATTCGGCCACCTCTAACCAATGCTCAATGGTTGGTGGATGGCCACAATGTTCCAATAAGGCTGCGATGTCAGCGATGAGGTGATGGAGTCATGTTTTGAGCCGGAATCATGGGGAGAGAGCTGGTAGGCCCCTATAGGGTCCCTGCAGGTGTGAAAATAACCTCGGCAAAGCATATAGAGATTCTGACTGACCACTTTCTTCCATGGTACAGAAAGAAGAACCATGCCTTCCATAGCAAAATCATCTTCATGCATAACAATGCACCATCTCATGCTACAAAGAATACCTCTGTGTCATTGGCTGTTATGGGCTCATGGTGTGGCCCCTATCCTGCCCTGACCTCAACCCTATTGAGAACCTTTGGAGCATCCTCAAGCAAAAGATCTATGAGGGTGGGAGGCAGTTTGCATCAAAACAGCAGCTCTGGGAGGCTATTCTGATATCCTGCAAAGAAATTCAAGCAGAAACTCTCCATAAAGTCACGTTCAATGGATGCAAGAATTGTGAAGGTGATATCAAAGAATGGGTCCTATGTTAACATGTAACTTAAGATGTGTTTGATTAAAATAGCTTTTGATGTCAGTAAATATGGCCTCCTAATGCTAAATTCAACAAATGACCATTTTCAGTTCTTTACAACCTATAAAATGTTTTGCAACTCTGTTGTGCATAATAATTTGGAACAGTGAATTTAGAGTTTTTATTGGGTAGTTTGCTCAATGAAATTTGACTTATTGATTCGGTTGATGTCATTTGCATCGACTATTTAGGAAAATCAGTAAAATATAATTTGCATAATAATTTGGAATGCAGTGTATTAAGAATGGAACAATTATTATGTTACTAGTTATTAGAATTACATTATTGGTAGTTTTTACATTACTTACTGCTACAAGGTGTAAGCTGATGAATGAAATATCTACCTGAGATACGTTCATGGCAAACATTTGCGAACGTTCGTGAACATGCCAGGAATATTTGCGAAAGATAATCAAACAGATCTTAGGAGGTAGTTTTCAGTGAACACGCATTGATGCTGGACAAAGGGTAACAGCTAATAATGTTGGAATGTTTACACAACGTTCAAATGTTCATGTTCAAAGCAAATGCATGCGCCATAGATGTTCGCCTCAATTTGCCAATTCTGACCGCACCTCTGGTCTCACTGTCTAGGAAACATCAACAAACGCTGTCGTATCCAGTGTGATCCAAGTACATTATAAAAGACGTTGCTTTACTAGCTGTCACTTTAGTATACCAAGTATAACATTGGTAGCACAAAACGGTGCCAAATCCCAAAGATCTAACATTAATGCTTACCAGTGCCTGATATTCTGTTGGGTCCTATGGGCCCACTGGTTTACTGTTTTTCACCACATGTAGACGTGTGTGTGAACAGTTCTGGTCAGTATAGTGTAGTATAGTGTTGACACGACAGTGGGAATCAAGGGCTGGCAGGGCAGAGGCTGATGAAACCACCAGAGCATGACAGAGGATGGTTAGCTCCTCTAACATCCCGGGGAGAAGGGCAAACACCCATGCAGGAGGGGGGCGGCAGGGGCCACACTGGTCTCAAACCAGCCACACATAACGGACACCTACACTGTTCAGTGATAAATAATGGCCCAGAAGAAATTGGGTTATTTTGTCTGTCAGACTCTGCTGAGCACTGTACACAAATGGTAACATTCCACACTAACGTATACACTCTAGTATACACTAATGGTGACACTCCAGTATACACTACTGTACACTCAGTATACACTACTAAACTCCAAACATGCTAGTCCAAACACATTACATTAATAAATACTTAACGGCCGGCTGTTGCATTAATTTTATATTAGCTGGAAGAGGTAATCTTTCATTCCTAGCTTCAGTGAGCACACATGTAAACATAGCCATGCGCTCAAAATGGCTGTTTTCGTTGACATGTCAATTGACCCAATCAGAGCTGTCCAATAGAATATTAGCCAATAAGAGTGTGTATTGAATGAATAGCCCCACTCTCTTCTTACAGACAGAGCCAATTGCAGTTGATTGTGTTGATGACAGTGTAGGGCAGGCAATTATATTTTTAAAGTGTGGGTTCATACAGAGACAGTATGGATTAATGGGAAAACATGCATGCATAATGGGAAAAAAACTAATACTCAAATATCAATATTTATCGAATACATACCAAATGAACAAATGCCTGAATAATTGAGTATTTGGGGCCAGTCCTAAAATGTACTATACAATACAGAGTACTTGCATATATACTGTACAGTACCCGCAAAGTACAGTATGTGTGTGTACCCTCTAGTCACCACAGAAAATGTGTTTGGCCCTTTTCTGTTACACTAGGGTTAATCCCATAAAGATAAGTGCCCTGGTGCACGAGCACCCCTTGAACCCTTGATAATCCCTCTAATGCATGCATGTTTTCCTGCACAAAATAACTACTAAAAGAGCTTTAAAGAGCACAAATATAGCAGTTTAGGTGTCCAACCTCTTTCTTTTTCTTTTCTTTTCACATTAACATTACATTTTCTGTTAACACATTTTCAGTGAGGCTAGGGTTACAATAGTCCAGGCTGCATCCTTTCAGAAAATATGCACAAATTGAAAGGCTAACTAACAAAGGAGACATATGTTATACTATAGGCATACCATAGTTCTATTTCTGCCAATGCCTAATTGAAGATGTACAGTACTTATCATATGTATCATTTGTGTAGTAACCACAGGCATTTTGAGAGTTTATTTGACCAACAAGTTATTTTTTAGTGAATAATAATTCACTCTCTACATTATCTACATTCCAAAAGACTAATATGGTAGTGGGAAGAATTTTAGGTTTTTGTTGTGGTCTTTTTCTCTGTTTAAATTTGAACAGAATTAATTTGTACTGTCTTAACATGTGCACTGTAGTGTGTTTGAGAGCTACTCTCTGCTGATTTTTGGATAACTTAATTTTCCATAACCAATTTACTGAGTCCATTTAGAGTGACAAAGCAATAACGTTTAAATAATTGTATTACATTTTATAAAGGGGAGGTTCTGAAATGAATGTAACAATTAATGCAATTAAAATAGATCTCACAATAGATCAGTGCATAACATACCATCAGTCTTTTTCAGTTACATTCAATCTCTTAACATACATGGACTTGAGTATCCCGGTTATGAGGCTTATACAGTACCTGTCTTGGTCATATCATCATTGATCATATTCGTGATATGGCGTTTACATGAACAGAGAAATCAGGTTACTCATATCCCCGTATACATGATCGCGGTTACTAACTAGCATTGTATTTACGCAGGCCTATGTTTACAAAACCAACCGATTATTTAAACTGACATTTCTGTAGCTGTGTTAGCCAATCTTCACTGTAATATTTATAATGATGAGGCCACTTATTATCGCATTCAATATGGGAGACGAGAGCGGTAGAGAATAGTAAACATGTTCTCCAGTATGACTGGTGTCAGGCGACAGGCTGTCAAAAGTAATATTGTTGTATATTCAATAATTTATGACCGACAAACAAAAATGTTTCGTTATCGCTCCAGCAGCAAGAGATGCATTCATTGCCACCATTGTTTCTGTTATATCGGTTACTTCCCTTGGCTAAAGCAGCGCCTGCGCAGGTAGTTGGCAGCCGTCAGAAACTGGGATAAGGTGTATACATGGAACAGTATCCGGTTTCTTTCGGAATACTCCACAGGTTTCTCATACGGGATATGGTGTTTACATGCGCAAATACACAAAGCGAATACTTAAAAACCTGATCATAACCGGGATACTCAAGTCTATTTAAACGGGTTCACCAGCCACCTGTGTCTGTCTATCATGAATGTGCAAAGCACTGTGTAGACTGCAAGTCACATCGAACAGAGTGTGCGGGTGTGATTTTGTGTCATACAATCCCAAGATGCATCAGTACCTGTTGGGGACAAGACCTCCATTACGGGTGTTGTGTTGCAAGCATTCCAGGGTCTACTGCCCGGAAACGGTGGTCCTTCATCTGATCACTGTCTCCACACCTGTGCCACCGCACGCACACCGGACAGCTCTCCCCCTCAGGGCTAATGGCGGTGACGCTCGGCAGCTGAAAACCAATCCATCACCCGGGAAGGATAGCTGGAGAGGGGAGAGGGAGGCAACTGGGAAAGAGGAAGGTGAAGAAGAAGAAAAAACAAAAACAATGGCTGTGCCGTACTTCATGGTTTTAAAAGGCTATTCATCACAATGGGCCCCCACTGTCAGGCTCCCTGCCCATATATCCATGGGGGGAATCAAACTCAAGCCAAACTCGTTTAGGGCCGTGGGATGGGGAGAAATGGCCCATCATGAAGTCACATGTAGACTGCAGACGGCAGAGGGTGTAGACATACATGAAAACATATGCCCACAGGGACAATAGACCGCATTAGAAATATTTTATTCAAGGGCATTTAACGGTATGGAAACCCACTGTCATTGGCCTCTCACGTCTTCTATTAATCCATTACACCTTGCTAATTAATTTGGCCCTTTTAGAGAGACTTCGCTCTTTTGTGAGCAAGCCTAAGGCTACCACACATCAAAGCTGTGACCTAGAGAATACTCCCAAAATACAACTAAGCCTAATACAACTGTGCCTGAAAATATGTGTATATGTGTGACGAAGGCATGTACTGTACCACATACGATGAATCATGGAAAGCATCTCAGCACATCTTTGTGATCAACATGCAGCATAATCAAGTTTTGAACCTGTCCATTGTACTCAAAAACCACTGTCATGTAGAGACCTCATGCTGGTCTATTTATTGTGACCTCATACCAGGTTAGAATATGTGTATCATCAGCAATAATATATAGTCATCTTCCTGACATTTGTGATAAACTAACTCCTTGTTTGCGGTTGGTGCTGTACATTCATGTTTTTCTGAAAACCTCATGTCTAAAAAGTGGAAAGCTAACTGTACTGTGAGTTGTTTGTAATGTATATTTAAAAATCTAATCTAAAACGTAAACATGTTTTACATGAAAACCTTCTGAAAAAGATGAAAGAAATGAAAAAAGGTTTGATTCTTCAAACTGGAGTAACTTGAGGCTACAAGTAGCCTACAGAGAATCGTCAACACATGAGAAGAATACAGTTGAGAAACAATGGAGGTCTATGTTGGATGTAAAATGTGGCCTGGGTCCAGGTCATTGAAAAATGTTTTTTTTTCCTCCTAAACATTTAAGTGTGATGATTTATTTTAAGGGTGAGAAAGTTGTTGGGAGTTGAGCTTTAAGAATCAAAGGATAATGCCGGGTTTTACACTTTTTTTCTCTCCATAAAAAATAAAACATGTACACATGTTGAATGCATATTCTCACCGTTCTTGCTCCTACAGTATACAGTATAGCTGCATTTCATTCTGTTGATTGAACATAAGCCTTGCTCACTCTCAGCTCACACTAAAAGCTTTGCATGCTCTTAAAAACAATCAATACTTTTGAACACGAGAGCTTGAAAGCTCAAGTAGCACATCTGTCACAGATATGAACGCCTTTCTACATCTCATTCTCTCTTGCTCTCTCATCTTTCTATATTTTTCCTCTTGTTGAAGCACTTTCCTCCATCAGTGAAGGTACTGTTAATGACTTTCAGGTTGGCAGGCAGCCAGAGAGCTCCCAGCTGATGGCCTGTGATCTTTTTGTAATGAGCGTGCGGTGGAAATTGACGATGCTCAAAAAGGCAAGTGGTATATAGCATTAGAAAATGGACAATGGGCTACACTCCTACTAAAGTGAACTTCAGTTTTTCAGATGCACAGTGTGTATATTAGCGAGACAATGTACATTAGTGTACCTCTGGAACTCCAGTACAGTATGTCCCTATATTCATTCAAACTGCAACACTAGGGAAAGGAATAAAGATGAATTACATTGTTTATAAAGAAGCTACAGCTGGCTGTGTGGTGGCTACTACAGTTCGCATGTGCACACGTGTACAGTGTATGTATATGTACTAACCTAACACATGCACTTTGCATTATGCCCCGCCTTGACAGGATAAAGCCCCCAGGGTCACTGGTCCCCGCATACTCCAAGCCCCCGTCTCATTAAACATTAATGGCCAATATGAAACTAGATTCCCCCCTCTGTCCGAACGGGGATAACTGCAGCGGCAGGGCAATATGATAGCATAATCAGGGGAAAGACAGCTCTGGGGCACCAAGCTAACTAGCCTACTGGAGATGGAGAGACAGACAGCTTAATGCAAGTGAAGGAGCAGGGTAGAGATACTGCCGTAGGGAGGAGAGAGAGAGACGAGGTAAATTTCAGTCAGTGTAAGTGCCGAGAAGGGTGGAGCTTAGTGGAAAGCCTGGGTTTATATATGGAGGGTAGGAAAGAGTCATAGAGTCATGTGAGTGGTACAGTACATTACACAGCATTTTTTAGGTTATTAAAAGTTACAGCGCGCTAATTTAAGTCTGTCAGAAAGTGACAGGGAGTAACTGCACACCAGAACACTCATTAAAATAGAATACCCAGTATATTTCCTCTACTACCTGCCTGTCCTCCACTTTAAATGGAATCTATGAAGTCACTCCCAGGACGGCCACAGTTCAGCGATGCGCATCGCCTTATCTTGTGCGATTTATGTAAAAAGGAGTTTGAATGCCCCGTTTGTCTCTTAACGCGTCTCTTCTTCAAGGGCATTAATGGGAAGTCAAAGCGCTACTTAGCAAATAAGGCCTGGTGCCCGCATGTTGTCAGTCAAACTGCTGCATGTTCCACGCCATTGTTGTGCGAGAAAAACACAAATCTCCAGCGCCTGTCGAGCGCGCCGCATCCCTAGCGCTTGGCAGCGTGCTGCGGAGCCCGTCAGGCATGTCTGTCTTCCCCGTGGCCTTTTTCCCTCACTCCCCCCCCCCCCTTCCTTGTTCAGTGCGTGACCTGCTTCAAAACAGATGGTGGAGTGGAGTTTAGGGAGATATAAGTTACAAGGACAGTGTTTGTGAGTTTTAGGGCTGAGAGGAAACTGCCTGGGGGACCACACATCACTGGAAGGAAGGGAGGAGAAGGATGGTAGCACGAGCGCTTGCAAAATGGGGGACCGAAGCTCCCTCCACCGTGTAACATCTGTTAGTTGTGTGTCTTCGAGCATTAAGTCTCAGGTGTGCAGCCAAACAATAGCGAGATAGCCCTAAACAGACTTAGTTCATTTTGTTGCACTATTTGATAAAACATCCCCCGCCCCCCGCCAACCCACCACCGACGCCTTCACGTTCCTTGAACAGCTCTTCTGTCGTTTGACAGCTCTTCAGATGAAGTAGAAAGTTGGTGGTTTAATTGGGACATTAGAGCCTTAATGTGCCATGTATGATATGGTACAATTTCATTTGAGACTATATGTCCCTCAATAATGGTTTTACAAGTGTTATATGAGATAATTAGAAATCTGAAGTGTTAAATTAAACATTAATCTGCCCATACACTGTTCCCTCACTAATGTTCTTCCTCACTATTAGGCCTACTTGTTTTATTATGAATTATTTGATAGAAACCCCAATAATATTGCATTTGTGATACACATTTATACATACACCATTGTCTTATTATATTAGCTATAGAATGAATTTATAATATACTGTACATTATATATTTTATATAGAAAATATAGGCTATTAACTATTATGTGACATTTTGATTCACTCATGAAATCAATATGATCCAGCCACAAAACGAGAGCATAATGTATTTGAGCCGGGCACATTTTATTCTGAAAATCAGATTTAATATGCAACATATGCTGTATATTGGAGCATAGTGCAGCACCATATCATCTATCACGGTCGGGAAGAGCTTTCTCGAAGTCTGACGGAAAAGCATTACATAAGTTGGTGCAAGCCGGACTCTAAATGCACGCTAAAAGGCCTTCCCATTGCTGCGTTGTTAGCTCTAATTAGTACAAATGCGCTGCGATTAGGCTGGCAGAGGATTGCATTCACTGTGTGTCCTCCATGTTTTATTCATATCATCCTCGTACAGTCCCCCTGCTTTTTTCTTGATGCCCGCGTACGTACATGACCTGATGCAGACTGTATGTACTGTACACGACCTGATGCAGACTTTATTTTCCAGTGTCACGGTATACATTTAGTTCGAAAATAAAACATGAATCCTAAACAGACAGTAGGTGAAAGCCGTCGCTTATACCAGCGGTTTTCAAAATGTGGGTCGGGACCCACAGTTGGGTCACTGAGTGGGAGTGAGTGGGTCATGAAAATTCCAAGCGGCCGTTGAATAAATGAAGAATATCAATGAAAGGCTTCCGCTCTTTACAATCGTATTGTTCCACTCATTCGATGTGAGTAAGGTTGTGGCAAAATAGCCTAATTGTTCCTGATTGGATGTCATCCTATTTAGCCGCGTGCGTGCACACCATAGATTCTGGAGCGGTCTGCTCAAAAATATTTGGTGCACACACTATAGCATCAGCTAAAATGGATAGGTTTTTGAAAAATACGGTAGCGGTACTTGGTGTTTGGTGGCTCTCTAAATAGATTAGTCCTCTGGTGGGTCTTGGCACAAAAAGGTTTGGGAACCCCTGCTTATACTGTAACACTGCCCTCAGCCCATAATGCCTAAGCTAGCCGGCAAAAAAAGGATATCTGACCGCAGGCAGCTACTTTAAACCGATTGCCCCAAATAACATCAATGCTGCCATGCTAGCAAAGCAATCATAAAGAAAAATAAAATAACGTTCTACTTTAAAAAAAAAAAATCCCATAACTACAGTACTAGTGTCATTCCGTTTCCTTTAACATTTTAAATTAATTGAATTGTTAAAATAAACTGACTCAACATTTTGAACATTGAATGCTAAACATGTATTAGGACGAACAGGCCTTGCAGGTTGTTCTCTCCTATGGGCATGTGCCAGACGGGGCTGTGCAGACAGGCAGGTGCGCAGGCTAAGGTGACATCCACAAAAGTGAGGACACTTTATTTCAGGGTGTGTGGTTATGAAGCATGGCAGGATGTGTGAGGGAACCGTTTAGTCTGTCAGTTGTAGATCTGAGAAAGCATACGAGAGAGAAAAAAGGGCAATGGATACCGTGGTTACGGTGTCTGTGTGTGAGCACACGTGCGCACAAACACGTGCATACATCTGTTTGTTTCTCATCTACCTGCGTTCCTACCTGTATCGCGTTTCCTGCTCGATACCGGTGCATCTCTCAGCATTACAAGTGCCTTAACCTCCAGCTCCAACTCAGTGCCTTCCCAGTGAAGCCAGCATCTTCTCTCTGTTTAGCTTCCAGCACCTGTTGTAAGCATTGTAGGATGGTGATACCACCCAAACTGTTCTTTTGTGATTTTACTCTAGGAAGATTTTTTTTTTTTTCTTAAAGTAGTCTACTTACATTCCATTTGCACTGTCAAATGGATGTAATTCCCTTAAAATGTGTTTGATGAGAAATAAATTGTAAACCTATCAATTCCATGTTAAAAACAAAGTGTCACCCAACTATCCAACTAAATTATATTTATGTACAGTATGTGTGTATTAATGTGTCATAGGTGGATTATGAGACAATGGGCACCATTGCATGGATGTGTCTCCCCTTCTGGTACAGCCGTGTAACAATCACTAAACTAAAACACTCTTTAAGGTACTAAAAGTCAGTTAATGTATTAAGATAATTGTAAGATAAAACACCAAATACCAAATACCGCATTTCACTAGCTTACCGTTCTAAAAACAACAAAAACAAAACAACATAAACAAAGTGTCAAACACTGCTCACAACAACAATGCCCTTGGCTATGCAATGTGTTTCAATATGCAGACGCGGAGCTTCGGAGGAATTTTGGAAAAATTAAAGTGGAGGAAATAGCAGGTGTTCTTGAGAAAGACTAACCCTGCCTTTAAAAGGTATCGTGATGTTTTTTTTCTTTTCCTTTCCAACATTTCACTCCAAAGTGAAAGTTCATGTTATTCATTCAGTTTATTAAATATGACTTTTGAGGGTTGGTTACTGACATGAATGACAAAGTCCTTCAACTAAGTTATTAACATAGAGTTCAGTGACACTGGCTTCAGTGCAAGGCCCAGTAGGCCCATTCAATAATCCACCCCTGCCTGTCTGTCTGTTTATCTGTTTGTCTAAGTAGCTGTCTCATTCTACATACAGGATTTGTGTGTGCGCATACTGTGTGTGTGTTTGTGTGCGTATGAGAGAGTGAGAGATACCTTTGTATGAGTGTGCCTGTTAAAATGTCCTTTAATTAAATACCAAACGATACTTGCCATCTTGGTTTTCTTTCCCGGCTTTCCAGTACTTCCAGCTCATTTATAGTTCAGAACTCCATACTGACAAACTTTTAATGGAATTATTATGAGTCAAAAGTAGCTCTGTTTTATAGCAGCGTTATAGTTATACAACAATAAGCACTGATTATGCTCATGCTTGATAGCAGCAAAAGCAACAGCAGAAATCAATTTGCCATTGCTCGATTTCTTTTATTTTTATAGAAACCTCCAATAAACGTCCTTATTAAGGCTCTTTCCCTTTTAGCTATTGTTAATACACCTCGCTAATGTAATCATCGCCAACCTGCCCATGCAAATCACCCATCTGTGTCCTGCTGCAAGGGTTCATTGTGAGCGCGTCTGATTGCCTCAATTGTCTGCCTTATCTTAGGTGTTCATTTGTAGATTTGAGTGGATCATTCTCCCGCATGGTGCGGTGTGTTTGAAGAGCCACGAGGAGTCCGTTGACAGCTGTCATTTTGTCATTGTTGTCATAGTGCCTATAAAAAAGGTTTGCGACGAAGACAAATTACCGCTGTCAACCTGACGTTGCTCAGCCACGCTCCCCTGAAAAATAAAGAGAGCAATGATAATAGGCTGCAGGCAGATGTTTACACCCTTGACTCCTTCTAGAACAAATACGTGATTTAATGATGAGCTCAGTGAATGTTAATCACTTTTGAGGTATCATATCCATATTTCCCTCAACAAGACAGGCCTGCTGCTAAATGTTTTGACTATATTGTCTATGTTCTTCAATGCTATTACTGTATGCATGTATGGTCTGTAGTTAAAATACTGCATACTGTAAATTAGGTACAGCATTGTATTTTTACTACACAATTCCATATGAGCTGGAATTTTACTAAATGTATGTTTAGTTAATGGCTTCTTGGATACAATTAGTAGAATGACAGGATGCTATGCACATGTTTTCCCTGTGCTCAGAGTACATTAATAAAACAACTAATTGTAAGTCTGGAAATATCTTTGGCCCAGGTAGAATCTGAGAGAATCCTTGACAGGTGAATCGAACCATTTGAAAAGTGGGTCACAGTTAAGAGGAAGCCTGTTAAAACTACAGTGTTGCTCAGTTAACAAATGGACTCAACTGTCATCGTATTGGTCTTTGTTCCTGTTTGCATGGTATTTTGTCTACGGTACCCACAGCAGGGAAAATGTTCCAATACAATATCTGCCATCACATCTAAGTGCATTTCCTATTTGGCTGTACATGCAGTATAATTTACCCACACTCCAGTTTGGTTTTGCTCAACTGTTTCAGATTTCACATTCACATTTTCCTTCCAAAACAATCACATCCCCATGTTGACAATGCATACTGTACTTTTTCAGCTATTTGTAAAAAAAAGGGCTTTGTTGCTCGGAGTCTCATCATAACTTTAACCCTACCCCTAACCATTAAATATTAGAGATTATAGACACATTTTTACAAAAGCTTCCTTGTACAATCATTGTACCCCAAGTTATAATTATAGCTATAATTACTAATGCCTACAAAACCTTAAATTTTCACTGAAAAGTTTGCATGAACTCAACTTTGATTGAATCTAGCATATAATAACAGAAGAGTGCTTAAATAAACAAGACTGTAAAACTTGATAAATCAGCAACAACAAACCAACATATTGCACTGTCTGTAACCTTTGTCTACTTGTGTGTCATTCTGCTACTCATTAAAAGCCAGTTATTTTAAAAATAGCATTTTGCAGAGATTAATTATGGCTTTTAATGTGAACATTTGAATATGTTTAAGGTCAAAACAGCCACCTCAAAAGATGGAAGGCCAGAAAAGACAGATATTTTTCTTTCCTTTATTCACTTTATATATATTTATTCACTCCGATGTCTCCACTGGCCATAGATTAAATTCAAAGTTCAATTTAAATATGGTTTTATAAAATGTTAACTAGAAATGCAGCATATGTTAGCAAAAGTATTAGTTTTGAATTTGTCTGAATTCATTTTCAATTCATAGTTAAAGTTCAGTGCTGAAAGGGTAGCCGTAGACACTAGTATATCATGTGTATAGCTTCTTGCATGCTCATCTGAAATTAAGGAAAAAAAAAATGAGATCATTTAGCAGATACTTTCATTCAACAGTGACTTACAGTCAAAACAATTAGTACTATATGGAACCGGTAGGGCTTAGACGTCAGGCATGTTTACAGGTAGGAAGAGCATGATGGACGTTTCAGCTGTAAGTGAGACCTCACTAACCAATACATACTATCTCACCCCGTTGAATACTTACATAATCTACAGAAATCTGTTAGGGGTCCACAGAGGCTCTATATTGGCCTATAATATATCCCATATTCCATATTCCACTTCCATATTCACACCTTCTGCACTGGTGACACATAGCTCATTTTACTCACACACTCACACAGGGCGAATCAATGGCTGTGTATATGTGAATATGGCACAGTGCTGTGTTATCAGGCCATATAGCGCTATTCTTTCACAAACACTGACAGACAATAAACATGGTCCAATCCAAGTTTTGTATTTACAGCACCACAAACACAGTATCAGATATTGACAAAAGATGATTGGTGCAAATCAAATAAATAAAAAAAGACAGACAGATAATACTAATAGATGACTGCAGTTGACATAGATTCAAATATATGTGCGCATGTGAGTCTAGGGAGGACTTGTGTGGCAGTCTTGGTCTTCAAGGTGGGCTCTGCGACAAACACACCTCTGCTTGGTGCACTTAACACGGCTTCTCCTCATTCCCTATCCAAAAATTAAAATAAATAATTAAACAAATAAAGGGAACAGCGCCAAGCCTATTCTCATCCCGTGCGGGTAGCGATTTCACATTCACATCCATGCTTTATGCATGAATGTCAATGGATGCAGTGAATCAATGCTTGGGGATAATAAATCATGCATTGGAAAGGTTCCTCCTCTTTCATGCGGGTGGGTGAGAGAGAATTGAATGCCACAGACTGTTTGGCAAAACAAGTTCTATTTGGAAGAGGGTGATGGAGGAGGTGGCCATTTGTTTTGATAGAAGATATTTGTGTATGGGTTCAATACACATAGGCTGCTTTGGTTTAATGTGATTGGTCTCTTTTACAGGTATTGTTTTTTCTATTTTTGCTAAATGTTCTTTGTTTCAGCTTTGTTCCGTTGCCAGGAATCCTGTTAGAGACAAACACAACAACACACAGAACAAAACACATATTCATACACACAACCTTACAGTATATGCCCATAAATCCTTGTTGTCTCACTTTCCAGAAAATATTTTGAGGTCTTCATTAGCCAGTGAGAACTGTGAGAAATAATGAGTGTGTTCATCTTTCTGTGAGTGCACAGCTGTTGTAACAACGGGGAGATGAGGGGAAGGGAGAGGAAAGTGAGAACGGGATGGGGGAGAAGAGACCCTGAGGCTGCCTGCTACTATCACGGGATTGCAGCAAAGTGCAGTTAGGCCCTCCAGCTAGAGTTGAGAAAGTTGGTTGTGTGTGTGTGTGTGTGTGTGTGTGTGCGCGCACGTGTGTGTACCAGTATCTGCATTCAGATGCACACCACAATTGGGTGGCTTGATCTGGGAAGCCAGATGAGATAGTGGAGTTTTGTTATTTTAAATGAATTTTACATGGTGCTGAAGTGAATTAGTAATTAGTGTTTGTGGTCTGCCACATCAACACTACAACAATGAAATCAGAAATCAGAATTTAGGAAACAATTCAAATCCCTGCCCTGTAAAATGGAAATAAATACAAAAAATATTAAATGTTATTTTAGGCTAACAGTAAAGTTAACATGTCACATATTTTCAAAAGAAGGGCATATTTCTGACAGACAGACAAAGAACAAAATATGTAATACAAATTAAATAATTAAACTTAAATTATATATATTTTTAAATAAAATATAGCCTTAATGCAGGCTATTACATGAATTCATTGTTAATATTTCATCTGAATTATCATTAGTGTCAAAAATAAAGAATAATCTCCAACTAATATATTCAATCAAATGTTCATTCCGTGACAGAGCGGAATAAACATAATGTGTAGTCTTTTCTGCTGAAGAAACTGAAACTGCTGCCAAAATGGTCTTGAATCACTGTTTAGATGGAACCTAGCTTTAAAACATATTTAGTTACTTGGAGAATACTTGTACCTGTGCCATGCAGTGTGTATGTGTTCTTGCCTGTATTGCAGTATCGTGTGTGGGTGTGCGTATGTGTGTGTGTGCGTCTGTGTGTGTGTGTGTGTGTGTGCATATGAGAAATAGGCAGAAAGACACTTATCACCAACAACGGGTGGCAGGTGTGAGTTCTGGGCTGCAAATGAGGCCGCTGACTGAAGTCTGTTCTTTGAGGCCAAGCTTGTCCCAATATATCCCCTCTCACCCTCTTTTACTTTGACGGACACTTTGTCCTACTTCCCTTCACCACTTGGCTGCTCTATAATTAAGTGTCATATGACCGTCACCAGGACTGAAAATGTGTCCTTTGTGGAAGATGGGGCACTAGAAAAAGATGAGAGGCCAAAATGTATTTTAAAAAACTGCCTCATTTGTAACAAATGTGCTGCTGAGTGGCCTGTGGAATCGCTGAAAGAAACTCAGGTGTTATATAATATACGGTAATAATATAATGAGCAGATACAGTATAATATAATAATATGTAGATCCCATTAAATGAATTGAAATGTACAGTATTACAAGTTAATACAAAACTTGAACTAATGTGAAGCGTAAACAGATTAAAACAGGGTCTATTCATGAATGACTATTGAGCACATACTGCATATCAAAATCATAATACATTTGAGTTTTCATGCCCACACAGGAGCACATTTGTTCGTTGTCTTATTTGCCTTCATTTTGCTACACTATGTTCTCTTATCGCTGCGGATTACATTTCTCAAATTTTTCTTCATAGTAACATATTTACTTTACTTTTACATTTATTTTATTTTTTTATATTTTTTATTCACACAAAGGCAGTGCTTATATTTGTTTAATCTGCATTAAGTAGTAGCAGCAAGCAGATTCAGAAGAACATGCAGTATACTCTATATTTTCCTTCATGAAAGCACTTAAAGAGTCCAGTGGCCGATCAGCAGCGTTTTGGTCGAAGCCTGAATTTTATATTCTGTCTGCATTGATAAACATTTCATCACATCACACCTTTAAAAAGAGGAGAACATTTCCAGCTATATTTCTGCCAGTTTCATGTGTCATCCAAAGCGAGCGCGCTTGTGACATCAAAGTTCTTTTTGAGAATGATGACGGAATGTTTTACATAAAACATGCATTGGCCTGCATACACACCCAAACACAAGCACACAACTTTATTATACTGCTTTTTTTTTTTTTTTTTTTTGGATGACAGCCTCTGTTATGGAAATTAGAATGAATATTCCTTGAGTTTAAGTGGCTTGCATCACAAGTTGAAGAAATTATTTCAGTCAGTATCCTTGGTTTTGGCTAAACTATCTCTTATAAAGTTATCCTTCTACACTTCTCTTCTCATCTCCGTAACCATAACTCCATGACACTTTTCTGCTTTTGTAACTGACATTAATCAATAGAGAGCATCCTTCTGGAATAACCTTACAGTTCATATTTTGGTTACAAAGTCACTCAGAGAATATCGGGGAAGAGAGCAAATATTTTCTTAATGCAAAATATCTCTTTTCAATGTTTGCGTGAGCAGATGCCATCAACACGTAGAAAGCCTTTAATTTTTAATTATATGCATCATGCTTTGCTATCTGACAAATTCTCCAAATTATTTTCACTACCATCACTGCTTGTAGAGGCATTGTTTTTCATATTAGATGCCTGTAGTATATATTTGTGTGGATACAGTATGTGTCACACATTTATTTTTAGCCACTTTTTGCAACTTTTAGGGAATGCCTGCATGCCGTACTGTATGTGGCCATACATTACATTTAGCACCTACATTGTGAGTATTGCCATTGGATGTATGTTTTAGCTTTGTCTGTGTATACATGCAGGTCACCAAATGTCCTTATGTATTATAGTATGAAGTTCCCTTGAGAGTCTAGAGAATCTAAACACATATTTAAAGACAATGGCCCTCATTTATCAAACCCAAGGAGCCTAGGTTGAGACAGTAAAAGTGTAGGAACGTTCCCTTACATTATTCACTAAGATGTCACATGGCATGAGAATGCCATGTTGAGCGCACTTGATAAATCATATCCTGACATGTAAACATTATTTCTCATTCGCTATTACTGTAGGTTCTGGTGGTAGGTGGTGGGACATACGCAAGGGACATATCTGATTCATATGGGAGTTGTAGTCAGACATTACTGTAGTATAGGGTAGGGGTTCCCAAACAAAGCCAAGACCCACCTAGAGAAGACTTATCTATTTAGAGATCCACCAAACACCAAGGACCGGTAATCTACTTTTCAAAAACCTATGTAACGGTGGCCAGCAGGTCCTCACTCCCTGACACCTCATAGGACGCTCTGGCGACGCAGGCTAGAGCCCATGGCTTTTAGCCTGCCTTGTAGAGTGGCTGCTCTCTGCGTGGGAGATCGGGGTTCGATTCCACTCACTCTCACTCAGTGACCCACCTGTGGGCCCCGACCCACAATTTGAAACCGCTGGTATAAGGTGACCACATTTTCAAACCCCCAAACTGGGACCCTTATATTTTGTACCGAATGTTAACGTATGCCTACATGTATGCGCTTATGCGTGCGCCATAAGCAATTTAGTCAGGATCAGGGGTCATTATTTCAATGCACACCTAGTGACTGTATTTCAACTATTTTTTTACCTTTAACAGGTGAATCACAAGTGCACCTGTGATGCATTTCTATGCACATATGCTTACTTTTAATGACAAACATGGAGCTAAACTAGAAGTAGGCTAACGTTGATTCATAGTTTTGCATAGTTTTGCTAAGCAGTTCGATGCAGTTGTTTGGCTCTGACTTGTATGTGGAAACATTACAGTAATAGTATTATTTTAATTGTGGTGAAAACCGAGACAATTTGGTAGTGAATGTCAAAATAGGGGACATTTTAGTGTTTTGAAGATATTTGTCAGGACTCGGGATACCAACCTTGAAATCGGGCAACACGTTCTCATTCCCAAACCAAAAATTGCAGCTTGGTCAATGACCTTTCGTGTCAATTTTTGAAGCGTTAGAAAGTCTTTGGCGTCGTAGGATGAAGACTTCGGTCATTGACTGTTAGGGCAAGGCTACGAGTTACCACCACCGGTTTATTTTAGCAAACGTAGGGTAGGCTCATTGAACCAACCTGTCCAATCATTTGGTTTGAGAGGCTGAAATGTTTTCAATTTGGCTGATTGTTGACTCCTAAGATTAATTATTTTTCCCATAAAGAGGATTCAATTTTTAAATGAGCTGATTACACAGATTGTAATTTTTTGGAAGGGGCCAGGCAGGTTAATGATTGTGAAAGTAATGTAACTAATACCCATTAATAAGCAAAGTAATAATATTACTTTTTGAAGGAGTAATCAGTAAATAGTAACGTATTACTATTCTTAAGTAACTTTCCCAACACCGATCATAACATACAAAATCTGTGTTTCGCCTAAAGCTCAGACATTAACGCAGTATGCTTGCATCTCTGCTAGGTGACGCTAGCGCAATACATGGTTTAATTTGACACTGCGGCATCTGAGTTTGATCGAGTGATGTTACGGTGAGCCGGAATACCTGCAAACGTGCCCAGGCGAGAGAAAACCCACTTTTCATCGAACAACATTGTCACTGCGTCTGCATTAGCAACTTTGTGCTAGGTTAGCGCTGTCCGGAAACTGTATACTGTAGCTCTAAGTCTATAATGATTACTGCTACATCCTGAAATCAGAATATGGCTGTATCATGTATTAAAATAAAATAAAGTTCTTAAAGAAAGAACCAGCATAAAAAGACATTACACAAGATATTATACCTGCCTCACAAAGTTTTGATAAATAAGGGCCAGTGTTTGATTCAGAAATGCACATAGCAAAGATCCAACGCTTGATCAGTCAAATAGAATGCCATCCACTCCCATCTGATGGAGAGCAAACATATGGGTATGGGCTGTGATGGAGGAAACACAACATCAGGTGCTGCGATGTCTGAGCTAAATCCCGACAGGGGCCACAGAGGAGAAGGTCTGTTATATCAGATACGGCAGGGCCCCACACCCAAAGGGGAAGCTTTTATCAATACCAAAGAGAAAGAACAAGTCTGGGCCAGGGCGTTGCAGAGCAAGGAGCCATGGAGAGAAGCAAGAAAAGAGGTGTCAGGATAGGAAGAGTGAGTAACGGAGAGAGATGAAGGTGTGATAAAATAAATGGGTGGCAGAGGGTATAGCACATGACGAAGTAAATCACGTGTGTGTGTGTGTGTGTGTGTGTGTGTGTGGAGGGGGGGTTCTTATGCATCTGGCAAACATGTTGAAGAATTAAGAATTCCCAGTGAAGTGAACAGCTCTGAGCGGGCTACAGTCGGATGAAAAAGCCCATTTGCCCAGAGCACAGAGGCTTTCACCCATAACATCCTTTTGTCCTGTTTGCGTTTTAGCAGGTTTAGTGCTTGGTAGGTCAAATGTATACATGCGCCGTTAAAGCAACGTTGACGTAACTGACCTTTAAATAGCGGCAACATCTATTTTACAAGTTACCCAATGACCAAATGCAATTTAGTCCCAAGCTAACCGTGATGCACACATGCGGGTGGTGGGCCAATTGTGAACTGCTGCTACAAATAACCTCCCTGGTTCGATTCCAGCGTCCTGGCCTTCTTCTTGCCTTCCCCATAGCTTTAAAGAGAGCCTGGCCTTTGATCCGCGCACAGTCTCATATCTAAGCTTGCTGCCATGGAGGGGCCGCACTTTGGGAGCAGTACGCAGCTTATTAGATTTTGCAGGAGGAAGCACTTACTGCCTGAAAAATGGGGATTAAATTGTCCTGCAGGAAGGGCTGAATTGCCCCTAAATTGATGTGGATACACAGCCAAGAGTACATAGTGTACCAGGCACAATGTGCATGGTGTTTGTATGGATGGGTCCCTTATGGGCAAGCTAATGTGGCTGCTTATCAACATTTGATCCAAATTGCATCATGTTCTTTTAATGAGGTTGGGATGGGGGTTGGGGGGTGGGGGTATGTATGCCGGCTATTAGAGACATAAGTCATGTTTACACACGCATGCAAGTACATACCTGCGGATATACGCAGAAATAGGCACACACGCGTGGATCAAAACAAGTTAACCACTACCGCAAATTACTTCAACTCGGAACACACAATTGCAAACGGAAACTCGGTTGAGTAGTGTAGCGAGAAAATGAGCTCCCCCACTTTGGCCTACACAGGTTTAAAATGTCACTTTCATACGTGTTCAAATGGATTACGCACAAGAAATATCAAACCCACACGCAAAGTCCACCCTTGTGGCTAATGGCTATTATCCTTACATGATAAGATCGGTTTTGTTTTTGTTCCATCAGGCGAATCATCCACCTTTAGTGGTTACAGTTGCCTGCCATGTTACTGTATTCCTGAAGTGAGCTCTCCATGCTGCTGTAAGATTAATACCTGTGGCTTTCTGGCCCTAATTTCCACTGCAGATAAAGGCTTGCCATACACGTAGGAAATGCATCTAGTTAACAAAAATGCAAACAAGGCAACCAGATTTAGTGCTTTCCCCAAAATCTGTTAGATTTTGTAGAATTTGTGTGAATCTGTGTGTGTGTGTGTGTGCATGCAGGAATCTTGATCACTGCAAGGGTATTAGGCCTAATTATTTGTATGTATTTGTGTTCACCCATATGTTACGCACGCTAATTGTGCGACACTCTGTCGTAGCACTTGACAGAGTGAGCCAAAACGACACAACGGGCCTTGAGTACACAACACCTTTGAGCATGCACGCAAGTGAGAACAAGGTGTCTATAAATAACTGTGTATCACTGCGTTTGGCATTAAAGAAATTACAGCTGTGTTCGTACCAGCTGTTTAGAAAGTGCAGTTTCAACTAGTTCAGATTTTTTCTTTTTTTTTCTGTTTTTTGTCTTTGATATTGCTTAAGGAAATGGGTTTGACAAGATTACATTAACTAATTTGAGTACTTCTTGTATCTTATTTCATATTATTGTAAAGTAGTACAGCACAGTATATATGGTCTACATTGTGCCACCAGAACCCACAATTCCAGCCTGTGTGTTTTAAATACAACTGTGTACAGTACATGACTGGAAGGCGAGTGATGAAGTGTTGTGCTATGTGCTCTGTAGGGGGAATAGTTGAGGGCAATGTCAGCCACTCAGTGCTCTGGTACAATGGCGTTTCCCCCACAAGGGTAATTCTGAAAACAAATGCGGAGTGTCCCTTTAAAGACATGCTTGTCAATGAAACCAAGCATTTCTTCATGTTTTATGTTGAACAATAAACTAATACTCTTATAGCCTTCAATGTCCCTTCAGTGTAATGGATGTACACACACACACACACACACACACACACACACACACACACACACACTTCTGTCTTACTTTAAATGAATCTAGAAAGTCCCTCATCTGTTCTTTTAGTCCTTCAGCTGGCTAAATGCAGTGGCCCACATCCTTTCTTGGGACAAAGCTCCCACAACACACCAGATGGCAATGATTTACATCTAAAACACCTCCCTCAACTGTTGCTAATGGCTGCTGGAGGTTGGATCGGCGGTCTTCCTCTGCTCTCTCCAGCCATGGCCTGCAGGCAGAACAGAGACACAAATCTGCTGTTATTGACCATCGAGCTGGATAATGAGGAGCAGGCGCTGGATCATTGGAAGGAGCCGACAGCAGTGTTTGTGCTACAATTGGACGTGCTGGGTCGTTAGAGTCCCAAAACGCAGTTTGAGGAGCGTTATCCTTCTGCATAGGAAAATTAGTATTAAAGAAGGACGTTAGTCACTCATAATCAATTTGAGAAGTTAATGTTTAGATTTTAAGAGACATTTACATATTATTACAAAATCCATACATGATTACATGATATGTATAATCATAAGACATTATTCTTCCATTTCACTATATCCATATATTTCTGCTCATTTTCTTCTCTGCATTCCTGACAGGCAAGAATAGCAGCAGGAACAGCAGACGTGATAAACAGCCAGCATCCCGCACAGTTGCCTCATTTGCTCTCTGTCAAAATAACACCCGTGCACACACATGCACAGCCTCACACCATAAGGTCAAGGAGGTTTTGTTTTCGTCTTGAGCGATGTCAATACTCTGTCACCTGGTACCATTCCGAGGTGTTGCAATACCGACCCGCTCTGTTTCGATGACACGCTGGTCCCAGCAGAGCCCCCTCGGCTCTTAAACTGAAAACATATCTCTCTCTATCTGACCCACTGTCTGCCAGGACAGTTCTGCTCGGGGGCACTTAGTGGCCCTGTGTCTGTCTGTCTGTCCATCCGTCTGGTCTGTAAACCATACTCGTGGCTGTTACACCAGGTTCTTATAAATAGCTGAATCAAGCCTGTCTAGATAGACTGATAGCCATTCAAGATGGTTTTTACTACTACTAGTTGACACCCAGCCGAAAGAGGATTATGCCTTGAGTACATTTCTCAAAATTAACCACACTGTACTACAAATAAAATATGATGGTTTGTGCAATACATCTGCCATAAACGCATAATGCTTTCTCTAACCTTCACAAATAGTTTTTAAGTAGAGTATAATGTATAGTTTAAGATCACAATGTAACAGTTATTTGCAGTTATTATTATTCCAGTCTATATCTCAGCGTTAGGGACGGTGTCTAACTTCATCAACATGTTTGACATGTCATTATAATAGTTCATATTTATAATTAGCCCTACAGATTGAAAAGGTAATATGGCACATAACAAAATATATTTATATAATATGTCACTTATAATGTGAATTCATCTTCCTTTAAACATTGTGTTCAGGAATAAAAATGTGCTGCTGCTTAAGAAGATGTTCTGCTCTCAAATGAGAGCATCATCCTTAGTCAAAATGTGTGTTCATATTTTTAATGTTTGTATAGGCTAAAATACAAAACAATATGAGGGTTAATAGTATCATTACCATTCGGAAATCATGGTCCTTTAGGACTTTAAGCCCAACCATGACAGATAATAGCATTATTAGCATATTCATTCTCAGGTAAAACATCCTAGATGTAAAATAAACTAAATATCCACCTGAAAGGCCATTTACATCTTGGGCTCCTAAATCAAAAAGATTTGCCCAAATGCAACTTGCCCGCTCTGCGCAACAACTGCAATGATTATGTTTTTGTGTAAATATAGATTGATATATAGAATATAGATCTCCAGAACACTGGAGCCAATGGCCAGGAAGTATTTTGAATGCAATTATTTGAATGAGACGTTACGATAAACGAGGCCGCGTGGCTGCAGATGACCATCAGTGAAACAGGTTAATGGAAAGAAAAGGGATTAATGTATATTAAATAGGGGTATTGAAATTCAACTCACACTTTTGCACTTAGTGCCTACTCTCTCACTTGATTTGCATTAACACCATTTAAAATGGAGCGAGCGGAGAGTCTCGGTGGATTGAGCGGTACTTGGCTACACGATCGCTGTGACTTAACATGTACTTTTCCTCTTCTCCAGCGTGAAGTTCAAAAGGACCTGGCAGTTATACAGCAGGATAAGAGGCAAAGCACGGAAGGCTGTGCTGTACATTTCTTCATACAGTGTTTGCATACCCGCGATAGATACATCGCTGGATCTTTAACACCCTATTGGTGTATTTTTAAGCAGTGAGCAGGTGAATACTAACCTAAAACGCCATATGGTTTGTTAAATAGAACCATCTAATAAGTTGTCCGTGGAAAACTCTTTGGAAAAGGGCGGGAACTTAGAAATTCTTGGCAGGCGATTGGATGAATCATCTGCCTTTCACCATTTATTATGGGCTAATGTCACACCTAAACCACACCCAAAGCTACCAGTAGTGTGGTCCAAACCACACTATTGTGTAGCTTGATGGATGGATTCTTGCGTGATTATGATAGCATGCATCCAGCTACCTCTCAAGGTACCGGTAATATGAATAAAATGATGTTAAAGCTTTTTACAGTGAAGGAATCTACTAACTGGTTTATGAAAAGATGAGTTATACACAGACAAGTTATAGAGGTTAAAGATATGGCCAATAATAGCAGTACAGTTGGAACCTCCTCTTGGTTGGCATAGCTGCCCCCTCCTGTGAGTAGAACCTTGCTGTGAGGGGTAATAAGAGGTCACTCGGCAGGTGGCTAAATTTCAAACCCCCCCACCCCCCATCCCCACACACACACATTGCAGCAGGGTTAGCCATTATACAGCTCCCATTCCCTGTGGCGATGGAGCATGGTGTAGCCCTTTGCCACGGAGATTCCTTTGGCTGGTGCCCTGACGTTAAAGTCTTCATGCACCCCACATAACATAGCTTAACTTCCAACAAGCATAAGCACTGTGTTTACACTGAACGCATAACATTAGTGGAACACATTTAGCTTGCACTGTGTCATGTTGACAAGTTATTAACTGGGACTGGCAGAATGGTTCTCCATCTACACTTTCAAATTGAGAATACATTTTCTTTGTGAAGTGATATTTAAAAATAGACACATATTTAGCAGATACATATGTGTTTACGGAAATGTATAATTTACATTTCCGTAAACGCATATGTATCTGCTAAAAATAGTTAGAAGGATCTACATAATTGATTCATCAATTGCTTTTAATCTATATGTTTCAGACTTTTTCTAGGTTATTAAACAAATTAGCATATGCACAAAATGCTTTTCACAATTTCATGTAGATATGTTATTTAAGGATCAAGATATCTAGATGTTCCTGTGATATGATCTGATCCCTCACACAAAATGGCATCTTTAAAAGCCAACATATCTAACATTTTGCTTATAGGAATTCAAAATGCTTAATATTTAATGAACTTGTGCACCTTGGATATAAACCAATTCTGTTGATGGCATTTTAGATGCATTGCTATTCATAAGCATGGAGCTGTGTAATGTGATCTAAATCAGCTCATTACGTTGGCTCTGCCCTCATTATAAACAGGTAAATGCTTCATATACCAAAGCAACATTTGCATGAGACATACTTAAATGCAATCTCTTAAAATCATGTTCTGTGGTAGAATGTTTATGATGTTGATGTCAATTAAAATATGCAAGGATTTATTCCTTTAATGGAAATTAAAAGTTAAATGTTTTGGATTAATGTGTCCATTGCTGTATGACAAATATTGTACGAAACATTGTGTTATACAGTCTTATGCACATTAGGCCATCTGAGAGCACCAGACACCTCACTAGTTGTAAACTGATTTTAAAATCCTACAAGTAACTCAATATCGACCTTTGTTTATTACTATCACTACTCTATAATGCATTAGCGGCCACCAGAGACATACTCTACCTCCTATATTTGCATAAGAACAACTGTGGGATATGGTAAACTAACATATGTCATTAACATCAAACCTGCTTGTGATCAAACAATGTTTGAAGGGATGAAGTACTGTATCTCCAGCTAGTATAAACAGCGCTACAGTCAAACTTGAATCTCAAACAAAAGCATCAACTACTACAATGACTACTTTTAATGGTTATAAGGTATTGACACGGATATTAATGAATATCTGAAAGTAATGTGTGAATTTCTTCAGCCATAGAGAGAAGCATGTAGAAATATAAATTAATCTAGTGTAAAATGTGGAAAAAAGAAGGCCCTTCCATAGCCTGCCGTCCAAGTGAAATGCTAATACTTGAACAACATTAATTCCCAAATCCAATTTCAGACTAATCTCAGGAAGCATATATAACCCTTCGGAAATAAATTGGGGAAATGTTTGATTAATATCAAGATTGTATTAATATTGCATGCTAGATTTCCATGTTTCCTTGCTTTAGCTAGAGCACATGAGGCAGGAAAGCAGACATGTTTAGTACCACAAGTTATTTTCAGTGGATGAGACAAATTTAGTTTTAGATTCTGTTAAATCCACTGTTGCTGCCTTCAGTTTTACCAACGCATTATATTGTTCAATAACGTTTAAGTTATTGACCAATATTCAGTCACATTCAATAGCTATGGATTATAATATGCTAATATTTAGGTTGCACTTTACACCTATTAACTTGTTGACATTTACATATATACATACAGTATATACAGTATATAAATAAATGAAAACTAACCTGTTAAAGCAAAACAAGGGCAAAGTGTAGCCACTATCACATGTCTTGGGGCTGTTCAGACAAAGCTAATGGCCCGTGAAATGTGCCACGCTGCATGCTCACAGAAAGAAGGTGCTTCAGTGCCTGCGCGTGAAAACGGCCAGGACAGGAAGGGCACAACCTCTGGCGTGGGACGCCACACTGTCGCAGCCAGTCACGCTCCATCTCTCGAGGCTTGTTTCAGTGGAACACAGTCTGTCAGGTGTCTCGCGCTCTCCACACTGGGACTGCCTCTTCTTTCCTCGCACAAACATGCCCCTGCATGTATATGCTCTTTCATTAGGCAGTGTGCTTCATAATTTCTATTGGGTTGCATGACTGCTAAAATGGGTTTCAGTGAAGGTCTGGGACCTGAGATTAGCACAGGTTTATCTGATCTCTATTTGCTATGGTTTGAAATAGATAGATAGCTCCACTGAAGCTTTATGTCCTATTTCATAATTTAAGTTCTACTGTGTATATTATGAAAGTGTTGGGGTTATTTTTACACATCTTTATCATCTTAGTGCTTTGCAAGTCCATGAAAAAAACATATATACTTTCTTAGGGTGTTTTCACACTAGAGCTTTTGGTGTGCACCCGAGTTCACTTGAGCCGTTAGCCCGGTTCAGGCTATTGAACCGGGAATCATGTTGGTAGCTAAATGGTTAACTGTCAACCCACTCTTTGAGGTTGACTGACCAATCAACATTCTGAAAGCCAAGCTAACTACAGAAGTCAATCTGTATGACAGTGGTTTCTAAATAAATAAATAAAGAAAGAAAAAATAATAATTTATTTCAAGAAGAATTAGCCTACTGCTTAAATGTTTCTCTGTCAATAATAGGCTATTATTTTTAGATTGACCATGGCATTGCATATGATTTTAATAACATTTTTAAATGTACACATTTTACAATACAATTATAGTCAAACATTTTAATGCATATTTGACCTCAAAGCAAGTGAGATCAAGCGCCCCGACCCTCCTCCCAGGGCGCTGGACCCCAGGTTCGGAATCACTGCTATATAAGTCAAAATCACAGTGACTAGTGATTATAAAAGAAAGCATACAACCTCACTGAAAATGTGAATTTCACATCCGTTATTATGATGCAGGTAAAGGTCAACTGTTTAACAATACACCAGTTCTTACTGTATGTTCATGCAAACATAGCCTACTGTATTGCCTGGTTCACAACAGGCATGGCAAAAACAATGTCGTACGATATATTAGTGGCTGCCCACTGCTCCCTTCGGGGATGGGTTAAATGCAGAGAATGAATTTCCCCTAAAGTGGATTAATAAAGTATGATTTCTTTCTTTCTTTCTTTCTTTCTTTCTTTCTTTCTTTCTTTCTTAGGTGGTATATTAACTTCCGGTTCTGATGCACAAGTTGGAAAAGATCAAACTCTTGCAACACAGCTAACGTACCACATCCAAATGTTGCGTGTCTGGTAGATCAGCTGCAGTGGTGCGGATTGCTTTCTGAATGTAATCCCGCCGTAACACATACAGTTTGCCGGGCATGGTATGATCGGGGCTTTCGGGTCAAGCTCTTTTGTAAAACTCATCCTATAGTTTGAGATGTGCATAGAAAAACTCAAAGACCTGAGTGCTACTGTAGTTAAACTCCATCCATGTGGTGGCACTACACTTGCGTCAAAATAAGTTGAACATTGTGATCCTTCTTGAATAACCTAAACACTTATAGTTGGATTTGTATGACCAAATGACCTACTAGAACGTGTATATCTTGTCATTTTAATGTTAAAAGATTTGTTGAGAAATAAAAGCAAATTATCTGCTTTGTATTTTGGCAATTCATTATTGTGTTTACCAGAGTTGGTACTAGGATCATGGGTGGCAAGGCTGTGTATGTGTGTGTATGTGTGTGCATGTGTGGCTACTGTATCTGTTCCAGCAGAATCTCAAGACTGCTGACAGCTTGTGCAGAATGCCATTATTTTCTAGACAGGAGCTGCACTGTCGGGTTGCTTGACAGTGACCATACATTTACATAAATGCTAATATTTCCGTTAGAGTATGAAATACAAATACATCTTACACTGTTGTGTTTTCTATACAGCCCAGCATACCACAGTCAAAGTAATGTAGATTCCCGTACAGTATGTCATCTGCTGCTAGTCCATGGTCTTGTCACCTTTTTGCCTCTTTGCTTACAGTAAAAATATGAATAAATGACCTTTCTCATTTAAGATAACAGTTGTTGGTAATTGAAATGCATAGTCCATGTTTGGGGCGAGGTGTGGGTGTACAGAATGGTCACAGACGGCCTGGATCAGGGGTTTATATACGTACACACTGAATTATAGCTGAGGTGGAGGTGGGTGTTGGCGAGCTGCTCTCAGTCGTAGCCATGCCATAAAATGGCAGTTGAATGACCGTGTGTGTGTGTGTGTGTGTGTGTGTGTCTGTGTGTGTTGAAGACGTCATCTTCACCAAACGTCCTGTCTGAACGGATGCGATTCTTGATTTATCAGTTTTTGCTTGCCTGTTTTCCATAGGAATAAAGAAGTGGCACAGACACCTACATCAATTATAATGGCCATTTGCTTAACCCTCCACCCCCCTCCTCTCCCTTTGCCCCCACAAACCACCCTAACACTATTTTAAAGCAACACTCCCACCACCAGGGGAGCAAATGTTTTTTCTATATCCATCTTTTCTAAAGGGGTGAGAAAACAGTGACCCACTCTCTACTTTCCTAATGTACCCTGTGTGAACCAGCATGGGCTCATAACTCACGCTGCTCCTTCATTACCTGACATCATGGGTGCCAGGGCCATCTTTGTTCTAGCGTAGATCAGGCCCATTAATAACATGTTGTGGTAATCTCTGCTATCTTAATCGCATCATGGCATGGCTCTATGGGCAGGAAATGTGGTTGGTACAGTACATGTTTTGATATTTGTTTCCTAAACTCTTTCCATTAAATATTATGAATTTTGATGGATAATATACCTATAGAATGAAATACTACTATGACTGTCACAAAATAAATAATAAATGGGAGATACTACAGTATACTGTGTATGTATAAGCTGTCCACATAAGTCTTGTGGTTCTAGCCCAGCATAAAGTTTTTAAATCTTCATTATAGTTGTGACTGTACTTTTAAATGGATTAAAACTTTGTCAGAAACGCAAAATTTAATTTCAGGCATATTTCCTGATACCTTGGTAATTTTACTTACTTTCTATGCCAACCTCCACCATTTTGCACAGCAGGATTCTTCTGTATGCCTTCCCCAATCTTTACTGCCACCCATGATATTCTACAAAGGTAAACACAGAAAAGGTCAGGGAGTTATCGACAGGGCCCTGCTTAGGACTGTGACATTTGAGCCTTAGTGCGCACGTTTTATTAAGTGTTCGATATCTCCGGGATGTGACACGAGGTGCCAGTGGGGGCTGAGGTGTGTGGTGTATGTCTGAGCTAGCAGATTGGCCAAGGCGTTGGCAGTCTGGAAGGGGGGAGCGGGGGAGAGCAGGGGAGATGGGGGATAAACCTTTGACAATGCATGTGCCTCAGTACCAGGTGACCTTAGCACCGAGTGACCTTCGGTGGATTACTTGAGACGGGGTCAGTGGTGTTTTGCCGAAGCCTTGTTAATAGATGGATTTCTCTGCAAACATCCACCCTTAGTCGTGAAGATGATCACTTTTCTAAAGTCGCTGCCAAGTCTGTGACCTTTCATTGTGTCTTTTGAAAAATGCTTTGTGAGTTCAAGCTGACATGGAGCTCATGCCTTGTTTAAATTTGCACGGCTTTCTGACTCACAGTACCTTCTGCTCTCTCCAGTAGCAAGTAATAACACCAGCTATCATTTCATATCAAGTCCTATTTTTATTCATCACATCTCCTATCATTTTACTGCAAGGATGTGGCACCCGAAATATGCTTGCCTCTCAGTAGACATTGTAGAGTTACAGCTCACTGAATCAAACATACATTATTCACTCTCATTATTACTGGTATTATACTGAACAAGCACCAGGGAGCCGGATCCCTAAAGCTAAATAAATACCACTAGTGACTGTGAGTACTTGTGTGCAATCACATTGGCAATGGGTCTGGTTTTATTTCGCTCAAACTGTCACTTCCAGCATTGCTTTAGCGCTGAGTATTTCCAGTGGTTGTGACCTTTTGTACCAAATAATTGTCTTGTGCCCTCTTGCCAAATGGTTCAGCATTTCACAAAGCCCCTTCTTCGAACTTTGACTTTGAAATGATAATAAAAAGCTTGCAAGATAATAAATACTGTATGGCAAGATATATAAAAGTTATCATGGTGGGTTAACTGAACCGGTGAACTGCATAAATAGGCCGTAAAATCGAACTGACTCTCCCTAAATCACGCTCCAAGTAATGTTGTGCAAATTCCCTCTTGACGTTATCATTCTTTTCCATTCCACCGTAATACAATAGCTTATAAAAGTTGGGGTACATAGTTGTAAAGTTTGTGCAGAGGTTTGTACGGCCTCATTCCGAGTGGGTTTTTACCAGTTTTTGTGTGGATGCATTGTTTCTGCGTCTGGCTGCATTGCAAAGATAAGACTAAGATGCTCTTTCCAATAACCTTTGTGTTATTTCCAATCCTTACAGAACCTCTCTCGCACACAAATTCTATTAAATGCTGTCATGACTAGCCCCATCTTTGTTGGACAAAAGCGACTACTTCCACCACTACAAAGAAATTCCACAATGCTTGGTCCAAGATTTTAATAACATTGTGTTTACAGCGACAAATATAGTTCTAATTTCTGCATTGAGGGTATCACTTATTTGATCTCTTTTTTTCACTGTATGTAATTTGAGTGAGAACAGCTTACTTTTGTATCAAATGAATAAGGAAATGTTTCCCCAAAGGTCTCTGGTTGTTTTCATCTATAATAAATCCACTTAATGTTTTCCAGAGGATACACAAATTCACTGTTCGCTCCTTCATCTCAGCAACAGTGTGCGCAGACTAGCCTATCTATTAATTGTGTTCAAATTAATAGATTAATAGATTCAAATTACACACTTTCAGTAGATTGTTGATTATTTGGAGGAGCAAAGAATGGGACATTATATACTTAATGTTGATCCCTGAGGCGTCAATGACAGACAGAGCAGTGCACAGTATGCTCTCGTAATCTCATAATAGACTCAGGACAAAAGGGCAAAAGTAGTGACTTGGTGGTTAAGAAATGTAAGTGATTTGTGAAGACTGTGTGAGGCCTCATTTCATAGGCCATACAACTGTGGTTAGACGCAAATAATCTGTGAAATTGCTTCACTCGGTTAAGAAAGAGGCAGCTGCTGGCTGGCAAAGGAAAGGCTAGCAATTAGACATAGCCACTGTAAGTAATTACATGCCTTTGAAACTTGCTGCATTGATTCCTTATTGGTAAATGACTGAATAGTGAAAGACGAAAGTGTCAAGATTAGGCTAAATATGTTGTTGTGTAATTGTACCGTGAATTCAAAGCAAGGAAATCACTGCTTCTATTACAATTCAACAAAGGAGTAATTTATTCATGGCGAAAAGCTGTTGGTGTTGCCCTGCGCTTGGCTACGTTAGTTGTTTCGGTTTAATTGATACTGTGCAAAACTGCATCACTGACACATTTGAATATGCCTCCCCACAATACGACCTTTCATGGGTTCTGCATACTTCCTGTCTGAGAAACGATGGCAGCTGGAATTTGGTTTGGCTTCTAGTATCATTTTTTTAAATCAAATGTAAACCATTCTGATCAGAATCCAACCAGATGGAGCTTGTTTTAATTGCTGTCAAAAAATGAATAAAACTGAGTGCACCATTGAAGTGAAAGGTGGGGGGTAATGTTTTCTTTAAAGCCAGCTAAAGAACTAATACCATGCAGCAAAGTACAGTACTTCCCCTACTGGCTATTCCAGTGTCAACTACATAACAAATAGGAGAAACGTCTGGTTTGATATTAATAGAACAATATGTGAAGCAGAGGAGCCCCAGGCCTTCCATGGGAGAGATCTTTGCACTAAGCCTTGTTCTTTTTCTATTTGAACCGAGTGTTTGTTTTATCATATATAAATCATTCATGTATGCCCTGCAATTAACATTCACTTAGTGTCTCGTCAAAAACATTAGGTCGTTTTAATATTCCAATCATCCATATGAACTTCACGTGGCAGTAGAAAAGTGAGTCATGTAACTTTAACACAATTCTAGACATATTTTTAAATTCATTTGTAAATCTATATATTTCTTTGTAAGGCATGTTCCATTTGATAACACTGTACAGGTGTTGGTGATTTTGAAAACGCGTGCATGCTCTTTTATCCTGTGCTGTACATATTTAATGTCTAATTGTCTATCATAAAATACAAATACAATGTAAATAAAGATGACGGGCAAACAGGGAACACATGGGGGAAAGCTGCACTGTGAACTTTTCCTCTCCATTTCATACATTAATCACTGTACATGTGCTTTTAATACAGTAGTTCTGTTCTTTCCCCTTTTTTGGGGTGCAATGAACATGAAACCTGGTATGAGGCTGAACCAGATTGTAGCAAATATTTGAAAGTGGGAAGGGGGAAATGGATGGCGAATGGCGATGGAGAGAAAAGGAGCGAGAGTGTGTTTTCCATCAGAGTCAACCTTGCCAGGCAATTTGGGCCCCTATTTCAGAGGCCTAATGGGAGATGGACAGTGATGGACAGCGCGTGTGGGTTACTTATTAATCTGAGAGAGGCAATTGGAGAACCTCCATCGACCTGCAGTAAATTAAATAAGGCCTATCTTGAAATGGCATTATTCTCCCTCAACTCTCCCTCTGCACCCATCCCTTCACTTGGACACTGCAGGTGATTGCAGGAAATAAAATTGGAAAATGTGCGCGCTGTGAAGTGTGTGTGTGGGGTGTTGATGCGTAGACATTATAAGACAACATTGTCAATAAATCAAGGAATGCTTTAGATCACTGCTGTGGTTTAATCCAGGTTTCATAATAATGTTCCTTAACAAGTCTTATGAACAACATCCAATATTGGAACAACAATGCAAGTACTGTCAATAGATTTTAAAGGCACTATTGAGAGTTTTGTGTGCCTGATATTGTAGGCATCTGTAGATTGATTGAATTATTCCAATTTACAGTAATATTTCTACATAGTGTTTGATACTACCTTCCTAGTCCGTACAGTTGTTTTATTCAAAATCATATTCATGATCTGAACTTTTGGACTGTAAAAACCGAGGGTATTTAAATTGTTGCCACATTAAGTTGCATTCTTATTGTGTAGGAAATATTTTGAGTTGCCAATACTCTCAGCTGTTATGCAGTATATAATTCAATTAGCATAATCCCAGATGTGTTTGTGCTGCCTGTACGAGCATGAGAACATTTCTGGTAACATTTTACCAGAGATCAATTTTTTTTGTCATGCACACAAGCCCTTGCGAAACAGAACCCATATGCTCAAAGTGCTAGCATTAAAATGTCAGTTCATTGTCCAAGTGTTTTTAAGAACCAATCACTGTGTCAAAAAATCCAACATAAACCAGCATGAATTTCATGCTAGTTCAGATTGGTTAGCGCTGGTGTAGTGCTGGTCCAAGCTGGTTCATACTGGTTAGTGCTGGGTTAGTGCTGGCCTAGCTGGTATACCAGCACGCCAGCAACCAGCATGGGATGCTGGTACACCAGAAAACAGCATGGGGTGCCGGGGTACCAGCAAAACAGCATGGAATGCTGGTTCCAGCATGCAAAACATACCTTATGCTGGTGACCAGCAATGCTGTTTTTTTTAGCAGGGATATAAAAGCTCAAACTTGGTTGGCTGATTTCTGATTTGGTTGGGTGTTTTTTGCAATTTGAGTGTTAATCTTTCATTTCAGCCATTAATGGACAGCCCTCTCAGAGGTCTTTATCTCCTGTTCATCTGATGCACCAGATATGAAAATAATTCCATGAAGAGGAATGGGAAAATAGCTCTGTAAAAGTCACCTTGTGTCCAATAATAGGCCAGCTCTGTTGTACATCCATCAGTCTACTGTCAGTTATTTAGGACAAGTTTACCCAGAAGTCCTCAGAAGACCGGAGGGTAGCAGCTGCTTTGGCATGACCCTTTCTTGCCCCCTCTCTCATAAGCGCTCTCAAAAATAACTGCATTTCTGACGCATCATCTAGAAGAGAATACCTTTTAGACGAAGGACAAATACATGTGTCTGTGTTTCCTATCATTGGGAAATAGGGTAAACAATGTCTTGTTTTTGCATCAAGAAAATCAGGTGCAGAAGATGCCGAGCAATAACTGGAGCAGTAGCTGCTTGAATGACTCGGAAGCAGGCCAGAGAACCAAGTGTATAAAAGTCTAAAAGGTGATAAGGCTATGTGTTTTTTTAAGAATAACCATTTGGCATTGTTAACCTCATACACACACACACACGCACGCACGCAAAATGCATAATAAAGTACATATTTGCCTGACTTGTAGGCTGCTACTAACACAAATTGTTTTAGTTTATCAACTTTACCAGTTCAAGTGTAGTTAAAAACTCTGCAATATGTTTCAGGCATATTTTTCATATCCGTGACTGCCACATCTCAAAGAATTTGTTTAGCATTGGGAATGGAACTCCGATGAGAAGAGGCGAAGAGGTATCCATTGTCAATGTGTACAATATGGTGGAGAAGAGGTTGATCCATCGTCAATGTAAGCTATGTCTTCACAATGGTCAAAATACAGTACCTCTTGACTCTCAAATTCCTCCACCAAAATGCAATGCTGACAAAAAGATCAATATTGTCACCGCACAGTACCAGTACTTGCTGGCGCTGCTTTCATCTTGGCTCAACGATACCTCTCCTGAAATAATGTGAATGTCAATCGGTAAAAAATTATTATCTTTTGTCTCACTTTTTCCTCTTTGGGTCCCAAGGTACTGTAGGCCCTACTACAGTAGATCAAATTTCAGTGGCCAAATGTTTTCCTTTTCACTTATTGTAAAGATAGTAGCATGCAGACCTTTAGTTAACTCGATCATCTGCTACTTAGCTCAACTTGTTTTGCGGGAAGCCCATTCAATAAAGCTACACAAGCATTCACACAGACACAGTCAGCATGAGTAACGTGGTAGGGCATTCTATATTAGTCAAATGATGTTGACATTTTTACATAAAGTCCCACCTCCATCCCATATCGAACTGGGATTGGCTAATGAAAACGTTCTTGTGAAATATGCCCCTATTCACTTTAACATAGAACGTGGAAGGTATTAAATACATGTACTGAATGCTCCGCATTGCTAGTAACATCGTTGCTGTTCAGAGTATTCTGCCTGGCAACTATCACAAGAAAACATGTGATTGGTTCATTTTTACCCCATTTGCCTTCATGTAATGTAGCTTTTTTTCTGTGTCAGAGAACAGTCTGCTGCTTATTAAAATGTCTCATTTTCAGTAGCTCTGTTGTTTTATTGTTTAGTTTTCATATATAAATAATATGTATTAGGCTATACTATATTTTATCTGGGGTATTTATTGAATACCTTGATTCCCCACGAGCATTCTTCTGTGAGTGAACTGATCTTTACCAGTCTTTTCCTCAAAATGTCATGTTTACTGTATGCCAAAGCTATATTCCTCGCCCTTCAAGGCAGTTATAGTGTCATCATTTTACACACTGTTTTTTTTACTGTGGGTCATATAGCAAGATTATTACACAAGGATTAGAGCTACCAGTGTTTCTGTCACGGATAATTCTACACAGCGACAGTGTATAGCTAAATGCACACTGGAATGATTAAGCGATCGGGCAAACAGGCAGGCTGAAAATGCGGTAGGCTGAACTATAATAGCCAATTCAAATGGTTAACGTATTGCCAAGCCGTGTTAGTTTAACTGTAAACCATCTCTCGTCTCATTTCTCTGAACTCTGATTCAAAACGTTCAGCAGTCTCTCTATGACTGGATGACAAGGATACGTATCTCTCTACTTCAAAATAAAAGCTCTTAGGGCCTTAGAATAACTTTAAAAATAACTAACTTTAGTTATACTAAAATAACTAACCAAGAGCATAATTCAGCCATTAGACTAGAAAGATATTTGATCTCCATTTATCGATATCGACTGAAATGTTTTATTGTGATAATATTTTTGACCATATCGCCCAGTCCTATTATAAAGTTAGAACCATTTGTTAGTTAAAAGAGTATGCTCAGTATGGTCCCCACTCAATAATTGCTGAACAGCAATTCATAGCACTTTTAGCATCAAACAATGATTTGCATTACAGCTGTTGTTTAAGCTGTGCTACGACATGGCGGTATGTGGAAAATGTATTCTGTATAGGAAGTCAATTTCTAATATACGATATGCCTCCTCGCATTTATTCGATAAATTAATTTGGCAGATTGTTTGAGCTTGATAAGCATAGTATAGGGAATGGTTTGTAGATTTGAACGTCCTGTTAAATCATTAATGTCCCGCCTTCACGGGCCCGACTGAAGCAGCTGATGCGATCACATTACCTGTATTAATGGTTATACCCTTGGCTGGATACAACTCTTGATGAATAAATGGATCAAGTTTGATGCTGAACTTGTGAGTTTCTTCTACTGTAGACTTGGTTGGACAATTCCATGCATATTTTTAGGGAAACTAAGGACAACACAAACTATAACACATACCATATGGCATTGATATATTGGCTGGGGAGGTTTTTCTTTGTTTAATGGTCTTCCTCGAAACGTTGTGAACACAATAAAATAGAAGTGTTATGTTGACCCGCTCTGGTTTCAGCAGTTTGGTTAAAATAAAATGTATTCTTGCCTTGATATTAGAACTAACATTAATTTTATTTGGACCCAGTAGTGGATAAAAAAATTGGTGATCGGTAGAGCAGGCAGGGACGATGGAGGATAGCGGTGGACAATGTTACTGGTGAAATGCTGCCTCTTAATTGTTGAACTCATTAATATGAAGTCAATGGGTCAAATGCTACACGTCTTCTCCATTGAAATGACAGATACACTGTATATCCTCACAGAGTCACTCCAAGGTGTCAGTCAAAACAACCATTTTAAAGAATGCTATTATCGTGGAAAAACGATTGATGACTGTCCACTGAATGGACAATAGTGAATTGTGCTCTCAGGATAGAAGTATAGTAGGTATAAAAGTTCAAAAGGTTTCACACATTTTGTGCTGACACCACTGACACTATAGTATTAACACCACCTGTGCCTATAATACCCTAATAGCTTCTCAAGCGAGTCGCCAAGATAATCTTGGATGCGTTAGCAAGAGAGTTCTTTGAGAACCTTGTGAACTGTATCTTAGGTGTGAGGCAAATTGCCTCTATAGGTTACAAGTGGATATGGGGAGAGGGCAGAGAGGTAAAGTGGCATGGCTCTTTCCGTTAGTGGCACCGAGGGAAAAAAAGGGTGAGGAAATATATGAGCATATGGTGAAGATACTATTAAAGACCCTCCAGAGAGTTGGAAGGGGGATGTCGACAGTGGGAGGTGATGAAAAAAATCCTCCTGATTAAAACTGCTAAGTGCTGAAATGGAAGGATGAGCGAATAACAGTTGTGGCGAATATGGTGAGATTTATGGTGATGGCTCATATTGAGGGCACCGGCCCCCGTCAATGTTCTCATTACTGCCACTAGTTGACTCCTCTGGGTGTGAGAGAACCCCTCAATTGGTTAGCTGATGAATCCATTACCAATAGATTAAGAATGCACAACAGCAGCAGTAAAACGCATGGGATGTTTTGTGTTTGTGTGCACAAGTCAGATTTTCTGAGTTTGAAATAGTAATTGCTGTGATTGCGTTGGTTCATATTTTGGTGCATATGTTAGTGCATTCTATGCCACACACAATTGTATGACACCAACCAAATTGCAAAGAGGTGTTTTAGGACTTCACTCTGATGAACTCAGGAAGGGTCACTAATGGCCTATCAAATGCAGCATGTGAATACACACATTACTTGCGAAAGAGATGGTGCACACCCCAAGGTCCTTATGCGGACCAAAGTGTCTGGCTAATGGAAAAACCATTTTCTTAAGTACTTCGTTTGTTGCACCAGCTGCGTAATTTGCACAGTAATTGCTTCCGTAGTCTGTGGGTTAGGATCTGTGACCTTCAGGCCAATGTAAGTGAAGAAGACATTATAATCAACCCTGTTTTATTTTATTTCTTGTTTGTGCAATTGACATTTGAGACATTTAAGATGTACAAGTCATCGCAATGAAAATGTCAAAGCTGTGTCAATTTTCTCACAACAAAAACACTGGGCTTAAATATCCTGAGTAACATCAATGGCACACGAAGGTTTGTGTGTGCTGTAGTAGTTTTCTTGAAGACCATTCACAAAATGAATGTGATGTAAGCAGTCTCTACTTAGACAATCATTAAATTAAAATATATAAATAAATGCAGTTTTATATTGATTGGTGTTATCCTCTACCTTACTGTGGTGGCACAATAATACAAATGCTAAATTTGAGTAGCAGTCTGTCTTACACCACATGTACCACTCAGACAAATGTTGAAGACTAATAGCAAGCATATTATTATATCACTTTCAATTTTTTTTAAGTGCTCTCGTGACCTCCTGTATCCTTCTAGAGATACACAGCCGTCATCAGAGATACTGTAGCTATAATCTTCATCTGGAAATAATCTTAATTGCAGTCATTCTGGGTCTGGGTGATATCAATCCCACCAGACATTCTCCATTCCATCAAATCCACCAGAATGCCAGGGAGGCCTTTGAAACTCTGTAGCTGTGATGTATTGCAATAGGAGATGGTGAAGTAATCCAATAAAGGCATTAGCGTACCATTAGGGGGGCACTTCCTGGCTTTGGAGGGACACGCGGGGCCTTGTTTAGCCTAATAGAGCGGCCCTGTTAGCGTTTATTTATGGCAGCAAGATGTCAAAGCACTTATGGGTGGGATGTTGCATGTCCATTAAGGCAGCTGTCCAATGGCAGGCCTCTGAAAGCACATCTAGGGGCTTGGCCTTTGTCCGACCTGTCTGTCTTTCTCCTTTTTTATATAATTTATCTGAAAAAGTCATATTCTTTCCGTATAATTGCTGAAGTAGTATTCTTTACTGTCTTCTCTGCAAGTGAACTTTTGATGCCTTCAATTGATCAAGCTATGCACACATTTTAGGATAGTGTATTACATCGTATCTACATAATCTGTAGATTTATATTACACTGGCATGTTGTTATACAATACATCTTGGAATATCAAGTGTCATCAAGTCGGGTATGCCCATGGGGCCTTGACAGCCATCAGTGAGCCAATCAGAGCACAGTGAAACAAGAGTAGAGGGGAGTTAGGTCAAAACACAGCAACAAGAAAACATACACATCGTCAGGATAAGAACTTTACCATGATTTCCCATGGCATTTTGCACTGAAGACACAGAATACTTTTTTTATGCTAAGCCTGCCTTGTGTATGATTATTGTGGCACCCCAGCCCTCATGGCCAGGACTAGTATAGGATGTAATCCTATAATAATAGGATTACTAATAAGGATGTAATTATGTGAAGACATATATACATTTTGATGCATTAATATTACTCATACATTTTTTTTTTAACCTGTTATTAACGACTGCCCCCGCGCGCGCGGGCGCACCCCCCACCCCCCCATTCGAAAGAGAATTTTTTTTTATATATAAATGTCTAACAGTATTACTATACACGTCTGGATAGCCATGCCTCTCGCCTAGCAATGTAATCTAACAGCCATTGCCCAAATGTAAGCATTTTTCAAAGTCAAGCATATTAAAAAAT